>CM039525.1:10719039-10739308 GCA_022433055.1 Begonia peltatifolia | reverse complement strand
AACAGTTCTTTTCGTTTCCTACGCGAGAAAACTCTCCTTCTTCAGCAAATTCTTCTTCCAGCCGGCGATCCTCTCCATTTCTTCATCAATTTTCAAATCTACGGTAAGTTTTAGTTAGTTCTTAGTAGATAGATAGTCCTTTAGTTGTTTTGAGCAATACAAGTGAAATTAGAGGGAGTATTGGGTAGTTTTGGTGAAATTGATGAGAGAGATACGAGATTTTGAGGTTTGTAGTCGATTTTATCCGTGTATTGGTGGTTAAGCTTGAAGTAGGAGTAGATTATGGATTTTTATGGAGAAGATTGAGCATTTAGATAACTGAATACTCAAGTTACGGAACGGTTTCTGTTCGGCCATATTCGACCAAATTGTAGGTGATGGATTAGGAATTTGATTAGACCTTAGAAATTAGACATCATATGGAATCCGTAGCATTTCGAATCATCCAAATTGAACGCGTATTGGATAAGTTGTGCATTTCTGAAGGTTAGTAGGAAATTAAGTTGGAATTCGGGTTTAGATAGATTAGATGTTAAATTGTGTTTCCTTTTAGAGCTTTATGAATTAGAAGGAAAGTAGAGCTGATAAATATGTGGTTTTATAGGTTCCCCAATTTAGCGAGCGAGCGAACTACGAACTTCAAGATACGTATTGCTAGGACGCTAGGTAAGCAGTGTAAGTAGATGCTTTTGTCTTTGGGCCTACATCACAGTTCGGTAGGTTGCATGGATGTTTATTTTATGTCATGCGTTAGTAATTATGGATCATGGTTTTAAAGTACGAAAATGAATTTCCATGTTTTTATGAAATGAAACAGTAGAATATGACTTGATGAACGAAATGAGAAGATAAGCAAAAAGATAATGAAGGTGGGATTGAGTGGTCTTATATCGTGAGGTGTACCACGAGGTGTATCACTTCTTCTCCTGCTTTACATGCTGGCCTTGTCTCGGAAGGTGGACTGCGAGATGTGTCACATTACTAGATTGAGGTTGGCCTTGTCCCGTGAGGTGGACCACGTAGTATGTCATCTTGATCTAGCATGTAAAGAAAAACCCAGTAGTGAAAACATAAAGAAGATGTAAAAAAAAGACGAAAATGAAAATAGAGACGAAACTGTAGAAACTGCATATGTTAGGATATGTGTGTTTTCAGTGTTATGCTTATGTTTTTATGTGCGTTACTTACTTAAGGCTAATATATGAGTTCTATGATGTAGGTGACGAAGCAATAGCTGGTGAGTACCCTGACTAACCTCAGGACTAGGAGGCGATTAAAGGAGTGCGCTCGTGGACGGTCCGGCTAACTGCCAGGGCGTTTTAACTAAGGAAGAGTTATGTAAGGTTGTTTAGTTATTTTGAGTTTAGACAGAGTCGTTTTGAGTCGATTCGAAGTGTAAATGAATTTCAAACTTTTGTAGTTGTTTTAAAGGATATAATGGTTTTGAATTGATTGGAAAGTGCACGTTTTGTTATTTTCAACTTTGAGTCGCAGTTCGGTTGTTTTTTATAAGTTTAAGGTTTTAAACAGATTTTGTATAACGCCCCGAAAATCCTCCGTGATTCCCGGTTTGCTATCAACTACTACTCGTCATCATCTCTCATACCTTCTACTAAATATTTTCTAGAAATTAGAAATCTTTATTTTATATTTTTTCGGCTCAAAACAACTTTTTTTTTTACTCAAAACGTCTTCCAAAAGAAATACATACAGATACCGCAGCGGAAACTTCGTTTAAAATCGGCTTAAGTAACTTCACTTTTAAAACATAAAAATTATATAGACCGGTCGACACCTGCAAGAACCGGTCGACACTTAAGTTATCTCGGGTTTTCATCAGTCGACACTGACAAACACCGGTCGACATTATATTTCTCTCAGGTCTTTTCATCAGTCGACACCGGGGTCATCGGTCGACACTTCCACACCCATTTTCGAGAGGGGTCGACACCCACTATCGTAGTCGACACCTTGATCCTCTCTCTCTGCGCAGGTCGACCCTCGCGGTCGACACTGCTGTCAATTTTACACGGACCGGTCGACACTTGTAACCAGGGGTTGACACCTAGTTCGGCTCTGCCCTGCATAGGTCGAGCCTCGCAGTCGACACTCACCCTCCATTTTTCACTGACCGGTCGACACCTATGGACTTCGGTCGACACCTTGCACCCCAGAAACTTTAGCAAAATTCGACAAATCAACACGGTTTTGACTAAACGTTTAAAAAATCATGAATCCACTTCTCGACTAAATTTTACAAACCTGTTACGCACACAAAAATACTCAACCCAATTTCAAATCTCTCTTTTACATCAAAATAACTTAGTACGACTCAAAATATCTCACCACCCATACTTACACCTGGCATAGTCAAAACACCTCAATAGCTGGCCCAATTGTCCCACAGGCGTTCTCCTCCAACTGCCTCCTAATCCTAGGCATGCTTGGGATACTCACTAGCTGCTGCGTCGTCACCTATGTCACAAAACTCAACTATTAACCTAATGCTAAGCAAGTAATGCATACGTACATACTAAAAACAAATATCTTCTACACATGTAGTTTCTACAGCTTCGTCTCTACCTTTTGTTTTCGTCTATTTCTTACATCTTTTTTATATTCTTACTACTGCGTTCTTCTTTACGTACTATATCGAGATGACACACCTCGCGGTCCACCTCACTAGACAAGGCGAAATTCGATTTAGTAAAGTGCACACCTCACGGTCCACCTCACTGGACCAGGTCACCACGTAAAGCGGAGGAAGAGTGATACACCTCGCGGTCCACCTCATTGGACAAGACCACTCAACCTCACCTTTATTATGTTCTTACGTATCTTCTCATTTCATTCATCTCATCACATCCTACTATTTTACTTCATAAAAACATAGAAATTCATTTTCATTTCGTTTCGTAATTTAAAACCATGATGCATATTACAAAGCATAACACAAAGTAAACGTGCAATGCATTCTACTAAACTGTAATGTAGGCCCGAAGGCAAAACTCCTACTACATTACTTACCTCGCATCCTTAGCACTCGTAATCCAAATCTCGTAGCACTCGTAATCCAAATCTCGTCCGCTAATTGAAAAACCTATAAAATGATACATCCGTCAATTCTAACTCATTAAATTCATAATCCCTATCTTGAAAGTCCTAACTCGTACCAAAAGCGAAACTCTCCACTATACCTGAAATCCCGCACAATTTCCGTCGAACTTCAGATATTCACAACTTCTTCAATATTTGTCCAAATTGGACGATACAAAGTCCTACGGGTTCCTGACGACGTCTAGTTTCTTATGGTTTCATCCATTTCCCATTCGAATGTTCACGACTCGACTGAACTTGGCCGAACGGACACCGTTCCAAAAATTCACATACGCGGCCAATCAACAACCCAATCTTTCCCACCAATTCTCGTAATCAACTCATATTTGTATCATAAGCACCAATATGTTGATGAAATTAAACTCTACACTCAACTTCTCACATTACCCTCCTAGATTTTCACCAAATCACCCTATACTCTTGTCAAACCCGCTTTTGTCACTAATAACACTAACACATCAACTAGCTACACAAAACTAACTAGAACTTACCGTGATTTGGAAGAACGGAAGAGGAATCGATTGTCGATCACTCCCGGGAGAGGAGAAACGAGAGAGAGGGGGAGGGCTTGCTGGGGAAGAAGAACACCGATCAGCTTTATTACTCTCTGTTTTTTTATATAATTCCTAATTACCAAACTGCCCGCCACCTTTAACTGTTTCAAAATTCTTTGATTTCGTCCGGTTCCGGTTTGATTCTTAAATTTTTCTCTCCACCATTAGCCTCAAAATAATCTTTTACTTAGGGGCAGAAATTTTCCGTTATCAATTTGGACCAAAACTTCATTGACTATAACTACAAAAATCCGTAATTAACTCGAACGAAATTTTTGGGTGTTATATTTCACCCTCCTTAAAGAAATTTTGTTACCTGAACAGTTCTGGGTACTGGCTCATCATGTCTTGCTACCGCTCCCAAGTTGCTTCTTCTACACTATGGTTGTGCCACAAAACTTTCACCAGTGGAATCTCCTTGTTGCATAGAGTCTTCACTGCATAATCTAAAATCTGCACTGGCCTCTCTTCATATGTTAATATTGGTTGAACCTCTATGTCCTGCTGCTACACAACGTGAGAAGGATCTTGCATACACTTCCTTAGCATGGATACGTGAAATACATTGTGGATCCCGCCCATCGAGGCTGGCAACTACAACTGGTAAGCTGTTTTTCCTACTCTATTCGTAATAGGAAATGACCCAATAAATCTTGAGTTCAACCTGCCTCTTTTCATACCACTCCTTTAAATGGTGAAATCCTCAGGAAGACTTCATCACCCACATCAAATTCTAGCTCTCTTCTTCGACGACCTGCATAACTCTTTTATCGGATTTGAGCTGTTAAGATACGCTGCCAAATACATGCAACTTTCTCTACTGTCTGCTACAAAATATCTGGACCTACTAAACTCTCCTCACCAACTTCATCCCAATAAAGCAGGGACTTGCACTTTCTCCCGTAAAGGGCCTCGTATGGAGCCACACCTATCATGGCCTGGAAACTGTTATTATAAGAAAATTCTACTAACGGCAGATATCTAATCCATGATCCTTGGAACTCCAGTACACAAGCTCGAAGCATATCCTCCAGCGTCTGAATAGTCCTCTTAGATTGTCCATCCATCTGAGAATGAAACACTGTGCTAAAACTGAGCTGCGTACCCATGGCCTTGTGCAAAGTCCTCCAGAACTTTGATGTAAATCTAGGGTCCCTGCTGATACAATCAAAGTTGGAACTCCATGCAATCGCATGATCTCTTGAATATATAGTTCGGCGAAGTGATCCATAGAATACGTTATCTTCACTGGCAGAAAATGGGCCGATTTGGTTAACCTGTCCACTATTACCCATATTCCGTCATAGCCCTTTGTCGTCCGAGGCAGCCGTACAACAAAGTTCATCGCTATTTGCTCCCATTTCCACTCAGGTATCGGCAATGGCTGTAATTTTTCTGCTGGCCTCTGGTGTTCGGCCTTAACCTGCTGGCAAATCAAACACGCCTCTATATACTTCGCCACCATTCTTTTCATATTAGGCCACCAATAATGCTGTTTAAGATCTCTGTACATCTTGGTACTCTCTGGATGCACAGAAAAATCTCGAGGAGTGGGCTTCAGCCAATATTTCCCTCCATAGTTCTTCATTATTCGGAACGAACCAACTTAAGAATTCCATCGTCCAAATAACTAAAATCCGCCCTGCCGTTGGAAGCCATGCTTGACTTAATTTCTTTGCATTCAATGTCGTCCCTCTGGGCCTGCTTGATCTTTTCCAAAACTGTAGGCTGTAGAGATATAGCCGATAACATGGCTGTTACGTTCAACACCACCTCTAATTCCAACTTATGAAACTCCTCATCCAAAGCCATGGGCATGCCTGAAGTCACAGCTGAAGTAGATGCCGTTACTCTGCTCAAAGCATCGGCCACCATGTTTGCCTTGCCAGGGTGGTATTTAATATCGAGATCATAATCTTTCACAAATTGTAACCACCGCCGTTGTCGCATGTTTAGCTCCTTCTGAGTAAAAATATACTTCAGGCTTTTGTGAACAGAATATACCTCGCATTGCTGTCCATATAAATAATGCCTCCAAATCTTCAGCGCAAAAACTACCGCAGCTAGTTCTTGGTCGTGCGTCGGGTAGTTCTGCTCATAAGTCTTCAATTGTCTAGAGGCATATGCTACCACCTTCCCTTCCTGCATTAACACATCTCAATCCTACCTTTGAGGCATCGCAATAAATACTAAACTTCCCGTCATCGGTAGGAAGCATTAGGATTGGAGCAATAATTAATCTCTGGTTCAACGTCTAGAAACTATGCTCACAATCCTCAGACCACAGGTATTTCACACTTTTCCTTGTTAACTGGGTCAGGAGTGCCGCAATCTTCGAAAATCCCTCAATGAATCACCTGTAATAACCCGCTAACCCGAGAAAACTCCGTATCTCCATAACATTCTTTAGCTGTGGCCACTCCTTAACTGCTTAGATCTTTGCTGGATCAACCCCTATTCCATTGCTTGAGTTGACATGCCAGGAAAATGGATTCTATCAAGCAAGAATTCGCACTTTGAAAACTTTGCATAAAGTTGGTGTCGCTTCAGAGTTTCCAACACCAACCTCAAGTGCTCCTTATGCTTCTCCTTGCTCCGAGAGTACACTAAAATATCATTCGTAAACACTATGACAAATTTATCTAGATAACCATGGAACACTTTGTTCATCAGGTCCATAAAGGCGGCTGGAACATTTGTTAGTCCAAAAGACATGACTAGGAACTCATAATGTCCATACCGCGTCCGAAAAGCCGTCTTCAGGATATCCTCTGGTCTGACCTTCAATTGATAATAACCCGATCTCAGGTCAATCTTCGAAAACAAATGCGCACCTTGGAGTTGATTAAATAAATCGTCTATCCTTGGCAAAGGGTACTTATTCTTAATCGTTAGCTTATTCAACTCCCTGTAGTCGATGCACATGCGTAACGACCTGTCTTTTTTGTTGACAAAAAGAATCGGCGCGTCCCACGGAGAAAAGCTAGGGCGTATAAACCCTTCTCTACCAATTCCTCTAATTGCTTCTTCAACTCCGCTGGCGCCAATCTGTAAGGATTTTTTGACACTGGCTCAGCTCCCGGATACACATCTATCACAAATTCTATTTCCCGATCCGGGGGCAAACCAGGTAAATCATCTAAGAAAACTTCAGGGAAGTTTTGAACAATTAAAATATCCAGCGGTTTCGAATCCTTGCAAATTTGCATATCTATAAGACTGGCAAGAAAACCAAAATACTCATCAGTTAAAACTTGACGAGCACTGACAGGTGCCATCACTGATATCTTCCGGAGATTCTTTGTGGCTTGAAAAGTATGTTTCTCACAATCCGGCGGTTGGAAATTCACCGTGCCCGCCCTACAGTCAATCGTGGCGTAGTGCTTGAATAGCCAATTCATTCCCAGTATCATGTCATATCCCGTTATACCCATAATAATGAGATTGGCCGATAAATTCTTGCTTCCCACCGACACCCCGCTATAACGCACTACTTGATTTGAGTGTATACGCTCACCTGAAGGCAACATTACCAAATAACCACAGTCCGTTGATCCAAGCCATATATCCAACTTAACCACGACTGTAGTTGCAATAAATGAATGCGTTGCACCAGAATCAATCAATGTATAAGCAGGTACAGAATTCACTAGTATGGTACCTGACACCACAGCTGGCTGCTCCTCATCTCCCGACTTAATCATAGCAAATACCCTCGATGTTGTGCGTGTCGGACCCTTCTTCAAAGCTGGACAATCTCTGCTGATGTGACCTACCTCATTGCAATTAAAACATCGTACAACCCTAGACTTCGGGCAGTCTCTGGCCACATGTCCAGCTTCATTACAGTTGTAGCACTTTCAAGAGTTCCATCTGCACTCTCCCGGATGATACTTCATACATTTAGGGTACTGGGGGTACTATACCGGTCCTTACGGCCTCTTCCACCTTCCATGGCTGCTAGAACCTTTGCTAAATCTCTTTGTGCCTCTCTGTTGTGACGGCTGTGAGACACTTCCGCTCTACTGTGGGGCCACTTCTCTTAAGGATCTCCTGGAAGCCTCCCTTTGACTGATACATTCATCTCAGCTTCCTCTATCTCCAATGCCTTGGCCACCACCTCAGAGTAAGGCACATCCCGTATGCCCGCTATTTTCACTCCTTTGTATATTTTCGGCCTCAGCCCTTGTACAAACTGAAACATTTTATTCTCATTCCGGCTTACTAAATTGCTGCCAAACCTGGACAAGGACTCGAATCACCGGCTGTACTCTGTCACTAACGTAGTTTGCTTCAACTGCAAGAACTCCATACTCTTAGTTGCCTACACCGTACTATTAAATACTTGTCGTAGAAGGCCTTCTTGAACTTCTCTCAGGTCATGTGCTGAGTAGCGGCAATGGCCTCTATAGATTCCCACCAAAATTGGGCTTCCTTTGCTAAATGAAAGGTGGCCAGTATAACTTTATCCTCCTCTTCCACCTTTGTATATTTAAACATGCTCTCTATTACTCGGACCCATTCCTCGGCAGCCATCGGGTCTGATACTTGTCCTTCAAAAGTTGGCGGCTGCAATCTCCAAAATTGGTCACCCTACTGGTCTTGACTAGAACTAGGGTCTGCACCTCCCTGTACTTCCCGATTCAGCAACATTACTAACTACTGAGACTGCCGATTTACTAATTCTATGAACTGTCGGATCATCGCAGAATCGTCTTCACTTCTCGGTTCGGTTGTCTCTCTTCGCACTCTAGGACGTCCTGGTCGTCTAGACATTCTAATTATCTTTCCTGGACAAGGGTCAACTATGCTCATAAGTATTTACTAAACAACACTAAACTTAAACACTTACAGTTGTTTCAGCACGTCGTGCAGCGATAAGCGTTGTTGAGTAATCATTTGAATGTTTTGACCAAATGTCTCTGATACCAACACTGTAACGCCCCAAACATCCTCCGTGATTCCCAGTTCGCTACCAACTACTAATCGTCACCATCCCTCATACCCTCTACTAAATATTTTCTAGAAATTAAAAATCTTTATTTTATTTTTGTTCGGCTCAAAACAACTTTTTTTTTACTCAAAACGTCTTCCAAAAGAAATACATATAGATACCGCAGCAGAAACTTCATTTAAAATTGGTTTAAGTAACTTCACTTTTAAAACATAAAAATTAAATAGATCGGTCGACGCCTGCAAGAACCAGTCGACACTTAAGTTGTCTTGGGTTTTCATCGGTCGACGCTGACAAACACCAGTCAACACTACATTTCTCTGGGGTCTTTTCATCGGTTGACACCGGGGACACCGGTCGACACTTCCACACCCATTTTAGAGAGGGGTCGACCCTAACTGTCGCGGTCGACACCTTGATCCTCTCTGTCCGCGCAGGTCGACCCTCGCGGTCGACACCGCTGCCAATTTTACACGGACCGGATGACACTTGTAACCAGGGGTCGACACCTACTTCGGCTCTGCCCTGCACAGGTCGAGCCTCGCGGTCAACACTCACCTTCAATTTTTCACTGACCGGTCGACACCTATGGACTTCGGTCTACACCTTGCACCCCAGAAACTTTATCAAAATTCGACAAATCAACACGGTTTTGACTAAACGTTTAAAAAATCATGAATCCACTGCTCGACTAAATTTTACAAACCTATTACGCACACCAAAATACTCGACCCAATTTCAAATCTCTCTTTTACATCAAAATAACTTAGTACGACTCAAAATATCTCACCACCCATACTTACACCCGCCATAGTCAAAACGCCTCAATAGCTGGCCCAGTCGTCCCACGAACATTCTCCTCCAATTGCCTCCTAGTCCTAGGCATGCTCGGGATACTCACTAGCTACTGCGTCATCACTTACATCGCAGAACTCAACTATTAGCCTAATGCTAAGTAAGTAATGCATATATACATACTAAAAACAAATATCTCCTACACATGCAATTTCTACAGGTTCGTCTCTACTTTTTGTTTTCGTCTATTTCTTACATCTTCTTTATATTCTTACTACTGGGTTCTTCTTTACGTACTATATCGAGATGACACACCTCGCGGTCCACCTCACTGAACAAGGCCAAATTCGATCTAGTAAAGTGACATACCTCACGGTCCACCTCACTAGACAAGGTCACCACGTAAAGCGGAGGAAAAGTGATACACCTCGCGATCCACCTCATTGGACAAGACCACTCAACCTCACCTTTATTATCTTTTTACGTATCTTCTCATTTCATTCATTTCATCATATCCTACTATTTTATTTCATAAAAACGTGGAAATTCATTTTCATTTCGTAATTTAAAACCATGACGCATATTACAAAGCATAACACAAAGTAAACGTGCAATGCATCCTACTGAACTGTAATGTAGGCTCGAAGGCAAAACTCCTACTACATTACTTACCTCGCGTCCTTAGCACTCGTAATCCAAATCTCGTCCGCTAACTGGAAAACCTATAAAATGATACATCCGTCAATTCTAACTCATTAAATTCATAATCCCTATCTTGAAAGTCCTAACTCATACCAAAACCAAAACTCTCCACTATACCTGAAATCCCGCACAATTTTCGTCCAACTTCGGATATTCACAACTTCTCCAATATTTGTCCAAATTTGACGACACAAAGTACTAGGGTTCCTGAGGACGTCTAGTTTATTGTGGTTTCATCCATTTCCTATTCGAATGTCCACGACTCAACCGAACGTGGCCAAACGGACACTGTTCCAAAAATTCACATACTCGGCCAATCAACCACCTAATATTTCTCACCCATTCTCGTAATCTACTCCTATTTGTATCATAAGCACCAATATGTTGATGAAATTAAATTCTACACTCAACTTCTCACATTACCCTCTTAGATTTTCACCAAATCACCCTATACTCTTGTCAAACCCGCTTTTGTCACTAATAACACTAACACATCAACTACCTACACAAAAATAACTAGAACGTACCGTGATTTGGAAGTACGGAAGAGGAATCGATCGCCGATCATTCCCAGGAGAGGAGAAACGAGCGAGAGGGGGAGGGCTTGCTGGGGAAGAAGAACACCGATGGTGTTATTCTTCTCAGCTTTATTACTCTCTTTTTTATTATAAATTTTTCCTAATTGCCAAACTACCCTCCACCTGTAACCGTTTCATAATTCTGTGATTCCATCCAGTTTCGGTTGGATTCTTAAATTTCTCTCTCTACCATTAGCCTCAAAATAATCTTTCACTTAAGGGCAGAAATTTTTCGTTATCAGTTTGGACCAAAACTCCAATGACTATAACTACAAAAATCCGTAATTAATTCAAACGAAATTTCTGGGTGTTACATTTTGTGAAGGAAGTGTCGACCTATAGGCTAAGTAATCGACCAAGCCTAGCAAATATCAACCAGTAGACTAGAGGTGTGGACCAAACTTGGCCAATGTCGACCATGAGGGTCAACGTGCGAAGGCAGAGTCAATCAAAGTGTCAACCTGTGCAAGAAGTGTTGACTGCTTAGTGTAAAAATGAGTACAGAGTGTCGACCTGCATGTAAGAGGGTTGACCAAACTCTGTAGGTGTCGACCTACTTGGATAGAGAGGAATGAAGTGTCGACCGGTGCACACAAGTGTCGACCAGTAGTGTAAAATAGTTGAGAGTGTTGACCATAAGGATCAACCAACGCAGACAGAGAGAAATGAAGTGTAGACCGGCGTTCACAACTGTCGACCGGTTAGCGTGAGGAGCAGAGAGGTGTCGACCGTAGTGTCGATCGATGAAAACAGAGACAAATAAAGTGTCGACCGGGTTTAAAGGGGTCGATCGAAAATGATTTTTTTTATGTTTTAGAAAACTTGAAACTTTATTTAAATTGATTTTTTACCTAAGTCTTCCACTGCAATGATTTTAAACGTTTTCAAAAAGGGTCATTTTAATTCGATGAACAAAATTTTAAATTTTTACACAAATTTTCCCAAGTGCGTGCGTATCAGAGAAGTAGTGAGCGTATTAGAAACTTCATAGGTTTTCAGGTCGCTACATCAGCTGAATTACACAAATGGGAATCGAGAAGATAAAGCAAAAGATCTCATTGAAAAATTCAAATACAAAACCAACATTGAGTATGTGTAATTTAAGATTTTAACTAAGTTGTTTTATTTTATTTTCTTATATGGATTCTTTAGGGTGTCATAGTGAGGGATTAAAGAATGGTTGTGAACAATAGGGATGATTAACTTAGTGGACCATCAATTTCAACAATTAGAAAGGTTCATGAATATAGAAGATCAAAAGAATACTTGACTAGTTGCACATATGGATTTGGGTTGTGAAAGATTTAGACAATTCGCACCACCTAATTTTGTATGAAACATTACGAATTTAGTTAGCACCGACGATGGATCTAAACTCTTGAAAATATGCTTGATTATACTAAAATCGAGGAGGAAGAGAATGTTTCTTGGGTAGTTTATATGTTAGTCATGGATGCAAGATTGTGGTGGAATATAATGAAAACAATACAACATAAGAGAAATGACATAGGAGCAATTTGAGGAAGTGTTTTGTGACCAATACTTAAATCATACTACATGGGCAAGTAAATTGGTGGAATTCGTACAATTGCATCACAGTATATCACTTTTAAAGTACATATGTAGATTAGCTCTATTTCGTTGTTCTTCACACCATGTAAGCACTAATTAACATAAGATGCATACTTTCGTGCAAGGTCTAGAGATGGAAATCTATAGAGATGTAAAATATTGGATATAAGAGGAGCACTATATTCTAAAGTCATGATTGATGTGAAATGATATGGCATTATATTTGGTATGGACCCGGTTATTTTGGCACTTTGCGACTATAAATTGTAGAAAGTGAATGGTTTGATTCTAATCTCCATGTAGAGATGTACATATCTTTCAAGGAATGAAGGATAATAATAAACTATTTGTTATCTCTACAATTAAGGAACAACGAATATTGAGAAGATGGCGCAAGAGTTTCTTGGCTAGTGCGATTGATACACATATTAAACATGAAGCAATTCTCAATTAAATTCATGATGTCCAATGTTTTTCTGAAGTATTTCTTGATGACTTGCCAATAGTATCTCTTGATAGAGAAATTGAGCTTGTTGTTGATGTTTATCCTAGTACAATGCCTATATTCAAGAATCCTAATAGAAGGACTTCAGTGGAATTGTAAGAATCAAAATCACAACATAAGGAATTTTTTGCAAGAGTTTCATACGACCAAGTTCTATTTGGCGTGGGGAGCACTTGTCTTATTTGTAAAGGAAAAAGATGGTTCCATGCGAATGTGCATTGATTACAGAGAACTAAATAGGGCAATTGTGAAGAATAAATAATCATTATTGAGAATCAATGACTTATTTTATAAACTTCAAGGTGCATGTGTTTTCTCTAAGATCGATCTATGTTTGGGATATTATTAATTGAAGGTTAGAACTGATGATATTCCAAACGCGACTTTTTGAACTAGATATGGTTACTATGAACTTTCGGTCATGTTGTTTGGGTTTACTAAGGCATCGACAACATTTATCAACCATGTTATTAAGGAGTATTTGGATAAATTTATAATTGTCTTCATTGATGATATTTTTGTTTGCCTTAGCAGTTAAAACTTACATTGTCAACTCTAAAGGCACACAAATTATATGCAAAGTTTTCAAAATGTGCATTGTGGGCCACATTATTTCAAAAGAGGGTATATTGGTTAATCTAGCTAAAATACAAGTAGTTCAAGAATGACCACAACCAAGGAACATGTGTAAAGTACATAGTTTTCTCGAGTTTGTAGGATATTATAGAAGATTTATTGATGATTTTTCCAAGATTGTTGTGCCATTAACCAATATGATAAGGAAGAATGTAAAATTGTGGTGGTCCGATGAATGTGAATGTAGTTTCTAAGAATTGAAGCAAAAATTGACATCAGCATCTATTTTATCAATTTCAATAGAAAATAGTAAATTTATTATTTATTGTGATGCATCAAAGATTGGGTTAGGTTGTTCGTTAATGGAAGAAGGTAAGGTGATTGCTTCATGGCAATTGAAGAGTTAGATGAAAAAAATACTCAAAACATGACAAGGAATTGATTGCAGTGATGTTTGCACTTTCGATTTGGAGGTATACTTATATGGGCAAAAGTGTGAGATACTGTAATAAACCAGAAAATTTCATATTTTAAAGCTAATTTACGAAATTTTTAATTTAATCTCGGTTGGAGTTTCAGAAAATATTTTAACGGGTAAATTAAGTCATAGAGCTCAGAATCTAATTCTAGTGATAGTTTCTGAAAATTTTAAAGTAGGGAGGGCACGAATTTAACGAAGATGCGGACGATTAAAACACGTGAGGGCGTTTTGGTGAATTCAATTATTTTAAATTAAATTTAAAAAAAAATATAATAAAATTTGAGAAAAACCGAATGGCTTCACGAAGAAGCCACTCGGTTTTCTCTTTTGCCCGCGAGCACTGAGAGAAGACAACCGGAGAGCGAAGGGCGATCGTATGCCGAAGTCGGAGCTGTGATCAACGGCCGATGAGCGCTAGTGTGAGGGGAGAGCTACGAGCGAGTGCTACTATTTTGACGAACCGAAGCCGTTTGATTTCTGCGGCTCGAGCTCTGAAAGGGTGAGGGCCCGAGCGCCTTCTGCAGTCGACCGAGGGAGTGAGTCTCCGTCCAATTCTGCCGCCGACGACCGGACGTTTTGCTGAAGTCCTCCTTCTCCCACCCGAGTGCCGAACGCCACCACCCTATAAGTCCATCTCTCCCTCTGCTGCCCTGTCCGGTTTGGCCGAGACTAAGGTTCGGCTTCCCTCCATTTTTCTGTGAATTTGGTTGCAATGTTGAGTGGATTAGGAGAGTGAGCGTGTGTGTTAGCGGGTGAACAGCAGGAGACCGGTGAGAGGGAGAGAAACCGAGGGAGAAGGTTGAGCCAAAATTCAGATTTTTGTGCTTAAATTTCTGATTTCAGGTTAGATTGTGCTTAATAGGTTGAAATGTGATTGTTCAGTGAGAAATCGGCGAAATTGGATCGAAGTTGAGATTTCGGATATTTTCATATAAGAACAGTTTGTTTTTGGGGATTTTGATTGGGCTATGTTTAATCATTTTAAATTCTGTTTTAGTGGGTTAAAATAGGTGGTTAGAGGAGCGTTTGGCCACTGGAATCGTTCGATTATGATATTAGACGCAAAAGTTATGCGCGTCGGAAGTTTGTGTTGGATTTTTGTCCGAGTCAAATTAGTGAGCGTTCGTAGAATTGCAACGTGTGATAGTGGCATGGCTGTTTTTGGTGCGTAAAGCTAGATTTGATTGAGTTTTGGGTGAAGAAAGACAAAATGTGAAATTTAATAAAAAGGGACAGATTCGGTTTCGGGGTTTCTCCACCTAGCTGCAGCTTATCGTTTTAAAATCCATCTTAGTATGTTAAACTAGGTCCCTTAGGGGACGTTTAGCCACTTGAATCGTTTGATTCAGTTGACGAATGCAAAAGTTATGCCCGTCCGAACTTTACGCTGGTTTTCGGACGAACCACATGGGTGACCCGTTTTAACTGGAATTTCATAGATTTGGTTAAGGAATGTCATTTTAAATTATTTGGTGAGTTTTGAAGTAAAGATTGATGAGTGATTGTTCGTGTTTTAGGTTGTAACATTTTTGGCGAAGTTGTGCGTCGAGTGAGCTTAGGACGTTAGGTAAGTAGTGCATGCATGTGTTTTGCCCAATTGGGGCTACACCGTAGAACTTTAGGATTTTATGTTGTTAATTGTGGTGTGCGTGCGTATTGTTTGACATGCATCATTTTTTTTAAAACGGGAACAAAAATGGTTTTGAGCATATTTTAAGTAGGTGATGAGATGCGTGGCGGTGGTACCGCGGATCCTGTTAGTGTGCAGGCCGGTGCTTCACTGGTCACGGATTTCGCTCGAGGAGTGGGCCGGCTGGGCTGTCACGAAACGTGTGTGTGTGGCAACTGTGGCCCCGTGCTGGGGAGGCTGGGATAGGGGCGACCTGTCAGGGTGTAGTGTGACCTCCACATCTCTCGTGGTCGCCACCGTATCCCACCAATGGCTCGCATCCTTGGCAAAATAGAATGCCGCACTAGAAACTCTTTCATGCTCCTCTACATTGGCAAAACTCATCATCCTCTCCATACTCCGTATCCACTCCTCAGCACTGAGAGCATCCGGAGATGATCCGTCAAAGGTTAGGGGTCTAAGTCTATGCAGCCAATCACCTCCTCTGTCGGACGAACCTGGGCGCTAGACTGACCCTGGTCGTCCCTGCTCATAAACCTCTCCAACTGCTGAGACTGACGGTGGACCAACTCGGTAAGCTGCCGGACGGTATCATCCATGTCGCACACAGCTCTAGGAGGCGCCTCTCGTCATGGCTGCCCTCTACCTCTACCTCTCGCCTCTCCTGACATTTTCTACATTTAACAAAAATATAAAGCTCATATTAGTAGTACAATAAATTCAAATCTAAACACTTACAGTTGGTGGAGTGCTCCCGTGCAGCGGCTGGTGGTGTTAGGTAATCCTCTGAACGACGTCGACCCCGTGGCTCTGATACCATACCTGTAACACCCCGAGAAACCCCGCGTTCCCGGTGCGCTATAGTACATCTACACACTACACACACTAACACTTGACATAACTTAATCAATTTGATACTCCTTTCGTTTTCAAATCATTTTCAAAAGAACATTTGTGAGTATGAAAAATTTTTGACTCGATTCGAAAACAACTCGCTTCCCGAAGAGGGAACACGAAGTCTTCAACATAAAAACTATACAGCAGAAAAGAAAACCATTTAAACCAGTTTAAGATAAAACGGTAAGACTTGAAATCATAGGAAAGAATTCAACGCACCCCTCGAACTACACAAATCGGTACCGCGCACTCACGTCCCCACTTCGACACCCCGCGAGAACCCTCGCAATGCCGCACGTACCATCTCTACGTCACTGTGTCTTGTGCACGCTCACAGCGCCGCGTGCCCTACGCACCCTGTCGCTATACAGCACGTTCGCGCGCATGCCCTCACCGGCGTCGCACGACCCGTGAGTACCAGCAGGGCTGCGTGTCCCGCGCACCTGCGATCACGCCGCACTTCTACGCTCATCTCCTCTCGACTCCCAACCTCTCTCCTGAAATTTCGACAGAATAACGGCTAAAAACTGACTATCCCAAAATTTAAAACTCTGCACACAGTTCAACTAAACTAGCAGTATATATCCATCCATCATCCAGAGAAATCACCGTAACCAAATCAGAGTATGAAGACAACGGAAATCCATCAAATACAACTAAAGAAAGTTCACAATATAGAGCAATACTATACTCTAACATGTAAAATATATGCGTACGTCGCCAAAATCACACGCACTCCATATACACCTATACACTGACGCATATACAACTCATCTCATCGACTGTACATAATCACCACAAAAGAAAGAAAAACCCCCAAACAAACTAGGTCACGACCTACCATCTCCACGGGTCGGGTCGCCCTAACAAAAATCCGCCATCCGGTGCTGCGGTCGCACGCCGCCAACCATCCTACGCCTCTGGACTAGGCACTCGAGGCTCACCAGCAGTATCGTCAGCACCTACACCACAGAACACACAACATAAGCCTGACGCTCAGTAAGTAATGCGATATGAAAGTAAAAGCCGACAATGCAATCCTATCACATGCAGTCTCTACACTCACACTCATGTTGTCACATCTGTGATGCGTAGTGCAGCCGCACCAGGGTAAGGAGGAACCTCACGCCACCCTACACCCTGACACGTCGCCGCCATTCCGGACTCCCTAGCAACGAGGCCCACAAGCTACACACACGCAGCACCACACGGCAACCACATCAGGGTAAGGGTGTACCTCGCGCCACTCTACACCCTGACACGTTGCCCCCGTCCCAGCCTCTCCAGCACGGGGCCACAGTTGCCACACACACGCCTTTCGCGACAGCCCAGCCGGCCCACCCCTCGAGTAGGATCTGCGACTGGTGTTGCACCGGCCCACACACTAGTAGGATCTGCGGTACCACTGCCCATATCCTCACCGTCAACACATTCGCGCCGCATGACGGCCCAGCCGGCCCACCCCCCGAGTGGAATCCGCAACTGGTGAAGCACCGGCCCGCACACTAGCGGGATCCGCGGTACCACCGCCACTCGTCTCACCACATACTCAAAACATGCTCAAAACCATTTTCGTTCACGTTTTTAAAATATGATGCATGTCAAACAATACGCACGCACACCACAATCAACAACATAAAATCCTAAAGTTCTATGGTGTAGCCCCACTTGGGCAAATCACATGCATGCACTACTTACCTAGCGTCCTACGCTCGCTTAATGCACAGCTTCGCCAAAAATGTCTCAACCTAAAACACAAACAACCATTCATCAATATTTCTCTCAAAATCCACCCAATAGCTAAAAATCACCTTCTTTAACTACACTCATTAAATTTCAACTAAAACGGTCTATAGGTTTGGTTTGGCCGAAAACCAGCCCAAAGTTCGGACGTGCATAACTTTTGCGTCCGTCAACGGAATCGAACGATTCAAGTGGCTAAACGTCCCCTTAGGAACCTAGTTTAACATACTAAGACGGATTTTAAAATGGTAAGCCGCAGACAGGTGAAAAACGTCAAAAACCAAATCTGCCATTTTTTTATAAAATTTCAACCTTTGTTTTTCTTCAACCAAAACTCACTCAATTCAGCTTTACGCACCAAAAATAGACATGCCACTATCACACGTCGAAATTTCACGAAAAACGGTCACTAATTTGACTTGGACCAAAATCCGACATAAACTTCTGACGCGCATAACCTTTGCGTCGGATATCGGAATCGAACGATTCCAGCGGCCACACGTTCCTCCAACAACCTATTTTAACCCACAAAAACGGAATTTGAAACGATCAACCGAAACCAGGCCGAAACGGCCGAAGACATAATCTGTTTTTATACGAACATCTGAAATTCAACCTTAACCCGAACATTTCCAAATTTCTCCGTCAATCCATCACATTCTAATCTATTAAACATGAACTAACTAATATTGAAGGTCTCCAATTCAGAAGACAAAATTTTGAAAATCACAGGCCCTCGGTTTATCCTCCCCTTCTCTCAGCCACCGATGCTCCCCACCAGTCGAACAGGAGAGCAGCATCATGGCCTCTTTCCTGGACAAACAGAGTAGACAAAGAAAACAGGAGGAGAAGGGGGGGGGAGGCTCCTAGCTCTCGGCCCTGTGCCCTGCTTCCCCGATCACGCGGCACATACACGCCACGTACACCAAGCCAACGTTCGGCTTAACCTTCAAAAAGATAGTGGGAAGACGGCCATAAATTCTGTCGAACAAAAATCAGAGCAGGGAAGGAAACGTACCTTCAGTATTCAGCTCGGGAAACCAAACACGCCCCCTCGCACCCTCCCCCCCCCCCCCACCCCAATCCTCTCGGCGAACTAGCATTCGATTCTTCTCCGTCGTCGGCGTCGACAGACCACCGACTCTCTCTCTCGCGCTCCCCCTCTCGGTCTCACTCTCTCGGCCACGCGACACAGCACAGGGTGGAATGGCTTCCACCCGAAGCCATTCCACCTTGTTATTATTATTTTTTTAATTTAAATACAAATTATCAAAATGCTCTCACGTATTTCAATCGTCCGTAATTTCGTTAATTTGCCGACCTCCCAACTTTAAATTTCGAACACCGTCGCAAAAGTAGGCTCCGAGTCTAAAAATTTAAATTTCCTGTTGAAATGTTTCTCAAAACTCCAACCGAGATTAAATTAAAATTTTAAAAATTAAAATAATAATAATAAAAATATCTAAAATTTCTTGGTTATTACAGTATATGTTGACGTCTTGTAGCGCACCGGGAACGTGGGGTTTTTTTTTTCTCGGGGTGTTACAGATACTCTCACTAGTCACAAAGGTTTAAATATATTTTTACTCAAAAGAAGTTAAATATGAGGCAGAGGCGATGATTGGAGTTTGTTAAAGATTATAACTGTGAAATTAAGTATCATCCAAGAAAGCATATATTGTGAGTTATGCATTGAGTAGGAAATCAATGTTAATGTATTCTATTTAGTAAGAAATGTCTATAACTCTACAATAGGATATTCATAATCTTGGATTGAAATTAATTTCTACGCAATTAGTATTTACACTTTCGGCTATGACTTTAAAGCTTATGATATTAGAGAAAATTAAGGAATCTCGAAGGGAGGATCTAGAATCTATAAGCCTCAAATTAGACAACATACGGATTCCTTTATATTTTTCTCTTGTTAAAGAGGGTTCAGTAAAATTTAGAGACAAATAGTATGTGTAATGTCACGTAATTCGGTCGTTACTGAGTTGACTTTTCATAAAGTTTATAAGAAATTTTTTGAAATTATTATACATATTAAACTAACTAAAAACACTTTATAACGTGTGAGCTTCTTTTATAAAATGTCGTACAAAACATATATGAAATTTTGTTAAAATTTTTTTTGTGGCACTATTCATGCCAGCATTGTTCAT
>CM039525.1:10611942-10717173 GCA_022433055.1 Begonia peltatifolia | reverse complement strand
TGAAAGTATTTTAAACAGCATCGCAGCGAAAAAATTAATTAAAATCAGTTTGAATAAAACTTCATTTTATGAAACATAAAACAAAAAGACCGATCGACACCTGTAAACATCGGTCGACACTTGGGTTGTCTCGTTTTTTTTCCATCGGTTGACACTAGCAACGCCAAACGACACTACGATTGTCTGGGGTCTTTTCATCGGTCGACACGGAGAACACCGGTCGACATTTCTACACTCATCTTAGAGAATGGTTGGCACCTGCTTTCGCAGGTCGACACCCTGATCATCTCTGTCCGCGCAGGTCGACCCTCGCGATCGACAACGCTGCCATTTTTACACTACCGGTCGACACTTACAACCATAGGTCAACACTTACTTCGGCTTCGCCCACGTAGGTCGACCCTCGCGGTCGACACTTACAGGGTCTGGTCAACCACTCAGCCTATCGGTCGAAACTTCCTCCCTAGAATCCTATTTAAAAACCTTAAAAACTTCACAAAATCTATCGGACTTTGACTCAATGCTAATAATAACACAACTCATACTTTTCCATCAACTCAAATCATTATTTACATAAAGAAAACGACTACTCAAGTTTGAAATCCGTCTATATATTCAATCGACCCAAAACCACAAATCCTTTTAATTACACTCCCGAAATTCGTACATAAACCCACCATAGTCAAAACGCTCTAACAGCAGGCTAGATCGTCAACGTGCGTACTCCTCCAACTGCCTCCTAGTCCTAGGCATGCTCGGAGTACTCACCGGCTATGTCATCGTCACCTACATCACAGAACGCAACTATTAGTCTAATGCTAAGTAAGTAATGCACATATACACATACTAAATCAAACACCCCTAACAAATGTAGTTTCTACAGTTTCGTCTCTACTTTACATCTTCTTTATCTTCTTACTACTGGGTTTTTCTTTACGTGCTAGATCAAGGTGACACACTTCACGGTCTACCTCTGGGGACAAGGCCAACCTTAATATAGTAAAGTGACACACTTGCGGTCCACCTCTAGCAACAAGGCCACCACATAAAGTGGAGGAAGAGTGATACACCTCGCGATCCACTGGGGACAAGACAATTCAACCCCACCTTTCTCATCACATCCAACTGTTTCACTTCGTAAAAACATGAAAATTCATTTTTCGTTTCGCTCTCCTACTTTAAAACAATGATGCTCAACCATGAAAGCATAACATAAAGTAAACATGCAATGCATCTTACTGAACTATGATGTAGGCCCGAAGGCAAAACTCCTACTACATTACTTACTTGGCGTCCTAGAAATTCCTCGCACTTCGTAATTTCGTAGGCTAACTGAGAAAACCTATAAAACCACACATCTGTTATCTCTACTATCCATTCAATTCGTAAAACCCTAAAGGAAATAGCCACTTGACTTTTGATCTGCCTAAACCAAAATTCTAACTAAATTTTTGACAAATTTTGGAATTGCATAACCTATCCAATACTCGTCCGATTAGACGATTCGAACTGCTACGGATTCCTCATGACGTCTAGCTTCTCATGGTATAATCAAATCTCTAATTAAATACATAACGCTTGGCCGGACGTGGCCGAACGGATACCGTTCCACAATTCGAGCACTCAGCTATCCAAACGCTCAATCTTCTCTATACAATCACGTAATCTAATCATACTTCCATCTTAAACACTAACACACGGATAGAATCCGACTCTAACTTAAATTTCCCACAATGCCCTCTTAGATTTTTACCAAAATTACTCAATACTCTCACTAACTCAATTTTTTTAACGCTCAAAACAATTAAATACTAAATATCTACTAAGAACTAGCTAAAATTTACCGTTGATTTGAAGAAACAGGGAGAATCAAATAAAATCGTCACTGGAAGGGAGAATTGCCGATGGAAGGAGGGAAGGGGAAAGGAGGGTTTACGCTGGGGGAGAAAAACACCGTACGGTTTTTTGTGTTTTGTTTTGTTTTTTTTATATATAATAATAATAATGATAATAATAATAACTTAATTACTAATTCGCCCTCAACCCTTAACCGTTTAATCAAACTATTATTTAGTACGTCTCTGGATAGATTCTTAAAATTTATTTTTCTCCATTAGCCTCAAAACAATCTTTTACTTAATGGTGGAAATTCTCCGCTCTCGATTCTGACTAAAACTTTATCGATTACAATTATATAAATCCGAAATTAGTTTTAACGGAAAAATATTCTGGATGTTACATTCCACTCTCCTTACAAAAATTTTATCCTCAAAATTTGCTAGATAAACAACTCAGGATATCGGCTCATCATGTCCTGTTGCCGCTCCCATGTTGCTTCTTCTACGTTATGGTTGCGCCATAATACTTTCACCAGTGGAATCTCCTTGTTGCGTCTTCGCTGCATAATCTAGAATATCCACTGGCTTCTCTTCATATATCAATGTGGGTTGAACCTCTATATCCTGCTGTTCCACGACGTGAGAGGGATCTCGTATACACTTCCTCAACATGGATACGTGAAATACATTGTGGATCCAATCCATCGAGGCTGGTAGCTGCAGCTGGTAAGCTGTTTTTCCTATTTCTTCGTAATAAGAAATGGTCCAATAAATCTTGGGTTTAACTTGCCTCTTTTTTCGAATCTTATCACTCCTTTAAATGGTGAAATTTTCAGGAAGACTTCATTTCTCACCTCAAATTCTAACTCTGTTCTCCGACGATCTGCATAGCTTTTCTGTCGGCTTTGAGCAGTTAAAATTCGCTGCCGAATAAATGCAATTTTCTCTACTGTCTGCTGCAAAATATCCAAACAAACCAAACTTGCCTCGCTGACTTCATCCCAATATATTGGAGATCTGCACTTGCTGCCGTAAAGAGCCTCATAAGGAGGCATACCTATCGTAGGCTGAAAGCTGTTGTTATACGAAAACTCTACTAATGGTAGGTATGTGCTCCATAAACCATGGAATTCTAGTACGCAAGCTCGAAGCATATCTTCCAGCGTCTGAATGGTACTCTCAGATTGACCATCCGTCTGAGGATGAAATGCCGTACTAAAATTGAGCTGCGTACCCATAGCCTTGTGCAGACTCTTCCAGCACTTTGACGTAAACCTTGGGTCTCTGTCTGATACGATCGAAGTCGGAACTCAGTGCAACCGTACGACCTCCTGAACATACAGTTCGACGAACTGGTCCATAGAGTACGTCATTTTCACTGGCAGGAAATAATCTGACTTGGTTAATCGGTCCATAATCACCCATATCCCATCATAACCTTTTGTTGTTCGAGGCAACCCAACAACGAAATCCATCAATATCTGCTCCCACTTCCACTCGGGAACAGGCAATGGTTATAGCTTTCCCGCTGGCCTTTGGTGTGCAGCCTTAATCTGCTGACAAACTAAGCACAACATACTTCACCACAATCTTCTTCATATCAGGCCACAAAAAAAGCTGCTTAAGTACATCTTGGTACTTCCTAGATGCACAGAAAATCTCGAAGAGTGGGCTTCAGCCAGTACTTCTCTTTGTAGTTCTTCATTACTCGGAACGAACCACCTATTTTGAAACTTAAGAATTCCTTCATCCGAATAACTGAACTCAGACTTGTCTTTTGAAGCCATGCTTAACTTAATTTCTTCGCATTCAGCGTCGTCCTTCTGGACTTGCTTAATCTTCTCTAGAATTGTAGGCTATACGGACATAGCCGATAACATGGCTGAGACATTCGACATTACTTCTAAGTTAAATTTCTGAAACTCCGCATCAAAAGCTAAAGGCATGCCTGAAGTCATAGCTGACGTTGACACCGTCACCCTACTCAAAGCATCGGCCATTACATTCGCCTTGTCGGGGTGGTATTTAATCTCCACATCGTAGTCCTTCACGAATTCCAAACACTGCCGCCGGCTCATATTCAACTCCTTCTGCGAAAAGATATACTTCAAACTCTTGTGATCTGAATGTACTTCACACGGCTGTCCATACAGATAATGTCTCCAAATTTTTAGTGCGAAGACTACCGCGGTAAACTCTAGGTCGTGAGTCGAATAATTCTACTCGTAATTCTTCAGCTGGCTAGAGGCGTAGGCTATCACCTTCCCTTCCTGCATTAGCACACATCCGAGACTTACCTTGGAAGCATCACAATAAATACTAAATTTTTTGTCCTCAGTAGGGAGCGTCAAAATTGGAGCAGTAGTCAATCTCTGCTTCAATGTCTGGAAACTGTGCTCGCAATCCTCGGACCACAGATACTTCACACTTTTCCTTGTCAAACGGGTCAGAGGCGCCGCAATCTTCGAAAACCCTTCAATAAACCTCCTGTAATAGCCCGCTAACCCGAGGAAACTCTGTATCTCTGTGACATTCTTCGGCTATAGCCACTCTTTAACTGCATGAATCTTTGCTGGATCAACTGATATGCCATCGCTCGAGATGACATGTTCCAGAAACTGAATCCTATCCAGCCAAAATTCGCACTTTGAAAACTTCGCATAAAGTTGGTGTCGCTTCTGACTCTCCAACACCAACTTCAAGTGCTCTTTATGATCCTCTTCACTACGAGAGTACACCAATATATCATCGATAAACACTATAACGAATTTATCGAGATAGTCATGGAATACTCTGTTCATCAGGTCCATAAAGGCGACTGGGGCGTTCGTCAGTCCGAACGACATCACCAAGAATTCATAATGCCCATAACGCGTTCGAAACGCTGTCTTTGGAATATCTTCTGGTCTGACCTTCAACTGATAATACCTCGATCTCAGGTCAATCTTTGAAAACACTCGTGCACCCTGCAGTTGATCAAATAGATTGTCTATTCTCGGCAAAGGGTACTTGTTCTTAATCGTCAGCTCAACTCCCTGCAGTCAATGCACATTCGTAACGACCTATCCTTCTTGTTGACAAAAAGAATCAGTGTGCCCCATGGCGAAAAGCTAGGGCGTATAAATCATTTTTCCACCAACTCTTCTAATTGGTTTTTTAGCTCTTTCAGCTCCGCTGGTGCCAATCTATGAGGATTTTTCGAAACCGGCTCAGCTCCCAGATACACATCTATAGCAAATTATATCTCTCGATCCAGAGGTAAACCGGGTAGATCATCTAAGAAAACTTCAGGGAAATCTTTAACAATTAAAATATCTTACGGCCTTGAATCCCTGGGGAATTGCATATTTATAAGACTGGCGAGAAAACCGAAAGACTCACCAATCAAAACTTGACGAGCACTGACCGGTGCCATGGCAGATATCTTCTGGACATTCTTCGCGGCCTAAAAGGTATGCTTCTCACTATCCGGCAGTTGAAAACTCATTGTGTCCGCCCTACAATCAATTGTAGCGTAGTGCTTGAACAGTCAATTCATTCCCAATATCATGTTGTATCCCATTATACCCATAATAATGAGATCGGCCGATAAATTCTTGCTTCCTACCGACACTACGCTATCTCGCACCACTTGATTTGAATGCATACGCCCACCAGAAGGTAACATTACCTCGTAACTACAGTCCATTGACACTGGTCATACATCCAACTTAACCACGAATGCAGTTGCAACGAACAAGCGCATCACACCAGAATCAATCAAAGTATATGCAAGTACAGAGTTTACCAATATAGTACCTGACACTACGACTAGCTGGTCATCCTTGCCCGATTCGATCATGGCGAATACTCTCGGTGTTGAACGTGTCAGACCCTTCTTTAGAGCTACGCAATCTTTCCCAACATGGCCCACCTTGTTACAGTTGACACATCGAATCACTCTGGGCTTTGGGCAATCCCTAGCCAAAGGTCCATCTTCGTTACAGTTGTAGCATTTTCCCGAATTTAGTCTACATTCTCCCGAGTGATATCTCATACACTTAGGGCATAGAGGATGCTGCGCCGGCACCTGAGGCCTTTTACTGCTTCCCTGGCTACTCGAGCTCTCGCTGAACCTCTTAGTGCCTCTCTGTTGTTGTTGCTGGGAGGCGCTTCTGCTCTGTTGTGGGGCAACCTCTTTGATGAATCTCCTGGAAGCCTCTTGTTGTTTAATACATTTTATCTCGTCACCATCCCTCATACCCTTTATTAAATATTTCCTACAAATTGAAAACTTTTATTTTTTTTCAGCTCAAAACGACTCTTTTTTTTTTACTCAAAACGTCTTCCAAAAGAAATACATATAAATACCGCAGCGGAAACTTCGTTTAAAATTGGTTTAAGTAACTTCACTTTTAAAACATAAAAATTAAAGAGACCGGTCGACACCTGCAAGAACCGGTCGACGCTTAAGTTGTCTCGGGTTTTCATCGGTCGACACTGACAAACACCTGTCGACACTCCCACACCCATTTTAGAGAGGGGTCGACACCTGCTGCCGCAGGTTGACACCTTGATCCTCTCTGTCCGTGCAAGTCGACCCTCGCGGTCGACACCATTGCCAATTTTACACGGACCGGTCGACACTTGTAACTAGGGGTTGACACCTACTTTAACTCTGTCCTGCACAGGTCGAGCCTCGCGGTCGACACTCACCCTCTATTTTACATTGATCGGTCGACACCTATTAACTTCAGTCGACACTTTGCACCCAGAAACTTTAACCAAATTCAACAAAACAACACGAATTTTGAGTAAACGTTTAAAAACCATAAATCCACTTCTTGATTCAATTTACAACCTCTTACGCACGCCAAATTACTCAACCAAAATTCAAATCTCTCTTTTACATTAAAATAACTAAGTACGACTCAAAATATCTCACCACCCATACTGACACCCGCCATAGTCAAAACGCCTCAACAGCTGGCCCAGTCGTCCCACGAGCGTTTTCCTCTAACTGCCTCCTAGTCCTAGGCATACTTGTGATACTCACTAGTTACTGCGTCGTCACCCACATCACAGAACTCAACTATTAGCTTAATGCTAAGTAAGTAATGCATAACAACGTAATCACTGAAAAATATTCACATCCTAACATATGCAGTTTTTACAGTTTCGTCTCTACTTTCGTTTTCGTCTCTTTCTTACATTTTCTTTATCTTCTTATTACGGGGTTCTAGTTTACGTGCTAGATTGAGGTTACACGCCTCACTGGGCAAGGCCAAACTCGATCTAGTAAATTGACACACCTCACGGTCCACCTCACTAGACAAGGTCACCACGTAAAGCGGAGGAAGAGTGATATACCTCGCGGTCCACCTCACCTTTATTATCTTCTTATGTATCTTCTCATTTCATTCGTTTCTTCACCTCCTACTGTTTTACTTCATAAAAACATGGAAATTCATTTTCGTTTCGTTTCGTAATTTAAAACCATGATGTATATTACGAGGCATAACATAAAGTAAACGTGCAATGCATCCTACTGAACTGTGATGTAGGCCCAAAGGCAGAACTCCTGCTACATTACTTACCTGGCGTCCTTAGCACTCGGAATCCAAATCTCGTACGCTAACTGGAAAACCTATAAAATTATACATCCGTCAATTTTAACTCATTAAATTCATAATCCCTGTCTTGAAAGTCCTAACTCATACCAAAACCGACACTCTCTACTAAACTCGAAATCCCGCACCATTTTCGTCCAACTTTGGAAATTCACAACTTCTCCAATATTCGTCCAAATTGGACGATACAAAGTACTACGGGTTCCTTAGGACATCTAGTTTCCTATGGTCTCATCCATTTCTCATTCAGATGTCCACGACTTGACCGAATGGGGTCGAACGGATACCGTTCCAAAAATTCACATACTCGGCCAATCAACCACCCAATCTTTCCCACCAATTCTTGTAATCTACTCATATTTCTATCCTAAGCATCAATATGCGGATGTAATTCTACTCTACACTCAACTTCTCACATCCTCCTACGTTTTCATCAAATCACCCTATACTGTTGCCAATCCCGCTTTCGTCACTAATAACACTAACACATCAACTAGCTACACAAAAACTAACTAGAACTTACCATGATTTGGAAGAACGGAGGAGGAATCGATCGCGGGGCACTCGCAGGAGAGGAGAAACGAGAGAAGGGGAGGGCTTGCTGGGGAAGAAGAAGACCGATCAATTTTTTTTTATATATTATTTAATATAATTAATTCCAATTACCATTTTGCCCTCAACCATAACCTTTTCGATAAATCTATTATACGGTCAATGCTCGGATAAAATATTAAAATTTCTTCTTCACCATTATTCCTGAAATAATCTTTTACCTAACGTTACAAATTTTTCGGCTTCGATTCCAACTCGAACCTCGCCGTTGACCGATACGAAATTCTGAAAAATTGAATTAACTGAAATTTTTCGGGTGCTACATGGCCTGTTTCAACTGTAGGAACTCCATTCTTTTGGCCGCTTGTACCATGCTGTTAAAGTACTTGTCAAAAAATATCTCCTTGAACTTTTCTCACGTCACATGCTGCCGTTCAACGGTGGTCTCAACGGACTCCCACCAAATTCGGGCGTCCTTTGCTAAATGAAATGTGGCTAGGGAAACCTTGTCCTCTTTTTCCACCTTCGCATATCTGAACATGATTTCCATGGTACGGACCCATTCTTCTGCAGCTATTGGATCCGATGACTGTCCTTCATACGTCGGGGCTCGTAACCTTCGAAATCTATCTCCAAACTGATCATGGCCTGAACTAGAGCCTGCACTTCCCGATTCAGCAAGATCCCTAACTGCTAAGACTGCATGTTCACAAACTCTGTTAACTGCCTGATCATCATGGAATCATCCTCACTTCTTGGTTTGGTTGGCTCTCTCGGTACTCGTGGGTGTCCTGGTAGTCTAGACATCTTAGCTAATTTCTTGGACAAGGTTAATTACTCTTATAAGCATCAAATAAATAAAACTAAACTTAAACAATTACAGTTGTCGAAGCATGTCGTGCGGTGATCGGCGCTGTTAGATAATCATTTGAACGTTTTGACCATTTGGCACTGCTACCACAATTGTAACGCCCTGAAAATCTGCTCGCTTTTGGTTCATTCACTTCTACTACTCACTCACTACGCTCAAAAGAATTTGAATAAAATTTAAAACTTTTGTTCCTCGGCTTAAATGACATTTTTGAAAGTATTTTAAACAGCATCGCAGCGAAAAAATTAATTAAAATCAATTTGAATAAAACTTCATTTTATGAAACATAAAACAGAGACACTGGTAGACACCTATAAGCATTAGTCGACACTTTGGTTGTCTCGTTTTTTTTCCATCAGTCGACACTAGCAATGCCGGTCGACACTACGATCGTCTGGGGGTCTTTTCGTCGATCGACACTGAGAACGCTGGTCAACACTTCTACTCTCATCTCAGAGAGCGGTCGACACCTGCTTTTGCGGGTCGACTCCCGGATCCTCTCTGTCCGTGCAGGTCGACCCTTGTGGTCGACACCGCTGCCATTTTTACACTACCGGCCGACACCTACAACCATAGGTCGACACTTACTTCGGCTCTGCCCATGCAAGTCGACCCTCGCGGTTGACACTTGCAGGGTCTGGTCGACCACTAAGCCTATCGGTCAACACTTCCTCCCCAAAATCTTCTTAAAAAATCTTAAAACTTCACAAGTACTCACCGGCTATGTCGTCGTCACCTACATCACATAACTCAACTATTAGCCTAATGCTAAGTAAGTAATGCACATACACACACACTAAATCAAACACCCGTAACACATGCAGTTTCTACAGTTTCGTCTTTACTTTACATCTTCTTTATCTTCTTACTAGTGGGTTCTTCTTTACGTGCTAGATCAAGGTAACACACCTCACGATCCATCTCTGGGGACAAGGCCAACCTCAATATAGTAAAGTGACACACCTCGCGGTCCACCTTTGGGGACAAGGCCACCACGTAAAGCGGAGTAAGAGTGATATACCTCGCGGTCCACCTCTGGGGACAAGACCACTTAACCCCACCTTTCTTATCTTCTTACGTATCATCTCATTTCGTTCACTCATCACATCCTACTGTTTCACTTCGTAAAAACATGAAAATTCATTTTTCGTTTTGCTCTCCTACTTTAAAACAATGATGCACAACCATAAAAGCATAACATAAAGTAAACGTGCAATGCATCCTACTGAACTGTGATGTAGGCCCAAAGGCAAAACTCCTACTACATTACTTATTTGGCGTCCTAGAAATTCCTTGCACTTCGTAATTTCGCACGCTAACTGGGAAAACCTATAAAACCACACATCTATTAGCTCTACTTTTCATTCAATTCGTAAAACCATAAAGGAAATAGCCATTTGACCTCTGATTTGCCTAAACCGAAATTCTAACTAAATTTTTGACAATTTTTGGAATTGAATAACTTATCCAATACTCGTCTGATTTGTACGATTCGAACTGCTACAGATTCCTCATGACGTCCAGCTTCTCACGGTATAATCAAATCTCTAATTCAACATATAACGCTTAGCCAGACGTGGTCAAACGGAGACCGTTCCACAATTTGAGCACTCGGCTATCCAAACGCTCAATCTTCTCCATACAATCCCGTAATCTAATCGTACTTCCAACTCAAACACTAACATACGGATAGAATCCGACTCTAACTTAAATTTCCCACAACTCTCTCCTAGATTTCTACCAAAATTACTTAATACTCTAACTAACTCTATTTTTTTAATGGTCAAAACAACTAAATACTAACTATCTACTAAGAACTAGCTAAAACTTACTGTTGATTTGAAGAAATAGAGCAGAACAATAGAAAATCGTCGCTGGAAGGGAGAATTGCCGATGGAAAGAGGGAAGGGGAAGGGAGGGTTTGCACTAGGGGAGAATAACACTGTAAGGTGTTTTGTGTTTTGTTTTTTTTATATAATAATAATAACTTAATTACTAATTCGCCCTTAACCCCTAACCATTTAATCAAACTGTTATTCAGTCCATCTCTGGTTGAATTTTTAAAATTCAATCTTCTCCATTAGCTTCAAAACAATCTTTTACTTAATGGTACAAATTCTCCGCTCTCGATGCCAACTAAAACTCCACCGATTACAATTACGTAAATCTGAAATTAGTTTTAACAGAAAAATTTTCTGGGTGCTACAGTGCGTGTTTGTTTTATGTTTTAGTAGATTATGCATTCATGGTTTTGAAGGATGAAAACGAAATGAAAATGAATTTCCATGCTTTTACGAACTGAAATAGTAAGATGTAACGAATGAAATGAAAATGTACGTAAGAAGATAATGAAGATGGGGTGGTTGAGTGGCCTTTTCTCGTGAGGTGGACTACGAGGTGTGTCACTTCTTCCCCCGCTTTACGTCGTGGCCTTATCTCGAGAGGGAAACCGCAAGGTGTGTCACTTTATTAGATTAAGGTTGGCCTTGTCCTGTGAGGTGGACCGCGAGGTGTGTCAGCTCGATCTAACACGTAAAGAAGAACCCAGTAATAAGATAAAGAATGTCTAGGAAAGAGACAAATACAAAAGTAAAGATGAAACTTTAAAAACTACATATGATAGGAGATGTATTGTTTTCAATAATTATGTTTTATTATTCATTACTTACTTAGCATCAGAGCAAAGAGTGAACTGAAAACTAGTGGGGTTTTGGGGCATGACAGTGTTTGTATCAGAACAAAGAGCAAACAGGAAACCAGTGGGTTTTCGGGGCACTACACAAATAAAGTGTCGACCTGTGTATATAGGTGTCGACCCTCGTCTGTAGAACGGGCCAAGTGTCGACCGAAGGTTTTAGGGGTCGATTGAAATTCCCTTTTAATGTTTTAAAATTTTAAAATTTTATTTAAACTGATTTTGAGTTGAAGTCTTCCACTGCGACACTTCTAAACGTTTTCAAATATCTCATTTTAAGTTGGAAAAAAAAGTTTTAAATTTTCCACGAATTTTCTCTTATTTTACAAGTAAGAGTGTGGTTAGTGACCCGGGTTCGGTGACAACTTCAGGGCGCTACAGAGTTCGTATCAGGGCAAAGAGCGGAGCAGAAACCAGTAGATTTATGGTCGCTACAGTATAGATATCAGAGCAGAGAGCAAACCGAAAATCAGTGGGTTTTCAGGCGCTACAGTGTTGGTATCAGAGCCAATTGGTCAAACCGTTCAAATGATTAACTAACAGCACCGATCGCCGCATGATGTGCTTCGAAAACTGTAAGAGTTTAAGTTTAGCTTTAGTTATTAGATATTTATGAAAGTGATTAACTTTTGTCCAGGAAGTTAGTAAAGATGTCTAGACGACCAGGACGCCCAAGAACACCGTGAGAGACCCCTGATTCAAGGAATGAGGATGATTTGATGATGAAGATTGTTGACCGAATTGGTGAAGTAGCAGTCTCAGCAGGTTTGAAGTTTATTAAATCGAGAAGTATAAGGAAGTGCTGGTTCTAGCTCTAGCAATGACTAGTCAAGTGATAAATTTTGGAAGTTGCGACACTCGACATTTGAAGGGCCGTCTTCTGATCCAACGGCTGCAGAGGAATGGGTCTGTACGATTGAGTGTATGTTCAAATATGCAAAAGTGGAAGAAGAAGAAGATAAGGTTTCACTGGCCACGTTTCATCTAGCGTAGGATACCCGATTCTAGTGGGACGCTATGGAGGCCACTACTGATTTTCCACATATGACGTGGGAGAAGTTCAAAGACACTTTTTATGAGAAGTATTTCAACAGTACAGTCCAAGGAATGAAGAGGATGGAGTTCGTGCAATTAAAGCAAATTGGATCAAAGACTGAGTATAGCTGGCAGTACGAGTCTTTGTCCCGATTTGCCAGCAATTTGATAAGCAGGTACGAGGATAAAGTGTTTCAATTTGTACAGGGATTAAACGCAGAAATATACAAGGGAGTGAAGATAGCCAGAACTTAGGAAGTGTCATATTCAAAGATCGTAGCTAAGGCACTAGAAGTGGAGGAAGCTGAAATGAAGTGTGTTAAGCAGAGGGAAGCTTACAGAAGATTTTTCAAAGAAATTACCACACAGCAAAGTAGAGGTGTTCCTCAACAAACAGAAAGGCACTAAGAGGCCTTGTGAGAGTTTGAGTAGCCAGGGAAGTAGCAAAAGGCCTCAAAGGACAGTGCAGTATCCCCAATGTCCTAAGTGTTTGAAGTACCACCCGGGTGAATGCAGATTGAACTCGGGAAAGTGTTATAATTGTAATGAAGCCAGACACCTGGCCAGAGATTACCCGAAGCTCAGAGTTACTCGTTGTTTCAACTGTAACAAGGTGAGCCATGTCAGTAGAGATTGTCCAGCTGTGAAGAAGGGACTGACACGTACAACACCGAGGATATTCGCCATGATAGAGTCGGGCGATGATGACCAGCCAGTCGTAGTGTCAGGTACTATATTGATAAATTCTGGACTTGCTTATACCTTGATTGACTTCGGTGTGACGTACTCGTTTATTGCAACTACGTTTGCGGTCAAGTTAGATGTATGGCCTTTAGCAATGGATTGTAGCTATGAAGTGATGTTACCTTCTAGAGGACGTACGCACTCTAATTAAGTCGTATGAGATAGTGTAGTGTCCGTGGGAAGTAAAAATTTATTGGCCAATCTTATTGTTATGGGAATAACCAGATACGATGTGATTCTTGGGATGGATTGGTTATTCAAACACTATGTTACGATTGACTGCAGGACAGGAATAGTGAGATTTCAACCCCCAGGTGGTGAGAAGAATACTTTTCAGGCCGTGAAGAATGCCAGGAAGATATTTGTGATGGCGCCTATCGATGCTCGTCAAGTTCTAATGGGTGAGTCTTTTGGTTTTCTCGCCAGTATTGTTGATATGAAAGTTTCTAGGGAATCGAAGCCTCAAGATGTTTTAATTCTTCAAGACTTTCCAGCAGTTTTTCTGGATGATTTACCAGGTTTGCCTCCAGATTGAGAAATAGAGTTTGCTATAGATGTATATACAGGAGCTGAGTCAGTGTCGAAGAACCCTTATACATTAGCACCAACAGAACGGAAGGAGTTAAACAAGCAATTGGAAGAGTTGGTGGAAAAAGGATTTATAAGCCTTAGCTTTTCACCGTGGGGCGCACAAATCCTTTTGGTCAAAAAGAAGGATGAATCTTTACAGATGTGCATCGATTACCGACAATTGAAGAAGTTGACTATTAAGAACAAGTATCCTCTGCCAAGGATAGACGACCTGTTGAACCAACTACAGGCGGCACGAGTCTTTTCTAAGATCAACCTGAGATCAGGCTATTACCAGCTAAAAGTCAAATCAGAAGATATTCTGAAGGCAGCTTTTCGGACAAGATACGGACATTACAAGTTCCTGGTGATGTCTTTCAGGTTGACGAATGCTTCAGCCGCTTTCATAGATCTAATGAACAGAGTATTCCATGATTATCTCGATAAATTCGTCATAGTGTTTATCGATGATATATTGGTGTATTCTCGCATTCAGGAGGATTATAAAGAGCACTTAAGATTAGTATTTGAGACTTTGAAGCAACGCCAACTTTATGCAAAGTTTTCTAAGTGCGAGTTCAGACAGGACAGGATTCAATTTCTAGGTCATGTCATCTCAAGTGATGGCATATCTATTGATCCATTGAAGATCCAAGTAGTTAAAGAATGGGCACAACCAAAGAGTGTTATTGAGATACGGAGTTTCCTCGGGTTAGCAGGTTATTATAGGAGGTTCATTGAAGGATTTTCGAAGATTGCAATGCCTCTGACCCGTTTGACAAGGAAGAATATGAAGTATTTGTGGTCCGAAGATTGTGAGCATAGTTTCCAAACTTTAAAGCAGAGATTGACCGCTGCTCCAATATTAACTCTCCTATTGAAAACGAGAAATTCAGCATTTACTGTGATGCTTCCAAGATAGGTCTTGGGTGTGTGTTGATGCAGGAAGGAAAGGTGATAGCCAATGCCTCTAGGCAACTGAAAACCTATGAGCAGAATTATCCAACACACGACCTGGAGTTAGGATTTGGAGGCATTATTTGTATGGATAGCCGTGTGAAATATATTCATATCACAAAAGTCTGAAGTATGTTTTCACTCAGAAGGAGTTGAACATGAGGCAAAGGCGGTGGTTAGAATTTGTGAAGGACTATGACTTCGAAATTAAATATCACCCCAGCAAGACAAACGTAGTTGCAGATGCATTGAACAGAGTGGCGGCATCTACTTCAGCTATGACTCCAAGTATGCCTATGGCTTTGGATGTAGAATTTAAGAATTTCAACTTGGAAGTGGTATCGAATGTGTCAGCCATGTTATCAGCCATGTTATCAGTCATGTCCTTACAGCCCATTATTCTGAAGAAGATTAAGCAAGCCTAGAAGGACGACGCCAAATGTGATGAAATAAAATCAAGCATGGTTTCTGATGACAGGTCGGAGTTCAATTATTTAGACGATGAAATTCTTAAGTTTCAAAATAAGTGGTTCGTTCCGAGTAATGAAGAACTACAAAGGAAAATACTGTCTGAAGTGCATTCTTCGAAGCTTTTTGTGCATCTAGGAAGCACCAAGATGTACAAGGACTTTAAGCAACATTACTAGTGCCCTAACATGAAGAGGATTATAGCAAAGTACATCAAGACGTGTTTGATTTGCCAGCAGATTAAGGCTGAACATCAGAGGCCAGTAGGAAAACTAGAGTCATTGCTTTTTCCTGAGTGGAAATGGGAGCAGATATCGATGGACTTTGTTGTCGGATTGCCTTGGACAACAAAGGGCTATGATGGTATATGGGTGATTGTGGATCGATTAACTAAGTTAGCCCATTGTTTGCCAGTAAAGATGACGTATTCCATGGATTAGTTCGCTGACCTGTATATTCTAGAGATCATATAGTTGCACAGGGTTTTGACTTCGATTGTATCAGACAGAGACCCAAGATTTACATGGAAATTCTGGAAGAGTCTGCACAAGACCGTGGGTACGCGGCTCAATTTTAGTACGACATTTCATCCTCAGACAAATGGACAATCTAAGAGGACTATTCAGATGTTGGAGGATATGCTTCGAGCTTGCGTATTGGAATTTTAGGGTTCGTGGAGTAAATACTTACCTTTGGTAGGGTTTTCCTATAATAACAGCTTTCAAGCTACGATAGATATGGCTCCTTACGAGGCTCTTTATGGGAGAAAGTGCAGATCTCCATTGTATTAGGATGAAGTCAGAGAGGTATGATTGATTGGTCCAGATATTTAGCAACAAATAGTAGAAAAGATTGCTTCTATTCGGCAATGGATCTTGACAGCTCAAAGCTGACAGAAGAGCTATACTGATAGAAGAATAAGGAAACTAGAATTCAATGAAAATGATGAAGTTTTCCTTAGAGTTTCATCATCCAAGGGAGTTGTAAGATTCGGAAAGAGAGGCAAGATGAATACCAGATATATTGGACCATTCCTTATTACAAAAAGAATTGGAAAGACAGCCTACCAGCTGTAACTACCAGCCTTAATAGATGAAATCCACAATGTATTCCACGCTTCTGTGCTAAAGAAGTGTATGCAAGATCCGGTAGAATAATTTTCAGAATTTCGTATTGGTAGACGGCTTAGTTTTATTCTGAATCGAGAGCAGAGAATTTCTACTGTTAAGTAAAAGATTATTTTGAGACTAATAGACAAGACCCTCTCCCACGTGAAAACCCTCCTTCTACGGCAATTCTCATTCCAGCGATGCCAGCTGACGATTTCTTCTCAGTTTCTTCCATTAATCTTCAAGTTTAAGGTAAGTTTGTAGTAGATAGTTAGTCTTTTAGCTGTTTTGAGCGTTAAAAGTGACGTTAGAGGGATGTATTAAATGGTTTGGTGAGCCCTAGGAGGAAGATATGAAATTTCTAGGTTATAGTCAATTTTTATCCGTTCATTGGTGTTTAAGTTTGAGGAATGATTAGATTATAGGTTTTTATGGAAAGAATTGGAGCCGAGAAACTCAGATTACAGAACGGTTTCTCTTCAGTCAAATTTGGCTAAGCTGTGGATGTTGGATTAGAAAATGGATTAGACCGTTAAAAACTATACGTCCTAAGGAGTCCGTAGCACTTTGAATTGTCAAAATCGGACAAGTATTGGATGAGTTATGAATTTCTGATTGTGATAAAAAATTGAGCCGGATTTCGGGTTTAGTTGGGAGTTTCAGTTTAATACGAGTTTATGATTTCCGTGTTGGAATTTCATGAGTTGGACAAAGTTGAATTAATGAATGTGTGATTTTATAAGTTCTCTAGTTTCCAGTTAGCGTACGATTACGAACAAGTTGCTAAGGATGCCAGGTAAGTAGTGTACGTAGGTGATTTTGTCTTCGGGCCTACATCACAATTCGCTAGGTTGTATGCATGTTTATTTTATATTTTAGTAGATTATGCATTCATGGTTTTAAAGTACGAGAACGAAACAAAAACGAATTTCCATGCTTTTACGAAATGAAACAGTAGGATGTGACGAGTGAAATGAAAAGGTACGTAAGAAGATAATAAAGGTGGAGTTGAGTGGCCTTGTCCCAAGAGGTGGACCACAAGGTGTGTCACTACTTCTCCCGCTTTACGTGGTGGCCTTGTCCTGTGAGGTGGAGGACGATGTGTGTCACTTTACTAGATCGAGATTGGACTTGTCCCATGAGGTGGACCGCGAGGTGTTTCACCTTGATCTAGCACGTAAAGAAGAATCCAGTAGTAAGATAAAGAATGTGTAAGAAAGAGAAGAAAACGAACGTAGAGACAAAACTATAGAATGTGCATACGTTAGGATATGTATTGTTTTCAGTGTTTATGTTTTATGTGCATTACTTACTTAGCATTAGGCTAATACATGAATTCTGTGATGTAGGTGACAAGGCAATAGTTGGTGAGTACTCAGAGCATACACAGGACTAGCAGACAGTTGGAGGAGTGCGCTCGTGGGACGATCCGGCTGGCTTTAGGGCATTTTGACCATGTGTGTGGACATAAGGATTTCGAGTCATTTTGAGTTGTTTTGATTCGTTTTGAGTCGCTTTAATGTGTAAATGGATTTCAAACTTTTAGTAGTCATTTTTATGTACATAGTGCAGTTTAAAATTTAGTGGAAAGTGTAGGTTGGGGTTTTTAAATTCAGTCCGTTTCTTTTTATGGAAAGTTTTCTGCTAAGGTTACTGGTGTAAGATGTCAACCGATATGTATAGATGTTGAACGAACTAGGTAGAAGTCAACCGCGAGGGTCGACCTACGAAGACAGAACCATATCATGTGTCGACCTGTGCGTGTAGGTGTCGACCGGTCAGTGTAAAAAGGGTAGACGTGTCGATCGTAAGGTTCGACTGGGGCGAACAAAGAAGACTAAGGTGTCGACCTGTGTATATAGGTGTCGACCCCCGTCTGTAGAACGGGTCAAGTGTCGAGCGAAGGTTTAAGGGGTCGAGCAAAATTCCATTTTAATATTTTAAAAACTTGAAATTTTATTTTAACTGATTTTGAGTTGAAGTCTTCAGCTGCGACGCTTTTAAACGTTTTCAAATATGTCATTTTAAGTTGGGAAAACAAAGTTTTAAATTTTCTACGAATTTTGTCTGATTTTACAAATAAGAGTGTGGTTAGCGACCTGGGTCCGGGGATGACTTTGGGGCGCTACATAATTGGTATCAGGGCAGAGAGCAAACCGGAAACCAGTGGGTTTTCGGAGCGCTACAGTGTTGGTATCAGATCAGAGAGCGAACCAGAAATCAGTGAGTTTTCGGGGCGCTACACCATCTTTCTTTTGTCGCCATCTCTTTCTAACTTTCCCAGTGAATTTGCTTTTGCGAGCTCCACTCGTCTTATGATCGACCCTTCCTAGAATCTAAATATGACAAGATCTCCGTATCGATGATAACTTCTCCTAGAATCTAAATATGACAAGATTCTGTTATCGATGATGACTTCTCCCATAATCTACATGTGACAGGATTCTCTTGTCGATGATAACTCCTCTCAAAATCTGTGTATGGCAAGATCCTCTTGCCTACGATCAGAACTCCTCCCGTGTTCTAGGCAGCCTCCTCCTAAGATTGAGCCTTAATGAAGATCACATAGAATGAACCTTCGACACTGTCAATAACACTAAGCGTAGTCTTCAGATTTAATCAGCTAGCACACTCAAAAAATAATAAAATCCAACTAAACAGAGTGTGTATACAGTCTCTCACAAACCGAATGAATAATTACTCCATAACATCACGTAAGTGTGACAGAAGAATAAATTCCCCACCCCTCATCCACCTCTCACTTTCTTTTTATCTCCGATATGATCTCTAAACAGATTATACAAAAAAAGGAAACCGTGTGCCATGAAATCCGGAAGAGTGATACTAGATGCAACATAATCAGAAAGTGGTAGTAAAGAATCTGGAATAGATCCCAAATTGCTATGATCTCTTATCTTGTCACAATCCAGCTAACAGCACGTAATCTTCAAATTGACCTTCCAAAGATAATTTTCGATAATACCAAGATACCATAATTTCCAAAAATCAACCTTCCTTGCAAAGATTGATTCTGCTGATTACAGAATAAAATGCAATCTTCATTAATTGCCAAAAAACCAATGTCAACAATTTTTACCATTTACAAAGTCCCCCTTTGGCATTTTTTGGCAAAATCCAAACTTCCCTTGCATACTGGACATAAGTTCAACGAACCTCCCCCTGAACCAAAACCTACAAAAAAACTCATTTCAAAGAACACCATGAAACACAATTACTCCCCATTTTTGCCACAAAAAGACAAAATAGTATAAAAACAAACAACAACAAAAAATTGTCTGAACAAAACATAAAAATACCATAACTATATCAAGCAGAATCATCATCATAAGACACCACGCCGGTCAGAACTGCTTGCAACTGCACACCAACATCTTCTCCTCTGACAGAATCATCTTCACCAGCTACAAACCCACCAGATTGGCCCTGGAAGGGGCTTGATTGTCCAAGACACCCACCATAAAAGACGTGAACTTCCTTTTCTGCCACTTCTGTGATACCTTCAGTGACATCAGGTGGAACACTTGATTCTTCCGCAACATCAACCTCCTTAACACTCTCCTTCACATTAGCAGCTTTCCTTCTCTCGGAAACATCATCAACACCTTCCTTAGCAGACCTTTTTCTGACAAGGTCATCAAGCAACCATGTAACTGCTTTCTTTCTCTTTTCAATGACTATTTGTTGATCATTCAAGAACTTTAGCTCATTCTCAAGCACTTTAATGGAGCGAGACAACAATACAAAATCATAAGCATTGTCGGAAGTAGGAACACCCTTGGGAACATCTTTCAGATCGTTAATGTGATCACCTACCAGAAGCTTGTAGTTGATCTTAATCTCCTCCTTATCTATATCAACAACTTCTTTATCTAGAATCAGAGCTTGTTGAGACGACAGAATATCATAAATCAAACATGGAAATGAAAGAGTTGACTTTTCATTCTTGCAATCGACATGCTTCACAATCTAATCACAGCAGAACTGCCCTACATCAAACACAATAAAGTTGCCAATCTTAAACAATAAGGAGGCCATCTACTTGTTCACACAAGTTCCATGAGAAGCAGGAAGCCAGTTCCTCATAGCTATCTTGTGCAAGTAGATATGACAAACGGACGGGCTGGCAGTAGTGCGCTGAGCCTAACTCGACCCACTACTATAGCAGGTCAAGCCTGGCCTAATCTCGTGAGGCGCGTAGGGCAGAGCCTAAGGGTTGGGCTCGCGAGCCAGCTAAGGTCCAAACCTGTAGTGCCCCACTCTCCCCGGTATGAGATTGTTCGCTCTGGGCCAACTGCCCTCACGATTTTGTTTCTGAGAGAAAGCTTCGCCCAAAACACATCATACCGGCTAAAGTTGACCCCCCCACTTATGAACCAGGCTCTCTACTTCCACCCAAGCGATGTGGGAATTGTGACAGACCTCTTGCCTTCACAATCTCACCCCTCCTTGAGGGCCCCAACGCCCTCGTCGACCCACTTCCAGTTGGATAAAGGCTCTAATATCACTTGTATTACCCCACACTCCCCGATATGATATTGTCTGCTCTGGGCCCATTGCCTTCATGGTTTTGTTTCTGAGCGAATGCTTTGCCCAAAACGCGTCATACCGACTAAGGTCGACCCCCTCAGTTATGAACCAAGCTCTCTACTTCGACCAAAGCGATGTGGGAATTGTGACAGGCCTCTTGCCTTCACAATCTCACCCCTCCTCGAGGGGCCCGACACCCTCGTCGGCTACACTTCCAGTTTGGTAAAGGCTTTGATATCACTTGTAGTGCCCCACACTCCCCGGTATGATATTGTCCGCTCTAGGCCCACTGCTTTCACAGTTTTGTTTCTGAGCGAAAGCTTCACCCAAAACGCGTCATACCAGCTAAGGTCGGCCCCCTCACTTATGAACCAGCTCCTCTACCTCCACCCAAGCGATGTGGGAATTGTGACAGGCCTCTTGCCTTCACAATCTCACCTTTCGAGACGCGTTGTGGGCGAAGATTTCGCTCAGAAACAAAACCGTGAGGGCAGTGGACCATGAGTGGACAATATCATACCGAGGAGTGTGGGGCATTACAAAACCTAACGAGCCTGCTCGCCGCCTCGACGAGCTAGGCTCGCGAGCCAGCCCGTGAGCCCCATATCCCTTCAGCTTCGTTCGCAGTAGCAGGCAGCAAGCCAGCAATCAACTATTCAAATTCAACAATCAACATCCATCTAGAAACGTTGAGCATTTTTTAGTAAAAAACTAAAAAAATCAACTAACTTCAAAAATTTCCTCACTAATGTTGTAGATCTCTTCAAGACGAACATTTTTATATCAAATACTCATCGAACGGAGTTCGATCAACTAGCTTCTCCTTTTTCTCTCTCTCTCTCCACGGTTTCTCTCTCTTTTCGGCTGCTACTATTTGTGACGCGATGCGACCATGTGGCGAGGGGAGAGTGGACTAGAGACTTCAGAGGGATTTTCTTCAATTTTTTCTTTAAAACTAAAAGTTCCAGGTGATCCATCGCCTCATATATGGGCGATTACGTGCTCGCTAAACACTTTAAGAGTAGGAAATCGGCACCCGGCATCAATCGCTCACCTATTTTGGCAATTGATCGCGCCTCAGGCCCTTATGGTCAATTGGTCATAGATGCTGCAAAACGGCATCCTCTCGGGAGCCGATCGATCGCCAATTGATAGGTGAACAATCAGCCCCTCATTGGCAGGCTGGAACGGTTTTATGACTGTTGCTGTAGCACCCAGAATTTTTCCATTAAAACTAATTTCGAATTTACGTAATTGTAATCGGGAGACTTTTGGTCAGAATCGAGAGCGGAGAATTTCTACCATTAAGTAAAAGATTATTTTGAAGCTAATGGAGAAGAAAAAATTTAAGAATCCAACCAGCGAATGACTGAATAATAGTTTTATTAAATGGTTAAAGGTTGAGGGTGATTTAGTAATTAGGTTATTATTATTATTATTTAAAAAAAAAACAACAAAACATCTCACGGTGTTTCTTCTCCCACACCAAAACCCCCTCCCTTGTCTTTCCCTTCCCCCGAGCGAGAAGCCTCCCTCCCCTGGAAGTTCTTCCTTCCAGCGACGACGATCAGTCATTTCCTTCATCAATCTTCAATATACGGTAAGTTTTAGTTAGTTTTGAGTAGATAATTAGTTCTTTAGTCGTTTTGAGCGATAAAACTAAGGTTAGAGAGAGTATTTGTTAGTTTTAGTTAAACCCTAGGTGGGAGGTATGAAAATTCAGGATTTAGTCAAGTGTTAGTCGTGTATTAGTGTTTAAGTTGGAAGAAAGATTAGATTATAAGTTTTATAGAAAGTCTTGAGCGTTGGATAACCGAATAACTTGAGTTACGGAATGGTTTTCATTCGGCCAAGTTGTCGGTGTTGAATTACAAATTGGAATAGACTGTTAAGAATTGGATGTTCTAAGAAATCCGTAGCACTTTGAATTGTCCAAATCGAACGAGTATTAAATACGTTATGCGTTTCCGAATTTGGTCAAAAATTGTGTAGAATTTGGACTTAGATAGATTAGGTGTTAAAGATTTGATTTTCCTTTAGGGTTTTATGAATTGGAAGGAAAGTATAATTGATGAATGTGTGGTTTTATAGGTTCTCTAGTTTAGCGAGCAGTTTACGAAATACGAGTTACTAAGGACGCTAGGTAAGTAATGTAGTAGGTGTTTTGCCTTTGGACGTACATCACAGTTCAGTAAGTTGAATGCACGTTTACGTTATGTTATGTTTTTACGTCATGCATTATTGTTTTGATGTATGAGAATGAAATGAAAACGAATTTTCATGTTTTTACGAAACAAAAACAATAGGATGTGAGTTGTGAATAACAAAGTTCAGAAGATACATAAAAAGACAATGAAGGTGGGGTTGAGTGGCCTTGTCCGATAAGGGGAACCGCGAGGTGTGTCACTACTTTCCCCGCTTTACGTGGTGGCCTTGTCCTATAAGGGGGACCGCGAGGTGTGTCACTTTATTAGACTGCGGTTGGGCTTGTCCTATGAAGGGGACCGCGAGGGGTGTCACCTTGGTCTAGCGCGTAAAGAAGAGCCCAGTAGTAAGAAGATAAAGAAAATGTAAGATAGAGGCGAAAACGAAAGAAAAGACAAAATTGTAGAAACTGCATATATTAAGATATGTGTGTTTTTAGTGTTTATGATTTACGTGCATTACTTACTTAGCATTAGGCTAATAGATGAGTTATGTGATGTAGGTGACAACGTTATAGCAGGTAAGTACTCAGATCAAGCCCAGGACTAGGAGGCGGTTGGAGAAGCATGCTAGTGGACGACTCAGCCGGCTGTTAGGGCGTTTTGACCATGGTGGACGTAGGTACAGGTTTTGGAGTGAAACAAAATAGTTTTGAGTCATTTGAATGTATAGACAAATTTCAAAATTTAGCAGTCACTTTTTAATGTAAATAATGATTTTGAATTGATGGAAAAGTGCACGTTGGGTTATTTTTAGCGTTGAGTCGAAGTTCGATTGATTTTGTGAAGTTTTAAGGTTTTAGACAAAATTCTGGGAAAGAAGTGTCGACCGATAGGCTTAGTGGTCGACCAAACCTAGCAAGTGTCGACCCCGACCTACGGAAACAGAGAGGATGAAAGTGTCGACCTGTGAAGACAGGTGTCAACCGCTCACTGTGACGAGCGTAGAAGTGTCGACTACAGGGTTCGACCTGTGCAGGCAGAGAAGATTAGAGTGTCGACCTGTGTTCACAAGTGTTGACCGGTTAGCGTGATAATTAGAGAGGTGTCGACCGCTAGGGTCAACCGTTGAAAACAGAGGCAAATGAAGTGTCGACCGATGCTTATAGGGATCGACCGAAAATGTCTTTTAATGTTTTAAAAACTTGACATTTTATTTAAAATGATTTTAATCAAAGACTTCTACTGCGACGATTTTCAAACATTTTTTAAATGGTTGTTTTAAGTGGAGGAACAAAAGTTTTAAATTTTTACATGAATTTTACCCGAGTATATGCATCAGAGTAGTACGTAGTAGTAGTTAGCATGCCGGAAACCGTGAGGGTTTTCGGGTTGCTACAATTGCTCTGGCAGTTTGATGAGGGAACTGAGGAAAGAAAGAAAACTCTTTCATTTTCTAATTTTCTTTCATTAATTTAATATTTTATATTACTTTAATTAATAAAAAATATAATAACCTATATATATATATAATTTTGAAGTCAGGCCTCAATCTTCATTCTTCATTGAGCCAAGCGATCGATCGCCTCATATATGGGCGATTGGGCGCGCTAAGCGCTTTAAGATTAGGAAATTGACGCTAGAGGGCGCCGATCAGTCACCTATTTCGGTGATCGATCGCCCCTCACTCCTCAAGCCATCATGATGCTGAGAAATGACAATTGACAAATCGGTGCTCGAGAGGGCGGCGATCGATCGCCAATTGATAGGCGAACGATTGGCCCTTCGTTGTACATACTACAAGCTTGCAACGGTCTGCAACGCCCAACGGTGTACAACGATCTTATGACCGTTGCTCTTAGCCAATGCACTCACGCACTCTAACGGTCTTGTGACCGTTGCTCACCCCCACCTCCCCCACCCTCGAGGCACCCACCCGGCACCCCTTCCTCTTCTCGTATAAGTTCTCTTCCACCTCTTCTATTTTTTTTTCAAAAATTTCTCTCAATCTCTCTTAATCTCAATTTGCTTTCAATCTATTTTTTACTCTCAATCTATTAATGCTCTCAAGTCTACATACTCAATCTATTCTTCAATTTGATTCAAAAAGATAAAATTTAGTTTACTTTTTATATTTTTAATTATATTTGTAGTTATAATAACTAAACTTTTTTACATTAATTTTTTTTTTTGCAGTTTTGTATAAATGGAGTTTATCAGGTCGCAATACCTACGAACTTTTGTTGGACATTGCTTTTATGGTATCATTTTCTTTAAAATTTACTTTAAAATTTTATTTTTAATAGTTTTAGATCCACGTAATTATAATATTATTGATGATGATATTGAGAAAATTAGATAAATAAATCCTACATTTTCAATAGGGCAATCATCTGCATCTGCAGAAACATTCACGTCATCACCTAAAAAAAATAAACAAAACGACTGAAGTATTTTGTAATGAAATAAATTAAAATTGATGGAAAAGTAGAATATAGAGCTTAATGCAACTATTTTATTAAAAATTATGTATATATTTCTGGTAGTTCAACTAGCACACTTGGTAGGCATTATCAAAAATGTCACTTAAACGAGCAAGTTGGAGACCCTACGCAAAGATTATTAAATGCTAGTGGTAGTGACACTTTGTTTTATTCATAAAATAAAATGCGAGAAGAAATAGGAAAACTTGTAGCACAATGTGAGTTGCCTTTAGCGTTCACCGATAGTGGTGAATTTGAAAAATTTATGAAAGAGTACGCTAGTCCTAATTTTAAACGCGTTCTTAGAAGTGCAACTAGAAATGATATTATTAAAATATTTAATAATATGAAAAATAAACTAATTTTATTTTTTTTTCGAGTGCCCATTCAATGCCTATTTGTATCACTTCTGATTTATGGAGTGCATGTAGTTTTATAAGGTATGTCGTTGTAACTTCTCATTTTATTGATGATACTTGGCAATTAAATAAAAGAATTTCAAGATTTCGTAATTGTGAATATTCTCACACTAATATTACTATTTATAGATATATTGTAACGATATTACAAGAATATTCTATTTGAAATAGAATATATAGTATAACACTTGATAATACTAGTGCTAACGATGTTGCTATTTCACATTTTAAAAATTATTTTCAATTAAATACTACTCACGATTCTTTTTTCCATATGAGATATATTTGTCATATTTTAAATTTAATTATTAAAGATGGTATTACATGTATTTTGCCTCATATTGAATAAATTATATCCGCAATTTCTTATATAATTGAATATAATTCGAGACAACAAGAATATAGAGATTTTTCTAAAACTGCCCAACTTAAACTACGAAAATTAAAAACCGATGTACATAATAGTTGGAATTCTACTTATTTAATCTTAGAAAATGTTAGGACATATTGGCAAGTTATTTGTGTTTTTATTAATAAAAAGACATAAAGTATTAATCTTGATAAATCTAATTGCAACGTAGCTAATATATTTTTTGATTTTTTAAAACCATTTTATGATGCTACAAATAAATGTTCAAAAATTTCTAATCTCACTTCTCATCTTGTTCTTTCAATTTTTATAAACTTAACCAGTAATTTTGTACAATATCGACAAATAAATGAATTTAGAGATATACGTAATAAAATGAAACTAAATTTAAAAAATATTGTCTAGATATTCCTTCTATTTTTTGTTATGCATGTATAATGAATTCTAGGTATAAATTAAGAGGAGTATGTCTTATGATTAATAAAATTTCTCATAATTTAAATACTATTTCTTTAGTTTCTCTGGATCAAATAACTAATGGAATTGGTAGTTTATATTATTCTTATGATTCAAAATATTCTAATGTTAGTCGTTTATGTGTTTCTTCACATGATTGTTCAAGGAGCGGTGGTAGAAATATTGTAGGTTTACAATTTGGTATTCATGATATTTGAAGTCAATTAGATACAGATGTTTACTCTAGTTCTATGCGAAATGAAATAGATATTTATTTTGACACTCGATATCAATTTTCTCACGAAGAAAACCTGGATATTTTAGATTGGTGGAAAATATTTTCTACCACATATCCTATTCTTTCAATAATGGCACGTGATCTACTAACACTTATAGTCTTTACCATAGCATCGGAGTTTGCTTTTACTTCAGGTGGACGTGTGTACAATGAACGCCGAGGACGCCTTGCACCCGATCTCGTAGAGGCACTAATTTGCATGAAGGATTGGAACGACGCCCTTAAGAGAAACTAACAACGAGAGGACGAAATACTTGAATACTTTAAAATTTTGGATATAGAAGAAGGAAGATTAAGATTGTAATTTAAATTTTGAAGTATTTTTTCAATTGTAATTTTTTTTTTACATTTTGCACATGATTGACAATTAGACAGATGTCAACCTAGTTGAGATGTGTCTAATTTGTAGTGATGCAAATATAAAATTTATAATGAATGATATATTTTTTATATCTTTATTTGGAAAACGTTAAATGGTATGAGTTAATTTTTTTAAGGAGAGTTAACTTTACAGTCCGAGAGCCAATAATTCACACCCACTTGGGCGATTGATCGGTTTTCTTGGTAAGTGACAACCGATCCATCGTCCAAGTGGGGATTATTCGGCTGTCACTTTGTAATTTTACAGAGTGACAGCCCAACCGATCAACCGCTCAAAAGCCCCCACCCCAGTCAGCTCGACACTCTATAATTTTACAGAGTGACAGCTGATCAATTGCCCCACTTGGGCGATTGATCGGCTGTTTGTAAAATTTTACATACAACATAGGTAGCCGATCCTCAAATTTTTAAAAGAGTGAACACCGCCAACAACAAAACTCAACGCCGAAAACGGCAAAGCACCTCCTGAGTCCACAATTTCGACCTCCGACGACTCCTTCGAAGCTAACTAAATCTCAGCCATTAGGTTATAGTTCTTCCACAATTTTATAATGTAATTGAATTTTTTTTTCTTCCGGTTGTAGAATTAGGGCTAGGGATAAGAATTCTAAACTTGTTGGTTTGGGATACGATCGGCTCCTGCGCACACTGCTATTTGCGCGCCTGAGCGAGTGACGCATAGCGTGCCGTGTGTGACCTATCGGGAGAACCGATCAATCGCACGATAAGGAACAATCGATCGGTTGATCGATGACTGCCACGGGTGCCGATTGATCGCGCCAAAGGCACGATCTTTTGGCGCCGCACATGGCGTGCCACATGGATGTAAATGTTGATGAATTTGTTTTGCTTTCTGTTGTCAGATTAGTACTGCATGCATTATTTGATTTTTATTGCTGAATTATAAACTTGAAGGTTTGTTTGAATTGTATGATTTTTATTGCTGAATTCTAAACTCAAGGTTGGATTGAATTATGTCTTGAAGTTGGTTTCTTGAGGTTAGTTTGAATTGTGTGTGTTACGGTTACTGAATGATTTTTTTTTTACTTTCTGTTGTCAAGTGGCTACATTATTTGATTTTTATGGCTGAATTCTAAAGTTGAGGTTTGTTTGGTATACAACAACAATTGTGTGCATTATGGCTTACTGACTGAAAAGATGCTGCCAAAACGTTTAAAAGCTTCTTCATACTCAGCTTGAGTAAGCCAAATAGATCACTCATTCATCAACTCCGAGGTAAGGAAATACTTCATAGATTTCATGACAAAAATAAACCTCTTATATGTGAAATCCAATTTCAACTCGATGAGTATGATGGAGATATTTTAGACATGGTTAGGAAAAGACGATGGGAGACTCTTGTTGTATTGGTAGTGATGCGAATGTAAGTGTTGTTCAGGAATCCTCACAAATCTCAAAGCATCAAATTCATATAGTATTGTTCAAGTTCGCAACAAGATCATCTAACTCTCAGCCGAGATCATTAATGCTAAACTTTGTTTGCACAACTTAATTGAAGATGATTATCACACCATGATAGAAGAGGGGCTAGATTATGGGATGATCATACAAGAGATGGGCCACCAAAATTCACAATGGGTTTACTCGATCGTCAACCTAGTTCATTCATTACATTTGATATTAAGTTGTCTCAATTGCTACGCTCAAGCTTCGTGCAAGTTCATCAGAGGAAATTTGATGCCAACATCCCAGAATTTTGAGCTCGCCAAAGAGCGGGCGGTGCTGCTGTATTACATTCTCACTGGTCGATCCATAAACGTCGGTCAAATTATCAACGATAATATCAATGCATATCGTAAGGGTTCCACCACTACTGGCCATATCCACCACATCCTCATCACACACCTAAGCGCTGCAAAGAATGTCCCTATGAGCTCAACTGACGAGCCTTGAATCCAGCAAAAGGTTTATGGCTCCTCAAATATTTCAATAATAGGTAAGTGGTCGTATGACACCGTTAGAAACAATGGATTGGGATTCATTGAGCGTGATGCTAATGTTGAGATTCCTCCCCAACTAATGTCGTTGTCTCGTATCCGGCGCATCACAGATGGTAGTATGATGGGTGCACAAGGTAACGTAGCGCAGACAAAAAGAGACCGCCCCGAGGCTTGCCGAAAACAGCGATATGAAAATCAATCAACTATGCCACTCGATCAAGGCGCCTCTTGATCATCTGTCGTGCCACCTCACTGTTAATCAACTAACAATGTGGAGCAGATGTTGGAAAATCTCAGTTCGGTAGGCCCGTTAAGCTCCGCTTGTTAGGCTCGGTGAGTCGAGGCTTTGTAAGCTCGGCTCTGTAATAACCCAAAAAATTTTTGATTTTAGATCTAATTTCAGAAATTTTTAATTAAATCTCAGTTGGAATTTCAAGGAATATTTTAACGGGTAAATTAATTTATAAAACTCGAAATCTAAATTTAGTGATGGTTTCTAAAAATTTTAATTTGGGAGGACGCGAATTCAATGAAGTTACGGACAATTAAAACACATGAAGACATTTTGGTAAATTGTAATTAAATTAAATTAAATAATTTTTTTTATTTGTATTAGGTGGAATGGTTTCGGGTGGAAGCCATTGCACCCTGTTCTTCGCCGTGGCCGAGAAAGAGCGATTGAGGGAACGAGAGAGCGACCAGGAGAGAAAGCTGCCGACAACCGACCACTGAGGGAGAGCGCGCGCCGGTGTGCCAGACTGTTTCGACGAAACAAAGGCTCGGGCGTGGTTTGATTTTCCCGGGCTCAAAACCGAAGGTGAGCCCTATTTCGATTTTTCTGTTTTGGCCGAGCTTAACGTGCGGCTTCCTTCCGTTTTTTGTGGACTTGGCTTACATATTTGATTGAACTAGGAGTGTGAATGTGTGTGTTTAGTAAATGGTCAGTAAATGTCTGGTGGGAGGGAGAAAAACTGAGGGGGAGGTTGGGCCAAAATTCGGGTTGGTGCTCGAATTTCAGATTTCTGGTTAGATTATGCTTGAATGAGTGAAATTTGGCCGATTGAGTGAAGAAACTGGTGAGATTAGATTAAAGTTCAAATTCTGAGCACTTTGGTGTGGAAACAGGTTCTGTTTTTGGCTGTTTTGGCTTAACTTTGGTTATTCATTTTAAATTCTGTTTTAGTGGATTAAATTAGGTTGTTAGAGAAACGTTTGGCCGCTGAAATCGTTCGATTCCGATATACGACGCAAAAGTTATTCGCGTTCGAAATTTATGTCGAATTTTAGACTGAGTCAAATTATTCACCATTTTTAGTAGAATTGTGATGCGTGATGTTAGCGTTGCTGATTTTAGTGCGTAAAGCGAGTTTTGAGTGAGTTTTGGTTGAGGGGAACGGAGATGTGAAATTTGGGTGAAGGACAGATTCGATTTTTGGTGTTGTTCACCTAGCTGCGGCTTACCATTTTAAAATCCGTCTTAGTATGTTAAATTAGGTTCCTAAGAGAACGTTTAGCCTCTTGAATCGCTCGATTCTGATAACGGATGAAAATGTTATGCGGGTCCAAAGTTTCGGCTGATTTTCGATCGAATCGAATTAGTGACCCATTTTAGTTGGGATTTTATAGGTTTAGTTAAGAAATGTGATTTTTAGCGTATTTAGTGAAGTTTGATGTCAAGACTGATGGACGATTATTTATGTTTTAGGTTGAGGCGTTTTTGGCAAACCTATGCGTCGCGTAAGCTTAGGACGCCAGGTAAGTAGTGCATGCATATCTTTCGCTCAAGTGGGCCTACACCGTGGAACTTTAAGATTCATGTTGTTGATTGTAGTGTTTGTGTGTGTGTGTGTGTGTGTGTGTGTGTATTGTTTGACATGCATCATGTTTTAAAAAGGGAACAAAAATGGTTTTGAACATATTTTGAGTAAGTGGTAAGACGCATGGCAGTGGTACCGCAGATCCTGTTAGTGTGTGGGTCAGTGCGTAACAAACCGTGGATCCTGCTCGATGAGTGGGCGGGCTGGGCTGTCGCAAAATATGTGTGTGTGGCAACTGTGGCCCCGTTTTGGGGAGGCTGGGACCGAGGAGACGTATCAGGGTGTACTGTAGCGCGAGGTTCACCCTCACTTTGATGTGGTTGCTGTGTGGTGATGCATGTGTGTAGCTTATGGGCAGGAGTCCGAGACGGTGGCAACGTGTCAAGGTGTAGGGTGGCGCTAAGTTCATTCTTGCCCTTGTGTGGCTGCACTACGCGTCACAGATGTAACAATATGAGTGTGAGTGTAGAGACTGCATGTGATAGTATTGCATTGTCGGTTTTTACTTTCATATCGCATTAGTTACTGAGCGGTAGGCGTATGATGTGTGTTCTATGGTGTAGGTGCAGACATTGTTGCTGATGAGCCCCGAGAGTCTAGTCCTGAGGCGTAGGATGGTTGGCGGCGCGCGACCGAGGTACCGAACGACCAATTGTTAAGGCGACCCGACCCGTGGAGATGGTAGGTGGTGGTGAGATTTACTTGGGTTGTCGTTTTTTGCCGGGATATTTATGTGGGCGGATGAGTTCGTATAGGCGTCGGTTATACAAGGTTGTATAGAGTGTTTGTGGTGTTTTACAGACGCGTGTGCACTTTTATATGTTAGAGTATGACATTGATCTATACTGTGGACTTTCTTCATTTGTAGTTGATGGATTTCATTGTCTTTAAACTTCAATTTTTTTATGGGGATTCTCTGGATAGTTTGATGGATGGATATTTTTAAATTTTCTGGTGAACTGTGTGCAGGTTTAAATTTTGGGATAACCAGTTTTTAGGCGTTACTCTGCCGAATTGTCAGAACAAAGGTTGGGGAGTAAAGAGGGTACATAATAGATCGGGGTGTGCGCGATAAGGCATGAAGGGAGTGGCAGTGTGCGCAGGAGCGTGGCGTGACCGCAAGCGCGCAGGGCACGCGGCCCTGCGAGTGCAGACGGGTTGTGCGGCGTCGGGTGAGGGCGTGCGTGCGGACGTGCTCCACGGAGGCAGGGTGCGTGGGGCATGCGGCACTCTGGGCGTCCGCGTGACGCGGTGATGTCAAGTTGGCGGGCGCAGCGTCGAGAGGGTGCGCGGGGGGCACCGAAGTGGGGACGTGGGCGCAAGGGCGCGTGGCTCGCAGGCCGAGTGGGCGCTCGTGTGGGGCGCATGGTGCCAGGTCAATTGCGCACGCGCGCGATGCGTGGCGCTGGACCATGGGCACGCGGCACCAGGACAAGGCGTGCAGCGCCGCTACTCGGGCGCGCGGCACTAAGTCTGGTAGCTTGAGGCGTGGGTTGGACTCCTTCCTAGAATTTCAAGTCTTATTTTTAAAACTACTTCAAATTGTCTTTTCCGCTACGTATTTTATATTGAAGATTTTATGTTCCCTCTTCGGGGCGCAAGTCGTTTTCGAATCGAGTTGAAAAAATTTTTTATACTTACAAATGTTCTTTTAAATATGATTTGAAAAATAAAAGTGGTATTAAATTAAGTGAGTTCGCATCGAGTCTCTGTATGTCATAGTATGTAGTCGTAGTGAGCGCACCAGGAACGTGTTTGTTCTCGAGGTGTTACAGTTATGGTATCAGAGCCACATGGTCGACGTCGTTCAGAGGATTACCTAAGACCGCCAACCATTGCACTAGAGCGCTCCACCAACTGTAAGTGTTTAGATTTAATTTTATTGTAAGACTGATGTGGGTTTTGTATATTTTAAGGTTGAAAAATGTCTGCAGAGGTTAGAGGCAGAGGTCGACTACAACGGGAGATGCATAGAGCTGTGGGCGACATGAATGATACCATCCGGCAGCTTACTGAGTTAGTCCACTGTCACTCTCAGCAGCTGGAGAGATTTATGAGTAGGGACAACCAGAGCCAGTCTAGTGCCCAAGGTTCGTCTGACAGAGGGGGTGATAGGTTGCACAGACTTAGACCCCCGACTTTTAACAGGTCATCTCTGGATCCTCTCAGTACTGAGGAGTGGATACGGAGCATGGAGAGGATGATGAGTTATGCTAAGGTGGAGGAGCAGGACAAGGTGTCTAGTGTGGCATTCTATCTAGCCAAGGATGCTTGCCATTGGTGGGATACTGTGGTGGCCACGAGCGACGTGGGGACCATGACCTTGGAGAGGTTCAAGACAGTATTCTTCGGTAAGTATTTCAGCCACTCTATCAGGACACAGAAGATGGTGGAGTTTGCACAGCTAAGGCAGACAGGCACTGTGGCTGAGTATATCCGACAGTTCGAGGCTTTGTCACGATTTGCGAGGCATTTGGTGAGCCTCGACGAAAATAAGGTACACTAGTTTGTACAGGGCCTGAAGCCAAATATCTATATGGGCATGCGGATTGCGAGGAATCGAGGCATGCCATACGAGAAGATGGTAGCGAAGGCCCTGGATATTGAGGAGGCTCAGACAAAGCTTCCAAGTTATAAGGAGGTAGCTAAGGAGCAGCGTCGAAGATCATTCAGGGAGTCACTGCCACAGTCGAGTGGGGAGGGGGCGTCCCTGCAGAAAGGCCTGAAGAGGCTTAGTGATAGTTCCAGCAACCAAGGAAGCAAGAAGAGGCCACAAGGGTCGGGACAGCATCTGGTGTGACTAAAGTGTCAGAGGAGTCACCCTGGCGAGTGCCGAATGGGCCCAGTGCGGTGTTATAACTGTGGCGAGGTGGGCCACATGTCTTGGGAGTGCCAGAAGCTATGTCAGAACTGTTGCTTCAACTGCAATGAGGTGGGACACTTTGCCAACAGATGCCCAGCTGCGAGCAATACGTCAGCGAGAGTTACACCGAGGGTCTTTACCTTTTAAGCCAGATGATACTGCCCAGCCATCAGGGATTGCAGGTAACATTTTTGTTTCTGGTGTGGCAGCTTATACCTTGATTGATACGGGTGCTACGCACTCGTTTGTGTCGACGGGTTTCGTTGTTAAGGCAAATTTGGAGTTCAGTCCCATCGGGTAGCATTAAGATGTGACCTTGCTGTCAGGGGAACACATGTATTCAGAACAGGTGGTGCGGGGCAATGTGGTGACAGTGGGAAAAAAGCAGTTGTATGTCGAGCTAGTCATACTCCATATGAGCGGTTATGAGGTAATCTTGGGAATGAACTGACTATTCAGACATCATGCCACGATTGATTGTAGAACTAGAGAGGTTCATTTCCTGCCCCCGGGCAGGGAAAGCTACGCTTTCAGAGTTTCTGCTATATTTTCTCGACAGACGCCGCAGTTGTTGTATGGGGGTTGTCAGGGATTTCTGGCGAGTGTCGGGGATGCACAGCCACAGGATGATACTCGGTTACAGGATATCCCTGTTGTGCAAGAGTTCCCGGAGGTGTTTCGTGATGATTTGCCAGGGCTGCCCTCTGACAAGGAGATCGAGTTCGAAATAGATGTTTTCCCAGGTGCCGAGCCAGTGTGCAAGAACCCGTACAGGTTATCACCTACCAAACTTAAAGAGCTGAAAACTTAATTGGAGGAATTGACGGATAAGGGTTTCATATGCCCTAGTTTTTCACCTTGAGGTGCACCCGTTCTATTCGTCAAAAAGAAGGACGGATCTCTATGTATGTGTATCGACTATTGAGAGCTGAATAAGTTGACGGTGAAGAACAGGTATCCATTGTCGAGGATTGACGATTTGTTTGATCAGCTACAGGGTGCCCGAATGTTTTCTAAGATTGACTTGAGGTTCGGCTATCATCAGTTGAAGGTAAAGGGAGAGAATGTACCGAAGACGTCCTTCAGGATGAGGTACGGACATTTTGAGTTCCTGGTTATGTCCTTCGGGCTGATCAACAGCCCTGCAGTGTTTATGGATCTGATACACCGAGTGTTCAGTGAGTACCTGGACAAGTTTGTGATCATGTTTATCGACGACATCATGATTTACTCGCGAAATGAGGAGGAGCATAGAGAGTATTTGAGGACCGTATTGACTATTCTAAGCCAGCATCAGTTGTATGCTAAGTTCTCTAAGTGCAAGTTCTGGCTAGACATTATCCACTTCTTGGGACACGTTATTTCCTCTGAGGGCATTTCAATTGATCCGGTGAAAGTTCAGGCTGTAAAGGAGTGGCTGCGACTGACCAGTGCTAGTGAGATACACAGTTTTCTGGGGTTGGCTGGATATTATCGGAGATTCATTGAGGGGTTCTCCAAGATTTCAGCTCCTTTGACACGGCTGACCAGAAAGAGTTTAAAGTACGAATGGACTGGCAAGTGTTAGGACAGTTTTCAAACACTGAAGCGGAAGTTGACGGCAGCTCCTATGTTGACGTTGCCAGTGGAAGGGGAGAAGTTCTGTATTTATTGCAATGCCTCCAAGATTGGGTTGGGGTGCGTTTTGATGCAGAGTGAGAGAGTTATTGCCTATGCCTCAAGACAGTTGAAGTCTTATGAGCAGAATTATCTCACTCATGATTTAAAGCTGGCAGTAATTGTTTTCGCACTCCAGATTTGGAGACATTATCTATATGGGCAACAGTGCGAGATTTTCTCAGATCACCAGAGCTTGAGGTACATTTTCACGCAAAAGGAACTGAATTTGAGAAAGAGGAGATGGCTCGAACTGGTCAAGGATTACGATGAGGAGATCAAGTACCACCCGGGAAAGGTGAATGTGGTTACAGATGCCTTGAGCCGAGTGACAGCTTCGACTTCTACCATGGCTTCGACAATGCCTGTTGGGTTGATCACAAAGATGCAGAGCTTGGGCCTGGAGGTAGTTTGTGACTTAGCAGCCACCCTTTCGGCCTTGTCGTTGAGGCCGACTATTCTTGACAGGATTAGGCAGGTACAGGCGGCTGACTCAGAGTGTAGCGAGCTAAATGCGAGTAAAGAGGCCAGTCTTAATTCTGAGCTCAGCTATTCGGAAGACGGGATTCTAAAATTTTGGAATAGGTAGTACGTCCCGAAGGTTGAGAAGCTGAGGAAGGAAATATTATCAGAGGCCTATTCATCTTCTTTCTCTGTGCATCCCAGAAGCACTAAGATGTACAGGAATTTGAAGCAGTACTATTGGTGGCCTAACATGAAACGAGCGGTGGTTGAGTATGTTGAGACCTGCGTAGTCTGCCAGCAGGTGAAGGCGGAACATCAGCGACCGTCTGAGATGCTCCAACCATTGCCAATACCGGAGTGGAAGTAGGAGCGGATCGTTATGGATTTTGTGGTCAGACGGCCGAGGACTGCGAAGAGCCATGATGCTATCTGGGTAATTGTAGACAGGTTGACGACATCATCTCACCTTTTGCTTGTGAGGATGACTTATACCATGGATCCGTTTTCCCAATTGTATATTCAGGAGATAGTTAAGCTTCATGAGATTCCGGTGTCGATTGTTTCAGACCAAGACCCCAAATTCACGTCCAAGTTTTCGAGTAGTCTGCATAAGGCCATGGGCACCAGGTTAGATTTCAATACGGCCTTTCATACTCAGACCGACGGGCAGTCAGAGCGAATTATACAGATTCTGGAGGATATGCTCAGGGCCTGTGTGTTGGAGCTTCAGGCGGCATAGAGTAAGTTCTTATTGTTAGTTGAGTTCTCATATAATAACAGCTACTAGTCCACCATTGGTATGACACCGTACGAGACTCTCTACAAGAGGAAGTACAGATCGCCATTGTATTGGGATGAGGTTAGGGAGGCCTGATTGATAGGTCCCGAGATTTTACAGCAGACTGTCGACAAGATCGCCGTGATACGGAGGAGGATTGAAGCAACTCAGAGTCGACAGAAGAGTTATACAGATTAGAGGCATCGGGAGTTGGAATTTAGTGAAGGTGACGAGGTATTTCTGAAGATCTCGCCTTTCAAGGGAGTGGTTAGGTTTGGAAAGCGAGAAAAGCTCAACCCTTAATTTTTGGGGTCATTCCCGATTGTCAAGAGGATTGGGAGAACTGCGTACCAGCTCCAGTTGCCTTCATCGATGGATGACATCCATGATGTTTTCCATGTCTCGATGCTGAGTAAGCATATGTGCAATCCCTCTCAGGTAGTGCCACAGCAGGATATTGAGATCCAGCCGATGCTAACTTATGAGGAGAGTCTAGTGAGGATCCTAGAGTCGGTCATGAAGGTGTTGCGCAATAAGGAGATCCCTTTGGTCAAGGTATTATGGCGCAATCAGATGTGGAGGAAACTACTTAGAAGTGGCATGAGGACATGGAGCGCGAGTATCCTGACTTATTCGGTACATAAATTTTGAGGACAAAATTCTTATAAGGTGGAGGGAATGTAATAACCCAAAAAATTTTGGATTTTAAATCTAATTTCCAAAATTTTTAATTAAATCTCAATTGAAATTTCGAGGAATATTTTAATGGGTAAATTAATTTATAAAACTCGAAATCTAAATTTAGTGACGGTTTCTGAAAATTTTAAGTCTGGAGTAGGCAAATTAAACGAAGCTATGGACGATTAGAACATGTAAGGACGTTTTGGTAAATTGTAATTAAATTAAATTAAATATTTATTTTATTTTATTTTATTTGTATTAGGTGGAATGGCTTCGGGTGGAAGCCATTCCACCCTGTTCTTTGCCGAGGCCGAGAGAGAGCGACTGAGGGAACGAGAGAGAGACTAGGAGAGAAAGCTCCCGACGACCGACCGCTGAGGGAGAGTGTGCGCCTGTGTGCCAGACCATTCCGACGAAACAAAGGCTCGGGCGTGGTTTGATTTTCTCGGGCTCAAAACCGAAGATGAGCCCTATTTCGATTTTCCTGTTTTAGCCGAGCTTAGCGCTCGGCTTCCTTTCATTTTCTATGGACTTGGCTTACATATTTGATTGAATTAGGAATGTGAATGTGTGTGTTTAGTGGATGGACAGTAAATGTCTGGTGGGAGAGAGAAAGTGAAATTTGGGCCAAAATTCGGGGAGGTTGGGCCAAAATTTGGGTTGGTGCTCGAATTTTGGATTTCTGGTTAGATTATGCTTGAATAAGTGAAATTTGGCTGATTAAGTGAAGAAACTGGTGAGATTAGATTAAAGTTGAAATTCTGAGCACTTTGGTGTGGAAACAGGTTCCGTTTTTGGCCATTTTGGCCTAGCTTTGGTTATTCGTTTTAAATTCTATTTTAGTGGGTTAAATTAGGTTGTTAGAGAAACGTTTAGCCGCTGGAATTGTTCGATTTCGATGTCCGACGCAAAAGTTATGCATGTAAGAAATTTATGTCAAATTTTAGACCGAGTCAAATTATTGAGCATTTTTAGTAGAATTGTGACGCGTGATAGCGTTGCTGATTTTAGTGCGTAAGGCGAGTTTTGGTTGAGGGGAACGGAGATGTGAAATTTGGGTGAAGGACAAATTCGATTTTTGGTGTTGTTCACCTAACTCGGCTTATTTTTTAAAATTCATCTTCATACGTTAAACTAAGTTCCTAAGGGAACGTTTAGCTACTTGAATCGCTCGATTTTGATAACAGACGCAAAGGTTATGCGCGTCTGAAGTTTCGGCTGGTTTTCGATGGAACCAAATTAATGACCCGTTTTAGTTGGGATTTCATGGGTTTAGTTAAGGAATGTGATTTTTAGCATATTTAGTGAAGTTTGATGTGAAAATTGATGAGCGATTGTTTATGTTTTAGGTTCAGACATTTTTGGCAAAGTTGTGCGTCGAGTAAGCTTAGGACGCCTGCTAAGTATTGCATGCATATCTTTTGCCCAGGTGAGCCTACACTGTGGAACTTTAGGATTTATCTTGTTGATTGTGGTGTGTGTGTGTGTATTGTTTGACACGCATCATGTTTTAAAAAGGGAACGAAAATGGTTTTGAACATATTTTGAGTAAGTGCTGAGCCGCGTGGCGGTGGTACTACAGATCCTGCTAGTGTGTGGGCCAGTGCGTAACCAACCGCTGATCCAGCTCGAGGAGTGGGCCGGCTGGGCCGTCACGGGGCGTGTATGTGTCGGCGGTGAGAATGATGGATAGTGGTACCATGGATCCTGCTAGTGTGTAGGCCGATGCAACACCAGTCGCGAATTCCGCTCGAGGAGTTGGCCGGCTGGGCTGTCGCAAAATGTGTGTGTGTGACAACTGTGACCCCGTTGTTGGGGAGGCTGGGACGGGGACAACGTGTCAGGGTGTAGTGTGGCGCGAGGTTCACTTTCACCCTGATGTGGTTGTTGTGTGGTGATGCGTGTGTGTAGATTGTGGGCCTCGTTGCTGGAGAGTCTGGGACGGTGGCCACGTGTCAGGGTGTAGGGTGGCGCTAGGTTCATTATCACACTGGTGCGGCTGCACTACGCGTCACAAATGTGACAACATGAGTGTGAGTGTAGAGATTGCGTGTGCTAGGACTGCGTGTGATAGGATTGCATTGTCGGTTTTTACTTTAATATCGCATTACTTACTGAGCGTTAGGCATGTGATGTGTATTCTATGGTGTAGGTGCAGATGTTGTTGCTCGTGAGCCCCGAGAGCCTAATCCTGAGATCTAGGAGGGTTGGCAGTGCGTGATCAAGGCACCTGACGTTGGATTAGTAGGGCGACCCGACCCATGGAGATAGTAGGTGGTGGTGAGATTTGCTTGGGTTGTTGCTTTTTGCCGGGATATTTATGGGGTCGGATGAGTTTGTATAGGCGTCGGTTGTATAGGGTTGTATAGAGTGTTTGTGGTGTTTTAGAGACGCTTGTGCACTTTTATATGTTGGAGTATGACATTGCTCTATATTGTGGACTTTCTTCATTTGTAGTTGATAGATTTCGTTATCTTTAAACTTCGATTTTATCATGGGGATTCTCTGGGTAGTTTGATGGATGGATTTTTTTTTTAAAGTTTTCTGGTGAACTGTGTGTAGGATTTGAATTTTAGGATAGCCAGCTTTTAGGCGTTACTCTGCTGAATTTTTGGAAAAAAGGTCGAGGAGTCGAGAGGGTACGAAATAGGTCGGGGTGTGCGCGGTGAGGCGCAAAGGGAGTGGTGGTGTGAGCGGAAGCGTGGCGTGACCGTAGGCGCGTGGGCCACGCGGCCTTGCGAATGCGCTCGGGTCGTGTGGCATCGGGTGAGGGCGTTCGTGCGGACGTGCTGCATGGAGGCAGGGTGCGTGGGGCACGCGGCACTGTGGGCGTGCGCGTGACGCGGTGGTGTCGAGTTAGCATGCGGCGCCACTACTCGGGCGCGCGACACTGAGTATGGTACAACTGACGCCTATATGAATTCATCTGACCGCATAAATATCCCGACACAAAGCAATAACCCTAATAAATCTCACCACCACCTACCATCTCCACCGGTCGGGTCACCCTAACAATGCGCCGTCCGGTGCCTTAGTCGCGTGCCGCCAACCGTCCTACGTCTCAGGATTATGCTCTCGGAGCTCACCAGCAACAATATCTACACCTACACCATAGAACACACACATCATGAGCCGAACGCTCAGTAAGTAATGCGATATGAAAGTAAAAATCGACAATGCAATCCTATCACGTGCAGTCTGCACACTCACACTCATGTAGTCAAGTTTGTGACGCATAGTGCAGCCGCACCAGGGTGAGAATGAACCTAACGCCACCCTACACCCTAACATGTCGCCGCCGTCCTGGACTCCCCAGCAACGGGGCCCACAAGCTACATACACGCATCACCACACAACAACCACGTCAGGATGAGGGTGAACATCGTGCCACACTATACCCTGACGCGTCGCCCCCATCCCGGCTTCCCCAGCAACGGGGCCACAGTTGCCACATACTCACATTTTGAGATAGCCTAGTCGACCTACTCTTCAAGCGGAATCCGCGACTGGTGAGGCACCGGACCATACACTAGCAGGATCTGCGGTACCACTGTCCATCATTCTCACCGCCGACACATACACGCCGTGCGACGGCTCCGCTGGCCCACTCCTCGAGCAGAATCTGTGGTTAGTTACGCACCGGCCCACACACTAGCAAAATTCATGGTATCACCGCCACATGTCTCACCACTTACTCAAAATATGTTAAAAATTATTTTCATTCCCTTTTTAAAATATGATGCATGTCAAACAATACCCACACACACCACAATAAAGAACATAAATCCTAAAGTTCCACGGTGTAAACCCATCTGGGCAAAACACATGCATGCACTACTTACCTGGCGTCCTAAGCTCACTCGACGCACAGCTTTGCCAAAAACGCCTCAACCTAAAACATATACATTCACACATCAATCTACGCATCAAAATTCCCTAAATATGCTAAAAATCACAACTCTCAACTAAATCCATGAAATTTCAACTAAAACGGGTCACTAATTCGATTCGGCCGAAAACTAGCCGAAACTTTGGACGCGCATAACTTTTGCGTCCGTTATCAGAATCAAACGATTCAAGAGGCTAAACACTCTTCTAGGAACCTAGTTTAACACGCTAAGACGGATTTTAAAACGATAAATCGTAGCTAGGTGAAAAACATCAAAAATCAAATCTGCCTTACACCCAAATTTCACATCTCCATTTTCCCTCAACCAAAACTCACTCAAAACTCGCCTTACGCACTAAAATCAGCAACGCCAATATCACGCGTCACAATTTCACTAAAAACGCTCAATAATTCGACTTAGTTTAAAATTTGACATAAATTTCCGACGCGCATAACTTTTGCGTCGGACATCAGAATCGAACGATTCCAGCAGCCAAACGTTCCTCTAACAACCTAATTTAACCTACAAAAACAAAATTTAAAACGAATAACCGAGGCTAGGTCGAAAGCCCCAAAAAACAGAGTCTACTTTTACACGAAAAAAATCTAAATTTCAACATTAACCCGATTTTCACCAATTTCTCCGCTAATCAATCACATTCTAATCTTGACGGGGAACGAGAGAGAATCGGGAGAGAGCATGACGACCTATCGACACCGACGACAGAGAAGAACCGAACGCCGGTTAGCCGAGAGGACTGTGGTGGATACGAACTCGGTTTCCCAAGATGAAGACTAAAGGTATGCTTCCTCCCCTGCTCTTGTTCTGTTCGCCCGAGTTGATGGTCGTCTTCCTTCAATTTTGTCGAATGTTAGGCTGAGTGTTGGGTCCGTTTTAGGTTGTGCGTGTGTCGCGTGACCGTGGGCAGCAGAGCCCAGAGCCCATAGCTCGGAGGGTCCCCCCTGCTTTCTCTCTCTGTTATGTTGGCCGAGGTGGGGAGTGCGTGATGCTCTCCTTTTTGGTCGATTGATGGTAGGAATTTGTGAGAATTGTTGGGTTAAGGAATTGTGGTGGGGAGCATCGGTTTTGCTTGAAAAACCAAAGGGTCGGGATTTCCAATGCAAGTTTTCTGAATTGGAGGCTTCCTCCCGAAGCCATTCGGTTGTTTTATATTTTTTTTTAAATTATAAATTAATTTACTGACATGGCCTCACGTGTTTTAACCGTCCATAACTTCGTTAAATTCTCATTCTCCCGACTTTAAAATTTCATAAACGTTTCTACGAATTAATTCTTGAGTTTCGAAAATAAATTTCCCGCCAAAAGCTTATTGAAAACTTCAATCGAGACTTAATTTAAATTTTTAAAATAAAAATCTAAGATTCAAAATTTTTCGGGTTATTACAGCTAGCTCGTTTAATATCTTTATGTGCAAGAAAGTGTACTTGACAGTGAGTTACGATGTAGGAAAATCTTTACCACGGGGTCACACACGTCTGATACCACCATTGATATCAGTTATAATCTTGCTGAATTCAGCAGTAAACTCCTCAGGATTAGCCCAGTAACTATACAAATGTGTGTTGATCACAATAGGGGAGAACTAGAACAAATGACCCCTCACAAACACATGTCCATAATCTGGATGTTCAAAAATCTTTACGTTTGGATCCAAGTTGCAGTAAAGTTTCTGAACAATTCTCCTAACAAATAATTTCAAACACTCAAAAGTCCTGCTCAGCCCTTGACTATAAGGTGATTCTCAATAACTTGGCACTCCTTAAAATCTCCCTCATGAATGTTTCTTTCACACCATATATTCCTCTTAGAGACTCTATCCCAGAGTCTAGCATTATATTCGAATTTAAAGTCATCCAAATCAACAGAAAAACAGATGACTTACTTGAGGTGGCACTTGAGTTTGCCTTTGATGCGGACTGAGAACAGGTGAACCATTTAGACATAAGGCTTAGATTCACTTTCATGTGTTTAGACCTAGACATCTTAGAAAACTTCTGGTCCGAAACCTCTTGAACACCGTCATCATCAGAGGAATCAATTTGGGCTTCATCTTCACCTACCCAAGCCTCATAATAGGAATCATCATCCTTTTTGGACAGAGACCTCTTTCCTTTAGATGCTTGAGAAAACCTAAAAGTATCAGGTGGCTTAGAAGGAGCAACACAAGTCTTGGATTGATCACCTCTTGAATGACTGAAACGTGTTCTCACACTAAAAGGATCCACTTGCTGCATTGGAACAACCATCAGAACATTTTGTGAGATGTCACCCTCAGAATCAGGAGAATGGACCTTGTGAATTGGCATTGGAGACTCTGCATGAAACATCTCCAAGATTGGGGACACTTGACCGGAAGCGATTTCAATATTCGACTTAGGAACCTTACTCTTCAAAACTTCTTCAGTAATATTTTTTATAATCGCCAAGAAAGAAGAAAAAAACAAGATGAACCCAAAACTTGAGAAAGAGAAGCTCAAATAACAGTAAACCCTCGTAATAGTGAAGAGGGAGAAAAAATATGTGATTGATTTGATGAGATAATGGAAATAAACCATAAATCTCCACTCAATTTGGGAAACAAACCCAAAATCCCCACTAAATTTGGAAAACAAACCCAAAAAGGCGACCACTAACAAAACCAACAAAAACCTCTCTAAATACAGAAGGAAATAACTTTCAATTTTCACAAAATCAATCGAAATTCTTTTTTTAAAACAAATAAAAACTTATAACCTGGAAGAACTTCATATGACACAGAGACCTAAGGCAAATCTCAGTTCTTCAAATCTCACACTATTCAAAGCTTTGGTAAAGATATCGACAATTTGTTTTTCTGTCACCATGTGCTTCAAAGTAATTATCTTTTTTTTCACAAGAGATCAAATGAAATGATGTCGATATCGATATGCTTGGTCCAAGAATGCTGAACCGAATTCTTGAAAATATTGATAGCACTCATGTTGTCGCAATAGCATGTCATGACTGCTTGTGTTACGCCGTAGTCTTGCAGCATTTGCTTCATCCAATGAAATTGAGTACATCTACTACCAGCTGCAATGTTTTCTGCCTCGACAGTAGACAAAGAAATAGAGTTTTACTTCTTGTTGAACCATGACACCAAGTCGTTTGCCAAGTAAAAAATCCACCAAAAGTACTTTTTTAATCATCTGAACTCCCAACCCAGTCAGCATCACAATAACCAACTAGATTGACTTTTGTATCAAACGAATACCAAATCTCATAGTCTGTTGTCCCGCTAACATACTTGAGAATCTGCTTCACTCACACCTGGTGTGACTCTTGAAGATTTGTTTGAAACCGAGCACATAAACTCACGTTATAACAAATATCTGGTCGACTAGCAATTAAGTACAAGAGACTGCCAATCATATTTCTATATAAGCTAGCATCAACAGAAATCCCCTTCTCATCTTTGGAGAGCTTCTCGTGTGTACCAATCAGTGTTCTCCTATGACAAATTCTTAACATACTTGCTTTGAGAGATGAAGATATCATCTTTCTCTTGCTAAATCTGAAGTCCAAGGAAGTAATTGAGTACACCTACCATACTCATCTCAAATTCCCCAGTCATTTGAGTGACGAATTCATTCACCATCGCCTGTGACACCGAGCAAAACACTATGTCATCAACATAAATTTGTGCGAGTAAAAACTGATCTTTGTCACATCGAATGAAAAGGTTTTATCTACTCCCTCTCACTCATATCCCTTTGAAAATAAGTACTTCATGAGTCTTTCATATCACGCTCGAGGGGCTTGCTTGAGCTCGTACTATGCCTTCTTCAATTTATAGACGTACTCAGGATGATAAGGGTCTTCAAAACTATTTGGTTGAGCAACATACACTTCCTCATTTAGAAGACGATTGAGGAAAACACTTTTTACATCCATTTGATACAACTTGAACGTCATCACACAAGCAGTGGCTAACAAGAGGTGAATGGACTCAAGTCAAGCAATCGGTGCAAATGTCTCATCAAAGTCAACACCTTCAATTTGCGAGTACCCTTGAGCAACTAACTGAAACTTGTTATGGGTGATGTTTCTATGCTCATTGCTCTTGTTCTTGTGTATCCACTTGGTACCAATGACATTCACATCGGGGGGACATGGCACTAAGTCCAAACTTGGTTCTGAGTGAATTGACCAAGTTTCTCTTGCATAACAACAACCCAATACTCATCTAGAAAGACTTCTTTCACATTTTTGGGCTCGATAATCGAAGTAAAACACGCCATTTGAATCATTTCACGATAGTTCACTCTCAGCTTGTCTCTGGTTTGAATACCATCATTCAGACCTCCAATAACTTTATCTGTAGGATGATTCTTCTGGACACAGGTGGATGGTTGTCTGTTATCCAAGGTGGCTTCCTCCACTTTATTAATTGTGGTAACCTGATCTAAGACACCACATATGCACTAGTGGGAACACTAGAGCTTTCTTCACTTGGGACCTGGGTCACGTCTTCTTTAGAAGTATCACCTGTTTCTAGGGAATCGTCAACTTGAACATTCACAGATTCTATGACATTCCGATTCCTTTTGTTGTAGACTCAATAGGCACGGTTATTGGTGGCGTAGCCCAGGAAAATAGTTTCATCGCTCTTGGGATCTAGCTTCCCCCTGTGTTCCATGTCATTCAACACATAGCACGTAGTACTGAAAAGATGAAAATAGTTAAGATTTGGAGTTTTACCTTTTCACATCTCATAGGGTGTCATTGTAATTCCTCCATGAATATACGCCTGATTTATGGTGTAGCATGCAGTGTTCATAGATTCAGCCCATTATCATTGTGGAACATTTCTCTTGTATAACATTACGCTAGACATCTCTACTATAGTTCGATTTTTTCTCTTAACGACTCCATTTTGCTGAGGAGTTTTAGGTGTAGAAAATTTGTGAACTATCCCAAATTGATTACAGAAGTATGAGAATTTTGAGTTTTCAAATTCTCTCCCATAGTCACTACGGATGCGAATAATCATCACGATGACACACTTCTTCTCACATTGGAGCCGGATACCCAAGGATTTGAAGGCTTTGAAAGTGTCGGACTTTTCTCTAAGAAACTTCACCCATGTATATTGTGAAAAATCATCAACAATTACATAAACATACTGTTTTCCTCTAATTCTTTCTAGAGATTGGACTTATTAGATCCATGTGGAGCAACTCAAGTACAAGAGTAGTTGCTGGAATCTAAGACTTCGGGTGTGACACCTTATTTTGCTTCCCAATTTTACATGGTCCACACACTCTATCTTCATCAAAATTCATCATAGGAATCCACAGACCGCTCCCTTATAAACAATCTTCTTCAGCATCCTAACATTAACATGTCCTAACTTTCGATGCCATATGATAGAGTTTTCCATGCTTGAACGAAAACAGGTAGATGATGAGAAAATAAGATAGCAATTGTCAGACGATCTCTCTCCTTCTATGATGCACTTGTTGTCTTGATCAGACACCACACACTTTCCATGAGTGAAATGCACATTTAGATCTTGATCGCATAACTGACTAATAATAATCAGATTCGCCTATAGGCCATTCACAAAAAGGACATTATCCAACTTTGGTAGCTCTGGAACATCTAGCATTCCTCTTCCAATGACATGAGCTGTGACACCATTCTCAAACATCACTTTTCTCATACCTTCGATAATGATGTTCTTTAAAAACTTCTCTTCACCGGTCATGTGCCTAGAGCACTCGCTGTCAAAATACCACGCATCCGTTGTAGTGGCCTTTAGAGAAGTATGTGTGACATTACACTACAAGTTGGACCTCTTCACCCATTTTATTGTAGAAATCTGCAAGAAGAAAAATCTCTTGCAGTATTTTGTCTTAAGTCAGCAAGATAGATAAAACATCTAGGGTGAATATGATCATGACAGTTGCAATGGTGACAACTAGAAATAAATCTGTTACCTTTACCACTGGGCGGAGGATAAGGATCACGAGAATTTGACTTCTTCTCATTTTTTATATTTCTCATCACAACTTGCTTCCCTTTGTAATCACCACCCTTTACTGACATTATCTGTGACACTGAGCTTTCTCCTGTGTAACCTAGCCCAGAATGATGACCACTAGGTTTTTTGGTCTTTAAAATGTCATCCAGCTTAGAAGAACCCGAATTTAACATTTTGACATTTTTCTTCATGTGATTTAGCTTGTTGGATAGATTCTTTACTTCATCCTGACTAGTTCTCCGTTTGGCTTCCAACTCTGCAACAAAGTTTTGAAGATTGATCTTCTTAGCTCTCAAGCCTCCAATCTGAATGAATAGATGTTGATTCACTCTAACAAATTCAGTCCATATCTCATGAAGAGTTTGTATTCAGTAATGAGATATTCTTATGTGACTTCATCTTCATATTCATCACTACAACCCGACATATTCTCTACGACACCATGTGTAACACCACCATTATCTGTGTGTTCAGGTTTAAAAACAAGAGCCACATAGTTTTTTTGAAATTCGTCTTCTTTTTTTGACTCATCCTCACTCCAAGCCTTGTGGAGGGAGTTTTTCTTCTTCTTCAAAGTATTAGCACATTCCGGCTGAACATGCTCAAAGCCATCACATTATCTGCACTTAATTCCTCTGCTCTTGGAAGGTTGATCAGAAGCATGATTTTCTTCCCTATACTTCTTATTGCTTGAAGAACCATTCTTGGTGTTGTTGACACTAGTGATGACACCTTGATTATTTCTGCTAAATCTGTTCATAACTCTGATAAAATTCTTAGATAGCAGTGCTAGGGATTCCTCAAAATCATCTTCACCATGATCAGTCAAGTTCTGTATCTCTGCTTTTAGAACCATCCTTTCACTTTCTTTACATCTGTGACCTCTCCAAGATTCATCGCATATGTTCTAAAAGATCCCATCAGTTCTTCTAACTTTATTTTGGAGACATTTTTTACTTCTGCAATAGTAGTAACTTTATAAGCAAACTGTTGGGGTAGAGATCGTAGAGTTTTCCTTGCCAGTCTTTCTTCCGAAAAAATCTCACCAAGAGCAAACACCTCATTTGCGATGTCACAGAGTTTTACATTGAACTCAGCAATACTCTCATCTTCAAGAATCTTTAGACTCTCAAATCTTGTAATTAGCATCTACATCTTTGATAACTTCACAGCCAACATCCCTTCATAGGTGATTTGAAGGATTTCCCAAGCCTTTTTGGCTAACTCACATGTGAAAATGAGTCTGAATTGAATAAGGTCAACGTCATTAAAAACAGCATTAAGAGCCTTTGAAGTACTGTTTGTCAACGCATCTTCAGTAATGTACCAACTTTCTTCAGGTTTGGTGATATGCCCAAGAGGCCTATCACACGTTCCCAAACAAAGGCGCTTACTTTACTTAATCTCCTCACTAATGATTTTGTTTCTTTTGCAGATATTAACCTACTAGAAGATTCCAAATGGAAACCAAGTGTCATAGACTTGAATCAACCTCTGTACGTTTTGTCTTGGGATGCACGGATGGACTCAACTCAAGGTCTAATGGGAATTTGTTTTCTCGGCCCATAATCCATGTAAACTTTTTGTAAATTTGTTTATTTTACTTTTGGCAAACTCCTGCTTTTATGTTTGCACTTTATATATTGCATCATGCATTAGTTTGTGTGATTAGGATTAGATGTGGATGATGGTGAATTAATTATGGTTAGAAGACTCGACCCAAAAGACATGAAGCAAAAGAATCCGGCCTAAGAAGCGCACTTGAAGGTAAGTTTTGCAGGTACAATTGGTAATGTTCACAAGGATGGATGACTCATCAAATTTCCACAATTGATCAAGCAAAATTCGGCCATCATCTACACCGTTAGATCGTGCACACAAAGGAGCAAGCTTGGCCACCGATTATCCTTTCATCCAACGGCTCAAATTAAGAACTAACCTTAATCATCCGCCTTAGGTTTCTATTTAAGCATTGCTATTTGTGGATGTAAAAAACTTTTGCCAAATTAATAGAAAATCCTATGTTCCTTCCAAGTGAGTTGGAGATTGCCAAAAGGTAAGCCACGATTCTTGAATCATGGTTGCTCAGTGAACTCTTACTATTCCCTCCCTCTCTCTTGAGAGTCTAAAAGGTTGAGGACGAAAAATCGGTTCCAACAGTGGTTGTCTTTCCAAGGGAAGACATGTACCCATGAGCCTAACGTAAGATAGCTTTCGAGTCCGCCTAGGGTTTTTCCTTTTTTTTTCTTTCGCATCTTCCATTTCACGCCTATTACTATATTGTGTTCATCATCACACACATTCGCACATTTCATCTTTTCTCCATCTCGTTTTATGGGTATACACAGTCCCTTCTCTAAGGACCACCATGTCATTTGAGGGATATAGCACCCTCTTCATCAGTAACCATCAGAGGGTCTCATCCTATCTATTTATAATCGCTACCATCCAAAAAAGGTGAACGCATTGTTGAACCTCCTTTCTTCATAGAGTTCACGCGCCAAAAAACCAAGATCAAATCTCGTGAATCGTGCCTAAGAAATAGAAGGGACCCGCTCTGATACCAATTGAAAGATCAAGGTTAGATATGGGTGTTCTGGTGGGTTGAAACTCTAGGTGAGACACAAATAATTAACATTGATAAATGACAATATTGAAATGTAAAAAGCAAAGAGACAGAAAGTTGGTAACGCAGTTTGGCAATTGCCTACGTCTATGGGGCCATGCCCAGATATAAAAAAAATTCACAAGTTACAAGACACCTGGTCTAACATAAAGCAAGACTGCATCTTTTCATTGTCACCGCCTCTTTCTAACTTTGCTGATAAATCTGTTTTTGCGAGCTCCTTTCGTCATGTGATTGACTCTTCCCGGAATCTAAACGTGACAAGATCTCTTTGTTGATGATGACTCCTCCCAAGATCTAAACATCAAAATATCCTCTTGTCGATGATGACTCCTTCCGGAATCCGTGTATAGCAAGATCCCCTGGCCCACGACCAGAATTCTTCCTGAGTTCTTGGCATCCTTTTCCCAAGACTGAGCTTGAATGAAGATCACACGGAATGCACCTTCGACATCGTCAGTAACACTCAATGTTGTCTTCGGATCCAATCACCCAACACACTCAGAAAATAATGAAATCCAATCAAACAGAGTGTATGTACAGTCTCTCACAGACCGAATGAATAATTACTCCATAACATCATGTAAATGTGAGAGAAGAATAAATTCCCCACCCCTCATCCACCTCTCACTTTCTTTTTATCATCGATATGATGTCTAAACAGATTACACAAAAAAAATAAACTGTGTGCCACGAAATCTAGAACAGTGATACTGAATGTGACATAATCAGAAAGTGCTAGTAAAGAATCAAGAACGGATCCCAAAATTGTTGTGATCTCTTATCTTGTCACCATCCCGCTAATAGCATGCAATCTTCGAATTGACCTTTTAAAGATAATTTCTGATAATATCGAGATACCATAATTTCCAAAAATCAATCTTCCTTTCATAGATTGATTCTGCGGATTTTAGAATAAAATGCAATTTTCATTAATTGGCAAAAAATCGATGCCAACAATGTTTAGTATTTACAAAAATAACTATTGACCAATTATTAGATCAACCAAAATTTTCAAATAGAATAAATCAATAAAACTTGAAGATATAATTAAACAGTTTACAATATAGAGTTCAAATAGTATCCTACAAAAGAGAGTTGGTTCTTGATAGATGAAAACAAAGAAACTGAAATATATAGAATGACAATATCCATGGCTTACAATTAAAATAAAAATAGATAATATAGAGATAAAGCTTGTTAGGCTTTTTGCCTTGATAATTGATAACTCTTAAAATAGAGTTATTTTATCATATATTTATTTATTAAAACTCGTGTGATTTGAGTGAATATAAAAAGAATTAAATTAAAATTATAGAAATTACCATAGGTTGATGTGCCACGAAGAGATCTTAAAAATTTTATGAACTTTATAAATATTTTCAGAAAAAATTCATATTATTATCCCCAATTTGAATTTTCTTGTTATTATGTTTAACCACACATTTACTAGCGGATCAGATTTTTATTTGAATGACCAAAAGAAAATGATCAATTATAAAAAGAAATTCCTAGAATCAAGGAAAAATAGGAAAATCGCTAGAGAAATTCCTAAAATCAATGAAAAAAAGATAATGTGGCTGAAACAATAAAAAAAAGTTAGTTTTGGAAGGAGCATCACGGTTTTCAAGTGGCTGGTTATAAGAGAGAGAAAAGGTGGTGGCTGACAAGAAAAGACGGCAGAGAGATTTTGGAATAAAAAAAAACTCTCTCTCCTCTCATTATAAAAAAAATGTGGAGGCTCGTCTTCAGAGGGCAACCAGCAAACTCTTCCATAAAGGAGCATCAACAACAATTTCTTTTTCTACTTTTTATTTTCCTTTTATGAATATTTTTATTTTGAATTTTATTGTCATTATTTTAGGCTAAAGTTTTAATTTTGGTTAGAAGAGAAAGTACTCGTTACGTGTTTTATTGAGATCTATGAAAGTTGTTATGTTTCATTGAATAATCTATCATGATGTTTGTTGTTTAATTCAAATTGTGTTGATGGACAAATTTGATATTACATGTTTCTGTTATATCAAGAGATAGATAGAAATTTTGAGATGCATGATTGATTAAATAAATTAAATTGCTAGAAAATAGTTAACATTAATTTGTTTGACATTGAGAATATGATTATAAAGAAATTCGGATTAAGTTTTGTCTTTTCAAAAATCAAAAGAAATCCTAAGACGAATTTAACTAGGCAATTTAAGAAAATCGTAGAAAATATAGTTCTTGTTTTTAGTGAAAAATGTTGTAGGTTTCTGTAGTATCAATAATAATTTACATATAACGAGATAATCGATCCTAACCAAAACTTCATTATCATAATCTTCTTAAATTATTTTAATTTATTTCTTTACCACGTCTGAGTAAATTCTAATTTTATATTATTCTATCACTCGCGCTATTTTTCTTATTATTTTATGTAATTTTATAGCAATTAAATTTAGTTAAGAATATGCTCGTGAGATCAACTTTTACTTAATTTTTATTAATTTGTTAACGACACGTACACTTGCATTAGGTGTAAAAAATCACTAACAGTATTCCATCACAAGTCACTGTGATTTCTACTGGTATTATCTATAACAAAAGCATTAAAAAATCTTTTCTATCAGTCGTGTTCTCGCGTCTCCCACATATTTTTTTTCCTTTTTGTCGCTACCTATTTATATATCATCATTAAATAGTCTCTTTGACCTAATTTTCTCGTTCTACGTTATAATGCCCGCTTATTAATGTTCTATTGCTATGAAAATATGTGGGGAGCTATGGCGTTTTAGGGCAGTGCTGTACCGCTCTTCTAGCTTTGAAATTTCCAACAAGTGCTATAACAAAGCATTGAGAGTGTGATGACAACTTTCTGCGGACAATAATCAGATTGAGCGCGCTCATTCTCGCATTTAGAATTGTCTTTCTTCTAGCACTATAGTGCACTCACAAGCAATCTTGTTGTTATTTACCATTTTGCCATTGAAACTCATTTTTTTACTTCGATCTATTAATCAAAATAAAAAATAATTGAAAGTGTCTACGGAGAAAGTGAGAGAGATATATAGGAGAAAGTGATAATATGAAGTAGATTTGGTAGTTATAAAAATTCAAAGTAATGAAATTATTTGATAATTGAATTTTCAATTATTAAAAAATATAAATAAATCCGAGCAATTGTATTTTTTAATAATGAAAACTGTTGTACGTAAAAACAATCATTTATTTATCAGTTACAAAACATTAATTTATCCAAAAATGATGAAATAAACATTTTTAGGATTTCAAAACCAACTCGAACTGCCCTTTTTCATTTAAACTTTACTGATGAGATATGATTTTCTAAAGTTCAAGTAATTATTCTTATCCACTTTTATGTAATCTGTTACTGTTACAATATAAATATTTATATTTATCAAATATTTGAATTGTGCAAACAATTTTGAGATACAAAATATTTGGAATGTTATTTTAGAGTAAATATTTAAATTATATAAACAATTTTTAATCGTTAGTTTTGGAGTAAATAATAACTAATTTTTTTTGTAGTAGAAATTATTAAAAAAAATCTAAGCAACATTATAAATACATCTCCTTCCTCGTCGAACGTCAAACGTCATCAAGATACAAGAATCGCTCTCAATCTCCAGAATTGTCCTTCTCTCACTAGACCTTTCATTGTTGTTGCTCTCTCGGTCCTTCGTTGAGAATCTTCTCTGAATAAACAATGGCGTCTACTTTATCACGAACGAAATGTAGCGGATTGTATCGTTCTTCTTCGTCCAATTTAGCTCGCTCGAGCTCCGGCTTCTCATGTCGATCGACAGCCTTCGGCAATCCTTCGTCGCCAGTGACACCCCTTAAGCTGCGCGGGCAGTCTTTTCGATCGGCGTCGTCCCAGAATGGAAGCTCATTGGTTGACAATCCGCGCAATTCTGCCGGCCACTTGATTCCCGTCAAGAATTCGGTAAAAAACGGCGCATGTTCCAACCAGAAGAAATATTGCATGTGTTCTCCGTCGACCCATCCAGGCGCATTCCGGTGCTCTCTGCACCGGAATGTGAAAAAGTATCGCGACGATCAGCAACTCAGAGATCAACCATCGTTCTATCGATCGAGCGACCTTAGTTTGAATCTCCGGCGAATGTCGTTGGCGAACTCACTGCTAAAAATCGGAGTCGCAGAAGGAGGAAACCTGCTCAGAAAAGTATCATTGCCTCCGCAGCAGAAAATACGAGGAGCCGCCTTCCGGCCGAGGCCCAGCCGGCTATCAAGAATGTCCATGGGCGACGATTGATGAACTCAGGTTAGCGTGGCTCTACTGAACAGACGTATCCTAGAAAAGTGTAGCCGAGGAGTCTTGAAAAGATTCTGTTCCAAATCTTGCGGTTAAGAGATTTTCTAAAAATTAATGTGTAATTTAATCATGTAACTTATTTTATTTTGGTATATTTAGGAAAGGAAGGAACAAAAAGAAATAACCTTTGTAATATTTCTTGGAGTATAAGTGAATTCTGCTTCAGCAAGTGGACGTAGCTCTCAAATTGAGAGTGAACCACTATAAATCTCTATTGTTTATCATAGTTTTGGTTATTAATTTTTTTTTAATGTATTTGAAATACTCGGTAGATTTTGATTAATGCAACCAATAAAAAAGTTATTATTATGTTTACACTTATATCCTACTCTTTTAAAATTTTTGTTGATATGTCAAATAATGATAAGTGTAATTATTGTATTACATTATAAATAATTAATTTATTACATTAATTACATCAATCATTAATTGAAACGTTAATGAATCCTTTAAAATAGTAGAATAAAATAGTAAACATATCATTATTCATAAAAAAAAAATGCATGAAAACTATATTTGGAAATGGTAAATGATTTGGGGGAAGTTTATTTTAACATGGAAAAGAAATCTAGTATGGAAAAAAAAATTCTCTCATATGGTGATTTTGAGGAAAAAAACACGAGTAGAGAATTTTAGACTATTGAATAGATTTATATACATACCATCGTTGAAAAATCCACGTAGATTCATAATAAATAGAAGTATAGATTCATAGTAACTAAAAAGCTTGCGACTTTACATCGGTACTAAAGCAAATTCGATTTTTTTCATGTAAAAAAAGTATCGCGTTAAGTTTGTAGATTTGATATTGATAATTTGAGGCCTTGTGTATATAGATATGGTACAATAAACATAAATTCATATGATAAAGTATCTGGTAAGTAGTTCGACTAGACAAAATAATAGATATAGATTATTAGGTATTTATCAAAAAATCCTAAATTGTAGAGTTAGTGACCAAACAAATTTTAAACTATATTCACTAATAAAATAAATCTTAAATTATCATTTGCTAACAATTCAACTATTTGCGGTCGCTCGCAGATAAAATGTGTTCGCCCACACTTAAAATGAATGCAAAATGCACTAAAGAACAGATAACTTCATCTTCATAAGGTCACCCGTAGTTAAAATGCGATCGACTGCACGGTCGACTGTGCCTGAATGTTTGATTTATTAATATATGATAGTTTAAGATTTGTTTTGTTAACGAAAATAGTTTAAGGTTTATTTTGTCAATAACTCTATATTTCAAAAAAAAAATTTCCCTAGATTATTTGACCAGATTGTGTTTTCAGCGTTAGATGATCATGCAAAAATTGTAACATTTTAAATTTATATGAATAGTATTAGGATGTAATAAAAAAAGGGCAATATTGGATATTTGACCTATACAAAAAAGTTGTTCAAGTTTGTATTGTGATAATTGTAGACAATAATGTCTAATTTATTACATAAATATGTAACATTCTTTGTATTACAACTTTTCAACTGAGTGAAGAGTATAGTTGACATAGTGGAAAAATGTTAAACTAAGGCTGCATGCACTGCCGTGGAGCTGGCTCCTGCGCTATAGTGCAAACTCAAACTTGTTTTTGAGCATTTAAACTTTATCACAATTATTTTTACTGATTTATCTATAATATTTTTGAGAAAATTTTATTTTAGTTAGTAATTAACATGGGGATGAAGAAATTATTATAAGCTCCATCAACTTTCGTATCTTGCAACATGTAAAGTGTTGGGGATTTTACAACGCAAGGTCCGTATCCCCCGTCATAATGTAGTTTAAAACAGATCATCAAACCTACAAGCAATTAATAAATCTAAATTTATAATTACTAGTATATTTTAACTCAATTTTTCTAAACAACGAAATTTTGAATTATATGATGGTTTGCATACAATGATCGTATATTTTTCTTATATGTATCCAACACCAACCTCCCTCTACCAAATTTTTTGCATGTAATAAATTTAAGATAACTAATTATCAGTTAATTAGATTAACAATAATTTTCAAATAGAATAAATAAACTACACATTGATCAATACAATTGGGGATGGAAATAAACTAAATTGGTTGCAATATAGAGTTTGATGGGTCTCGACTCATGTCTCTAGGTCGCTTTTTAAATTCTAGGAATTTTTTTTTTATTTTAAAATAATTTAATTGTGACTTTGGCTTATTTACAGTATTATCATTAATGGTATGATTATTAGAATCTAGCGTTTTGTTGTTTTTTTCACTCATTTGGAGTTTTGATACTGAAGAAAATTTTGAATTTTCTATCTAGACTTATTTTTCACAATCTTCTCATCTTTCTTAGATGTGGCATTCTAAAACTTTCTTACATCTTTGGGTGTTATATCTTTATAGATAAGAGACAAAGTTTTCTATCTTTGATCATTGTTATACATTTGATTCTTATCTCATCATATATAAATGGTCAATGTGCATTTATTGCGATTGTTTTTTAAATGATTTATAACAATTTTTCTTATTTTCTTTGAATGTCACGATTATTGGTGAGATTTATATAATTCGGTATCAGAGCACAGCTCTAAACCAGATTTCATCTCTCTACTTTTTTATAAGTTTGTTCATGATTTATTTGTTTGAAAAAAAATAAGGAGACAAAAAAAAGTATTACATGGAGATGAAGTTGTTTTTAATCATAATCTTGTCAGCTCGTTAGTAGAGGCGTCGCTGGAGATGACTAAACATAGTGGAGTTGTTTTTAACCTAATCTTGTTGACTCGTTAGCAGAGGCATTGCCAACTGACAATGAGTTTATTACTCAAGGTTGGTTTAATGTTTTACAGATTCTATAGATATGTTGACTCAACAGATTTAGATTATACTCTGCCTCAATGATCCTACGCTTCATTTTGCTAGATCAAGAGGTAGAGTTGGGCAAGACAATGTAGAAGAATAGTTAAGTTTGTCGAAGATGACAAATGAGATGTTTCAATGACAGCCCTTGATGATTTTTCCGTACGAGGTAATTGAATTCATGATGAAATAAGGGGCTTAAGGAAATTAGTTCATGATAGTAAGAAGAAAATTAACTGAAAATTAACAGAAAATATTATAATAGCTGATACAGAAAAAATAACAAAATAAAAAAAAAAAAGAGAAAAACAAGATTAAGAACGAAATTAAGTCATATGTCTTTGTAAATTCCATTGTGTGTCGTCGTCTTGTTCACAGAAATGTGTAGTAATTGGACGTCAAAATCTAATTTCCCTGTCAAATTCTTGAGTTCTATTGTATTTACAAATCATCATTAAAACAACTTATTATCTTAATTTTCTCACATCTGCGCCTACTTATGAGTGCAACTGCATTACGTAAAATTCTAAAGAATGCAAATGCTCTCAAAATAAGCATTGTAGCGCTAAACTTTGGGTTTTCATATTTCACTCTTCGACCTGATGCGACATTCTCCACGCTGCTTCTGTATTGAGTGTAACTATGTTATGCTCCTGTTTTGTGTTAATTTTTCGTCTACTTGAGCCCAACTGCTGTCCCAAACCACGAATATGCTGGTTTTTATTTATTTTTCACAATTTTTATCATTTTTAATTGGGCTTTAACTATGGTCTATGAATAAAACTTGTTAATATGTAAGTACACCAAAAACAAATCAAAAAAATTTTAGAAACTCTCAAACTCGTAAAACTCATAGTTTAAATTATTTAATTCATCAATATAAAACTAACTCATCACCAAGTGAACAAAAGAAACGCAAGATTTAAATTTTGTGTTCATGCTTCTTCAATCCAAAACGATTTTCTAGAAAACAAAATCTGCCTCTTCTTCTCTAGTTTTTCTCCGACTTGATGAAGGTTTTGCACTCGAGGGGCTAATTGTGAAGGGATGATTTGAAAAAGTAAATTCGGTTGAGCAGGGGAAGTTGAATCTTTATAATCTTTTTAAAAAAATCCCAAATTTTGTGCATCTAGAGAGAGGAAGGAGGGAGAGAGAGAGAATAAAGATTCATTTAGGAATGAAAATAGCACGTGTTTTGCACCGTGCGTTTTTATGGGAAAATGAACGATATGGTGCAAATTGCTCACATTCCATTTGTAAGGATGTTATGGGTACAAAAACAAATGTTAATATGTTCTAGATTATCTCATATGAAAGGGGTAAAATTACACTTTACTCTAAATTATTTTATTTCAATAGCAAATCCCGCCAAATCTAATTTTTTGATACTAAAATTTTTTATATATCTGTGATTTTTTTATTTAGAATTTTCTAGATATTTGGGAATTTTATTGTCATTGGTTTAGTTAAAAAATTACTACAAAAATGAAATAGATACAGAATAAATTATGTGCACGTGCACGAAAGCTTTCCCCCTCCTCCACAAAAGAAAGCTACTATGTATTTATTTTTAAACTTTCATAAAAGATCGAATAAATTGTATTAACTCTAAAACTATAAATAAATGTAGTAGAGCTTATTTTTTCTAGCAATTTTGCAGCTCTAATTAAAAGTACAAGAAGAGCATATTGTGAAAGTTTCATAATTTTTAGATGAAATATGTAAAATTAATGAATTATTTTAAAATAAAGATAAAAATTATAATTAATTATATAAATATTAAAAAATCATGAAAATTTTCAGATAATTTCATCATGATATGTTGAAGATGTGCTACAAATATCAAGTAAATTTGATATCGTTTAGTATGTTTTTTGATATAATTATTATGAATTTTTTTAAATTTAATTTATAAAATAAAAAAAGGTGGACACGTGTGGGGGATCACCACCCCGGTTCTTGGTTGCCATGGAGATCGGGAGGCCCTCTTTTGAAAACGGGGGCCAACAGAGGTTAATTTATTAGGTTTTTTATATTTTAAAGGTGAATTTATTTATAAAATGACGTTTGGATAATCTTTTGTTAAACACTCCATAAAGTTGATTTTGAATATTTCTCTTTTTAATAGTAAAAATAATTTTATATTTTATTTATCGACAAAATATAAATTAAAATATTAAAAAGTATCTATATTAATAAAAATTAATTAATGACGTGTCACTCAACAGGTAAAGTTAGACTATAAATACAAGTTACGTGTTTAAAGTACTGTGTGAAATAAAGCATATATTCTTATTATTATTAAATCATAATTTATGTTTGGCTGATAGTATATGATTAAACAATTATTGACAACTTTTTTTGTCTTAATTTTATTACAATTGTCATCTTTTTTTTTTTCCAAAAAATATATCTATGAGATTTTTAATTAATTGATTAAAAGAACAAAAGTGACATGTTAATTTAAATAATATATATAGATATGTATATAAATGAACGTTGAGTAAGGTGCTAAGTGAGAATGTGAAATGATAGGAAAGAATCTTCAATCCTATTTGAGAATACAACGTTAGGAGGCCAACATATAAAAGTGACCTATTCATCACATATTCTTGAGAGAGAAATTAAAGAAAAATCTATATTTCCCATATAAATTAGATTCTCTATATAGTTTAAATAATTTCGAAAATATGTATTTAATTCATAAAAATATTTTTTATTGTTAAAATATTTCAATTATATTGTGGAAATCATAAGTCGTTAATTATAAAAATATGAAATATTTTCAATTCTACTTGGGTAATTTCCATTTATGAAATAAAAAATATTTATTTAATTGCATTAAAATACTAATTCAGTGGAATCTCAATTGGTTGTGAAATTTGATTATAAAATAAAGTTGACCAAGGCATTAACTACAATAGAATCGTTTTAAAAATCTTTTAGTTTCACTCGTTTGATTGACTTGACTTAGTTTTTCCTTTGATATTTGCTTTAGTTTTAATAATTAAAAAAACTCAATGCGTACGTTTGATAAAAATAAAATGTTATTTCAAAATAAAAGTAATTTTTTTTTTTATTAAATTAGGAAAACAGGCAGTCCAGTGATGAAATCCATAGAAAAATCTTCACAGATTTAAACTGGAATTTCCAATGGTTGAAGCAACCCTCCGGGTTTCATCCTCTCGTAATGTCTGCTCACAAGTTGGACAAGTTTGCACAAAATGTCAGACTTCCTTCTTTAAATTGTGACCCCACTCGTTTAACAGTACGACTAATGCCGGGATGTCCTCCAAACAATGATGAATGACATTCTTTATGATAAGAAGAATTTTTATTAAGAACCAATCTGCCATTATGCAGAATAACACCTCCTTGCAGCTCATAATCCAAATATTCCCATGGAGATTGTTGAATAAGCTGACATAACTCATGTAAATCTGCCTAAGAACCGTTTTTTTCTCTTAACTTGTCAAACAAAATACAAGACTATTAGGCCTAGCAGCAAAATTTGTGTCATTTCGTCTAGAAAGAACATCTCCAACAATATTACTCTTTCTCGGGTTATAAACAATATCAAAATCATAATTCAATAGTTTAATCATGAATAATTGTGTCATATCTAAATGTAAACAATGTTCCTCCCTCGAACTGTTATGTATTAGAATATCTTAAAAAAAACGATAACAAATCTCTGCAAGAACTGTTTCAAAGCATCATTCATTATTGTCTGAAATGTTGTAGGAGCGTTTGTCAAACAAACAGCGTCACCAAGAACTCATAATAACCATTGTATGTTCTGAACGAAGTTTTACAAACATCATTATAGTGTATCCGTATCTAATGATAACCTGCTTATAAATCAATTTTATTGAAAACTCAAAGCTCTATGTAGCTCATCCAATGGTCCATCTACTGTCAAAATTGAATATTTATCCGGAATTGTTACACTATTAAGAACTCTATAGTTTATACAAAAACCCCACAAACTGTCTAGTTTTTTAACCAGCAGAACTAGTGAAGAGAAGGGCTACGAATTGGTAATCCCCGATTGTGAGATATCAGCAACCATTTTTTCAATCTTATTTATTTGAAAATGAGGGTAATGGTATGGTTTAACATTCTCCGATTTAGCTACTGGTAACAAATTGATCTGGTGAGTAATCTCTCTCTCCCTCCAGCGGTAATCCATTCGGAACTTGAAATATATCAGCATTTTCTTTAATCAAATCCTCCATATCTCTGCCGTACTGCTTACAGTCTTGGTTCCTAATGAAAAAAATTGCAACTGGAAAAAATGATACACCTCTCTCCCAGTTATTATTGTTGGTTTTTGTGGTCACTACGCATGGCGAAATTCAGTATTATTCATAATAATAGTGATATGTGTTACTCACGTGATTTTAAAACTATTTTAAAATCACAAAAATCATAAATTTTGATCGTTAATCTAAAAAAAAAAATATTTTTGAGAAATATGTATTTTTCAAAATATAAACAATTTACATTGAGAAAAATTATTAGATTTATATTGTGGAATAATAAAAGAAAATACTTCTTGGAGAAACGCTTTTACTCAGCTAATTCCGTCTGATCTTAACAGTTTTAACTCAGTATCAAGTGTTTTTCCCAAAAACTTTGAAACCGTCGAGTATTCTCTGAAGATCTTTACACTTAAATTTCCTGATGTGTGGGCGTTCAGCTTACAAGAATAACACACTCTTATATTTGTGGAGAGACGTGTTATCAACACATGAGACGTCTTTCTTTGATTTTAGAAAACGTTTTCCTAAAACTGAATACGAGAAATATCACACCTTTTTCTCTCAAAGGGATTAGTTCTTTCTTTTTCTCCTTTTGTTTTCGATTAAAGTTCTCTGCTGTTAAATCATATTTGACAATTTTATAGATCTGTCTTAAAAATTAATTTTCAGATTTATTTTAATAAAAATTAATTTTTAAAAAATAAATCTTATCTAATTAAATCTAATTTGATTAGCATTTGATTTATCTAATAAATCAATTTATCGATGAATCATATAATCTAAAAATAATTTTTAAAATAATTTTTCAAGATAATCTCATCTTATGAGATTCTTCAAATTTACTTTTAAATAATCAATAAACTATAAGTCAATCGTAGATCAAATCTTATCTGATCAAATTTTTCAGATCTACTTATATTCAAATTTAAAAAATCTGATTTGATAGTTTGTTAAATAACTATTTTAAATTTAAATTTGAAGATCAAATCTAATATGATGAGATTCTTCAAATTTAATTCAAATCCCTTTAAAACAATTTCATCTAATTAGATATTTTATTTTGAATTCAAAATATAAAAAACTATTTATATATTTTGAATAATAATATATTCATTTGAGTGTTTATAAATGATTAATCATAACTAATTATTTATATATTTATTCTTATAATATAAAAATTAAATAGTGATATAAGATGACAGAGACATCGATGGACATATAGTCCTAATCTATAATAATATTTGTTAATTAATATAAACTCTTTATATTAAATAACACAACTATTAACTCTAGAGTAATTTTACTAAATACCTAGAGTTACGCTCTTAGAATTATAGAGTATATTTACTCAAAGTAATGTCCATTAATATAGTCACTACATATGTATTAACCCTGCATTAAGATTTGTAATAGAGTTAGATATAAAATCTGTTAACCTTTCATATTACATCTTTATCCTTAACTATCATTAGTTTTTAATTGAATAATTAATTCATAACATTTATGAATTGCGCTCTAATTATTCAAGTTTTGAACTAACAAATAAGGGAATCTTGTATTATAGATTTCATTATATCAATGTTAGCATTCCCAGATACTCATTTAATTTATTTCTAAAATATAAGGTTTATGTAATGCAAGTCATACGAAACTTTACCGAGTAAATAAAAAAATAAATTAAAATGAAATAGAAGTCTACTAAATACAATGAATTAAGATTATATATATATGACCATTATTATCATAAAATTAATTGTTCTTTATTTAACAGATATTATAAAAATAATATAATTTCATGCAAATTAAATAAAAATAATATAATTATATAATTTTTATTATAAAAATAATAAAAATAATATAATTATAAAAATAATATAATTATAAAAATTAATTGTTTGTCATATATAATCATATTATATAAAATACAATAACTTTATGTCACTACATATATAGTTGGGATATTACTATACGTTCTCAACGAATTGAACCGTATTTATGATTTTATTAATTTGAACATCCTATACTTTACATATAAGTCATGGACTAATGTGATTATTTCTTTTTAAATTTAATCTCACGTATATTAATATATATATGTAAATTTAAAATTACACAAATAATCAATGATTTTTCTTTAAATTTTTAAAGCATATCAAATAACGTAAATATAAAAATTAATCATAATAACTATTCATTAATTACAGAAAAAAATGTTCATAGTATTTGCTTATCGAGCATATTATTCCCAACAATTATAACTGATGCAGCTGAGGCAATTGAATATTAGCAGGAAGCAATTGTCTTTCACCCTTAAGAGAGACTACCTTATCATTCCAATTGAACTGCATGAATAGAGCCTTGTAATCAGTTAAAACAGGCCTAGGAGTTCTAATCACTTAACTTCTAAAACCATGTCAGCACCTTGCACTGGCAGAACAAAAAAATCTATAAAGAAAACTTCTCGTTGAATCTTTATTTCCACTTTAGAACAGTAACCAGAACAAGTTAATTCATCTCCATTTCCATCTAATATTGTAACACTTCGAATTTTTTGCTAAATAATTTTTGGAGTTTTTATTGTTAAACAACAGAGTTTTAGTCGGAATCGAGAGCGGAGAATTTCTACCATTAAGTGAAAGATTATTTTGAAGCTAATGGATAAAAGAGATTTATGAAAATCCAACTGAAAAGGAACCGAACAACCGTTTGGTTAAAAGATTAAAAGGTGAAAGCGATATAGTAATTGAGATTATTATTATTATTATTATTATTATATAAAAAATAAATAAAAGATGAAAACAACTATGTGTGTTTTCCCTCCCCGCACCAACGAAGAAAACCCCCCTTTCTCCCCTCCCCTGCGATCTCCTTCCAACGACATCCAGCAGTTGACAATTCCTCTCCATTTCCTCATTCATTTATTCAAATTTAAGGTGAGTTTTTAGTAGATAGTTAGTCTTTTAGTTGTTTTGAGCGATAAAAGTGAAGTTAGAGGGAGTATTGGGTAGTTTTGGTAAAACCTAGGAGGGAGATACGAGATTTTGAGATTTGTAGTCGATTTTATTCGTGCATTGGTTTTTAAGATGGAAGTAGGAGTAGATTATGCGTTTTAATGAAAAATATTGAACGTTTCAAAACACAAAATACTCGGGTTATGGAACGGTTTCCGTTCAGCCGCGTTCGGCCAAGCTATGGACATTGAATTGAGAAATGGATGAGACTATTAGAAACTAGACGTTTTAAGGAAATCGTAGCATTTTGAATCGTCAAAATCGGACGAGTATTGAATAAGTTATGAATTTCCGAATGTGGTTGGAAATAGAGTCCTATTTCGGGTTTAGTTGGGAATTTCGGTTTAGTACGAGTTTACAATTTCCATGCTAGAATTTCATGAGTTGGACGAAGTAGAATTAATGAATGTATGGTTTTATAGGTTCTCCAATTTCAAGTTAGCGTACGAAATTACGAACAAGTTGCTAAGGATACCAGGTAAGTAGTGTACGTAGGTGTTGTTGCCTTCGGCCTACATCACAATTTGTTAGGTTGTTTACTTGTTTATGTTGTGTTTTAGTTGATTATGCATTCATGGTTTTAAAGTACGAGAACGAAACAAAAATAAATTTGCATGTTTTACAAAATGAAATAGTAGGGTGTGACGGATGAAATAAAAATGTACGTAAGAAAATAATGAAGGTGGAGTTGAGTATTCTTGTCCTATGAGGTGGACCGCGAGATGTATCACTTCTTCCTTCGTTTTATGTGGTGGCTTTATCCCGAGAGGTGGACCGCGAGGTGTGTCACTTTACTAGATTGAGGTTGGGCATGTCTCGTGAGGTGGACTGCGAGGTGTGTCACTTTGATCTATCACGTAAAAAAGAACCCAATAGTAAGAAGATGTAAGAAAGAAACGAAAACGAAAGTAGAGATGCCAGTGCCCAAAGTATTCCGGTGAGCTGAAGAGAGAAGCTGTTTTGCCTTCTCGCGCTGAAAAACCGAAGGTGAGTTCTCCCCTGTTTTTGGTTCTGTCGACCGAGTATGGAAGCTCGGTTGTTCTTGGACTCCCGACGGTAGAGCTCGGTTGTTGGAGCATTTTAGAGTGTAGTGTGTGTGTGTGCTAGAGCCAGTGTGTGGCTCGGCCCTTCGGCGGCAAAACTCGACCGAGAACATGGCGTTTTCCCTTTCGGTTTTTGTCCTGCTTAGATGGCCGAGCGTGAAATTGTTCGTACCTCTAAGTCTCTGTAATTTCCTACTAGAATTTAAGTGGGATAGAAGTGAATTTCATGGTTCAAAGATCCAGTTGAGAAATGCACGGTTGTGGGAAGAGAACCGTGAAGGTTTTGTGCTGCCATTCTGTTTTTTTTATTCAGGAACCACCCCCTTTGTTAATGTATGCATAGGTGAGCTGAAACGTGGTTGTATTGCGAGAAAATTTGGTGGATGTGGATAGAAACCGAAAATGTGACATGTCCGAGCATAAAACCAGTTCAGTTTTCGGGGATTTTGTCAGGGCTACGATTAATTGTTTTAAATTCTGTTTTAGCGGGTTAAAACAGGTGGTTAGAGGGACGTATGGCCGCTAGAATCGTTCGATTCTGATATCCGACACAAAAGTTATGCGCGTCGGAAGTTTATGTCAGATTTTGGTCCAACTCAAATTAGTGAGCGTTTTTCGTAGAATTTTGACGTGTGATAGTGGCATGACTGTTTTTGGTGCATAAAACTAAATTGAGTGAGTTTTGGTTGAAGAAAAACAAAGGTTGAAATTTTATAAAAAAATTGTAGATTTGATTTTTGGCGTTTTTCGCCTGTCTGCGGCTTACCGTTTTAAAATCCGTTTTACTATGTTAGACTAGGTTCCTAAGGGAACGTTTAGCCACTTGAATCACTCGATTCCATTAACGGACGCAAAAGTTATGCGCGCCCGAACTTTGGGCTAGTTTTCGGCCAAACCAAACCGATGGCCCGTTTTGGTTGGAATTTCATGAGTGTAGTTAGGGAAGGTTATTTTTAGCTATTTGGTGGATTTTGAGATAAATATTGATGGGTGGTTGTTTGTGTTTTAAGTTGAGACACTTTTTGGCAAATCTGTGCATCGAGCGAGCTTAGGACGCCAGGTAAGTAGTGCATGCATGCGTTTTGCCCAAGTGGGCCTACACCGTAGAACTTTAGGGTTTATGTGATTGATTGTGGTGCGCGTGCGTATTGTTTGGCATGCATCATATTTTAAAAATGTGAACGAAAATGTTTTGAGTATGTGGTGAGACGTGTGGCGGTGGTACCGCGGATCCCGCTAGTGTGCGAACCGGTGCTTCACCAGTCGCGGATTCCACTCGAGGAGTGGGCCGGCTGGATCGTCATGTTGCGTGAATGTGTTGACGGTGAGGGTGATGGGCAGTGGTACCGCGGATCCTACTAGTGTGTGGGCCGGTGCAACACCAGTCGCGGATTCCACTCGATGGGTGGGCCGGCTGGGCTGTCGCGAAACGTGTGTGTGGAGCAACTGTGGCTACGTGCTGGGGAGGCTGGGACGGGGGCGACGTGTCAGGGTGTAGAGTGGTGCGAGGTACACCTTTACTCTAATGTGGTTGCCGTGTGGTGATGCGTGTGTGTAGCTTGTGGGCCTCATTGTTGGGGAGTCCGGGACAGTGGCGACGTGTCAGGGTGTAGGGTGGCGTGAGGTTCCTCCTTACCCTGGTGTGGCTGCACTACGCGTCACAGATGTGACAACATGAGTATGAGTGTAGAGACTGCATGTGATAGGATTGCATTGTCAGCTTTTACCTTCATATCGCATTACTTACTGAGCGTTAGGCTTATGTTGTGTGTTCTGTGGTGTAGGTGCTGACGATCTTGCTGGTGAGCCTCGAGAGCCTAGTCCTGAGGCATAGGATGGTTGGCGGCGTGCGACCGAGGAACCGAATGCCAAATTTTTTTTAGGGCGACCCGACCCGTGGAGATGGTAGGTGGTGGCCTGGTTTGTTTGCAGGTACTTTCCTTTGTGGTGATTATGTACAGTCGATGAGATGGGTTGTATATGCGTCAGTGTATAGGTGTATATGGAGTGCGTGTGATTTTGGTGATGTATGCATATATTGTACATGTAGGAGCTTGAAATTTGCTTTATACTGTGAATTTTCTTCGTTTGTAATTGATGGATTTTCGTTGTCTTCATACTCTGATTGTGTTATGATGATTTCTCTGGATGATGGATAGATAAATTATTGGTAGTTTTGGTGAACTGTGTGCAGGGTTTTAAATTTTTGGGATAGCCAGTTTTTAAGCGTTACTTTCTCAAATTTCGGGAGAGGGGTTGAGAGTCGAGAGGATATGAAATAGGTTGAGGCGTGTACAGTGAATGCTAAAGGAGTGTAGATGAGCGTGGGAGTGCAGCGTGTTCACAGGTGCGCGGGGCACGCAGCCCTGCGGGTACTCACGGGTCGTGCGACACTGGGTGAGGGCGTGCGCGCGGACGTGCTGTACAGTGACAGGGTGAGTGGGGCACGCGGCGTTGTGAGCGTGCGCGGGACACAGTGACGTTAAGTTGGCACGTGCGGCACCGAGAGGGTGCGCGCGGTGTGTCGAAGTGAGAACGTGAGTGCGCGGTACCAGATTGTGTAGTTCGAGGGGTGCGTTGGATTCTTTTCTATGATGTCGAGTCTTACCATTTTATCTTAAACTATCTTAAATGGTTTTCTTTTCCGCTGCGTAGTTTTTATGTTGAGGATTTCGTGTTCCCTCTTCAGGATGCAAGTTGTTTTCGAATCGAGTCGAAAATTTTTCATACTCACAAATGTTCTTTTGAAAATGATTTGAAAACAAAAGGGGTATTAAATTGAATGAGTTATGTCAAGTGTTAGTGTGTGTAGTATGTAGATGCACTGTAGCGCACCGGGAACGCGGGGCTTCTCGGGGTGTTACAATTTTATTTAAACTGATTTTAATCAAAGTCTTCCACTGCGACAATTTTAAACGTTTTCAAAAGGGTCGTTTTAAGTCAAGGAACAAAGTTTTAAATTTTTACACGAATTTTACTTGAGTGTATGTGTACGAGTAGAGTTAGCGACCTGGGTCTGGGGACAACTTCGGAGCGCTACAGTTATGGTATCAGAGAAGAGCAAACCGGGAATCGTGAGGGTTTTCGGGGCGTTACAGTTATGATATCAGAGCAGTGAGTAGTAGTAGTGAGCGTATCGAAAACGTGTGGGTTTTTGAGGCATTACAAATACCTTGAAGTGTTTCGAAGGATGAACTGGTAAGTCTAGTTGACGAACCAATCGATCCTGAATGAAGCTGTGAGTGAATCGCTCGTCGATTAAAATATGTACTGTTCTTCCCATAACATAACCAACCAAACTTATAGTTCAAGGAAATTTCTGTCCAGCTAAAGCATGTAAGCTTACCGAAGATTTAACTTTCAATATCGATGAATTCTGTTGAAGTTTTGGCGTAGGCAATAATGGTGGACCCAAATTATTTTCTTTATAAGGTTGATGATAATAAAAGTTTGGAGCAAAATTTCGTATCTCGTTATCATTCAATTTGTCTTCCATTAGTTTGGCTAAACTAATAGCTTGTAGCAACGATTGAGGACGTAAAGCACGTACCTCACGACAAATATCACTTCTCAAACAAGATTCAAAACAACTCTATAAAAATGAAGGCGAGACACCTACAATTTGATTCATCAAGGCCTTGAGTCTATTCTGAAAATCAAGAACTGTCGAAGACTGCGTTAACTTGGATAATTCCCCTTGCAAATCTCTATACTTTGATGGTCCAAAATGGTTAGTCAAAGATTGTAGGAAATTTTTCCAAGTTGTGATCATACCATTGCCATACATCCACTGAAATCACTGTAAGGCAGCTCCATCACAATGAAAGGAAGAGATTTTTAATCGTTGAGCTTCATCCAATTCGTGATAGTCAAAAAACCTTTGGGCCTAAAAAACCCAACTGTGAGGGTCATCTCCATCAAAACGTGGAATCTTCAATTTAATAGAGCTTATTCCTTGAAAACATGTACCGGTCTCTCCTTAAATGATGAGGGATCCAGAGGAAATAAATGGAGACCTTAAAGATCTCCATTTGCTGCAAAGGAATAGGTCTTCATTTGCAGCTGCCCACCTAACTTTTAGGAAGGTGACTCCATTTGCTACAAAATCGAGGGTGCCTACCCTCCATTTAATGCGAAGAAAGAAAATTTGTTTTTCTTTCTTCGGATGAGTTTGTCATGTTATGACAAACCTTCCCTATAAATAGGGAAACTCTCAGACGATCAGAGCATCTGAAACATGTAGATCCGAAATTGATCTGAAGAGAAGAGACGAATGTCTTTTATGAGAAAAGAAATAGTGAGAGAAAAATAAGTGTGGTGTTTTTGTGCACATTGTGAATTCTAAGAGTGGTGAATTTTTTTTAGTGAATATTTTTTATAATGTCTAGTTTCTAGAAAGAATATTGTCCATTATTTGGGTTTCCATGTAAATTTCTTTGTCCATTATTTTTCTCTTTTCTTTTTTGGTTTCTCGTTTGGTGTTTTTCAACAACTGGTATCAAGCAAGGTTATAGGTTTTACAAAAATCAATTTTTTTTTATTTATCGAAGGTATCGAAACGATTTTTCAGGTTTGCAATTTTGGAAAAAAGAAATTAGAAATTAAGAAAAAAAATGAAATTTTTTTATTCTGTTCTTCCAATTGCTCCCACGGCACGCTCGATTACCACAGACGCAATCACCACCGACCAGCGACAGAGAAGAATTGGAGCGTGACTGCTCCTTTGCTGTCACAACCGTCGTCCGAGAAACAGAAATAGAAAGGGAGTTACCGTCGGTTCTCTGTCTCCAAGCCGGTCACATGCAAGTTTGCCGGAGTCGCCCTTACAGAGTGGCTGGTTCGTTGTTGCCCTCTTTCTGCACAGATTACAGTTGGCAAATTAAAGTTGGTATCTTTTGAATTATAGAGAGTAACTCGTGTCGGATGGTCACGTTGAACAGCTCCACCGAGGATTTCTTTATTTTGTATGCCGGAGACGTCATTAATCTCGCTTGCCAAGATACAAGTTGGGTGATCGATAGTGGCGCTTCGATACATGCTATTTCACGGAGGGATTTATTCACGTCCTATACTTCAGGTAATTTTGGAAGTGTAAGGATGGAAAATGATGACGTTGCAAAAGTAATTGATATGAGAGATGTGCATTTGGAGACTGACAACGGTAACACCTTGGTTTTGAGAGGTGTGAAACACATCCCCAACATCTGCATGAATTTGATATCGACCGGCAAGCTCGACGACGAAGGGTTTTGCAACAACTTTCATGATGGAAAATGGAGGCTTACTAAAGGCTCATTGATTGTGGTGAAAGTAGAAAAATACCCTTCATTGTATGTGATGCATGCGAAGATCGTGGATTCTAAGTCCATATGGTGGACGATGAAGGTGTGGTAGAGCTTTGGCACAACCGACTTAGTCATATGAGCAAGAAAGGACTAATGATTCTAGCAAAGAAGAATCTACTCTCAGGTATGAGAAGTGGCTCTCTAAAGAGGTGTACTCATTGTTTGGCAGACAAGCAGACTCGAGTAGTCTTCAAGAGCGTTCTTCACTTGAGAAAACCGGGTATACTCGACATGGTGTACTCTGACGTGTATGGTCTGATGAAGACAGGAACACTTGGTGGTGCAGTGTATTTTGTGACTTACATCGATGATCACTTAAGGAAGATTTGAGTGTATACGTTGCAGACAAAAGATCAAGTGCTAGATGTTTTCAAGCAGTTTCATGTTTGAGTGACAAAAGAGAAACATATGTGAAGTTCAAGTGCATCCGGACAGATAATGAGAGTGAGTATTATGGTTCTTTTGATGAGTATTGCAAAAAGCAAGGTATTCGGCGTCAAAAGACACCTCCGAAAACTCCTTAGTTGAATGGGTTGGCTGAGAAAATGAACAAGACACTTGTTGAAAGGGTCAGATGTCTGCTTTCGCAGTTGAAGTTGCCGAATTCTGTTTGGGGTAAAGCTTTGAGTACAGTGGTTCATGTTTTGAATCTCATGCCGAGTGTTACGTTGGATTTCGAAGTTTCGGATAAAATATGGTCGGGAAAAAAAGTTTCTTATAATGATCTGCGCATTTTTAGGTGCAAGGCATTTATTCACATTCTGAAAGACAAGGGATCGAAGCTCGATGTGAAGACAAGGCCGTGTGTGTTCATCGGTTATAGTCTTGATGAGTTTGGCTATAGGTTCTACGATGTAGCGACCCAAAAACCCTCCCGGTTCCCGGCACGCTAACTACTACTCTAATACATACACTCGGGTAAAATTCATGTAACATTTTAGAACTTTCGTTCCTCGAGTTAAAACGACCTTTTTGAAAACGTTTGAAAACGACACAGCAGAAGACTTTGATTTAAAATAAATTGAAATAAAATTTTGAGTTTTTAAAACACTAAAAGACATTTTCGGTCGACCCCAGAAAATCACCGGTCGACACTTCATTTGCCTCTGTTTTCATCGGTAAACCATAGTGGTCGACACCTCTCTACTCATCATACTAACCGGTCGACAGCTCTGAACACATGTCGACACTCTAATCTTCTGTGCCCGCACAAGTCGAACCCCATAGTCGATACTTCTACGCTCACCACAGAGAGCGGTCGACACCTGTGTTCACAGGTCGACACCTTCATCCTCTTTGTTTCCTTTGGTCAAACCTTGCGGCCGACACTTCTACCATCTTTACACTAACCGATCGACATTTTCACACACAGGTCGACATCTGATATGGTTTTGTCTCCGTAAGTCGACGCTCGCGGTCGACACTTGCTCGGTTTGGTCAACCACTAAGCATATCGGTCGACACTTCCAAGAATTTGCCTAAAACCTTAAAACTTCACAAAAACAATCAAACTTTGACTCAACGTTAAAATAACATACAACGGACACATTTTCAATCAACTCCAAATTGCTATATACATCAAAACTACTACCAAACACTTGAAATCCATTTATTATTCAAAACGACTCAAAATGACTACCGACTCGACCCCTAAACCCGTACCTATGAACACCGTGCCAAAAATGTCTTAACAATCGATTGGATCCTCCATGTGCGTCCTCCTCTTCTGCCTCCTAGTCCGGGACTTGCTCTAAGTACTCACCAGCTATAGCGTCGTCACCTATATCATAGAACTCATCTATTAGCATAATGCTAAGTAAGTAATGCATAAAAACATAATACTGTAAACAAACACATCATAACATATGTAGTTTCTACAATATCGTATCTACTTTCGTTTTCGTCTCTATCTTATTTCTTCTTTATCTTCTTACTACTGGGTTCTTCTTTACGTGCTAGACCAAGGTGACACAGCTCGCGGTTCCCCTCATAGGACAAGGCCAACCTCAGTCTAGTAAAGTGACACATCTCGCATTACACTTCTCAGGATAAGGTCACCACGTAAAGCGGGGGAAGAGTGATACACCTCGCTGTCCACCTCTGGGGAGAAGACCACTAAACCTCACTTTTATTATCTTCTTACATACCTTCTCATTTCATTCGTCTCATCTCAACTTACTGTTTCATTCTGTAAAAACATGGAAATTCATTTTCGTTTCGTTCTCGTATTTTAAAATCATGATGCATAATCAACTAAAACATAACATAAAGTAAACGTGCATGCATCCTAACGAACTATGATGTAGGCCCGAAGGCAAAACACCTACTGCATTACTATACTACTTACCTGGTGTCCTAGCAATTTGTACTCTGTATACGGCTCGCTAATTGGAGAACTTATAAAACACATACCCATTAATTCTTCTCTGTCCAACTCATAAAACGCAAAGGGAAACAACACTAACAACTAATCTAACTACACTAAAAATCCTACACAATTTTTGATCAAATTTGTAATTGCATAACTTATCAAATACTTGTCCGATTTGGACGATTCAAAGTGCTACGGATTCCTTAGAACATCTAGTTCCTAATGGTCTATTCCAATTCCTAATCCAACACTTACAGCTTGGCCGAATGTGGCCGAACAGAAACCATTTCATAACTCGAGTTATTCAGTTATCCAACGCTCAATACTTTCCATAAAACTTATAATCTACTCTTTATTCCAACTTAAACACCAACACACGACTAACACTCTACTAAATCTTGAAATTTCATATCTCCCACCTAGGGTTTTACTAAAACTAACAAATACTCTCTCTAACTTTAGTTTTACCACTCAAAACGACTAAAAGACTAACTATCTATTAGAAATGTACCAAAAATTTGAAGAAACAGAGGGCGAACGGAGGAGAATCATCGGCTGGAAGGAGAAATCTCCGAGGCTTTGCGCGAGAGAGGGAAGAAGAACAGGGGTGGGTGGGGGTTGGGGAAGAGAAGCACCGTAAGGTGTTTTTGCGTTAGTTTTTTTTATATAATAATAACTTAATTACTAAATTACCCTTAACCCATAACTTTTTAATCAAACTGATATTCAGTCCGTTTCTGGTTGGATTCTTAAATTTCTTTCTTCTCCATTAGTCTCAAAACAATCTTTTGCTTAATGGTAGAAATTCTCCGCTCTCAATTCCGATCAAAACTTTGCCAATTACAATTACGTAAATCCGAAATTAGTTTTAACAAAAATATTTTGGGTATTACATTCCACCCTACTTACAAAAATTTACTCCTCAAAATTTGTTACCCAAACAACTCTGGATATCGGCTAATCATGTACTGCTGCCGCTCCCAGGTTGCTTCTTCCACGTCATGGTTGCGCTATAACACCTTCACCAATGGAATCTTCTTGTTGCGTAAAATCTTTATTGCATAGTCCAGAATCTCCACGGGCTTCTCCTCATACGTCAAAGTAGGTTGAATCTCTATATCCTATTGCTCCACGACGTGAGAAGAATCTCTTATACATTTCCTCAGAGTGGACACATGGAATACATTGTGAATCCCATCCATTGAGGCAAGTAGTTGTAGCTGGTAAGCTGTCTTCCCTATTCTCTTCGTAATAAAAAATGGTCCAATGTATCTAGGATTCAGCTTGCCCCTCTTTTCGAATCTTACAACTCTTTTGAATGGAGAGATCTTCAGAAAAACTTCGTCGTTCACCTCAAATTCTAGCTCTCTCCTCCGACGATATGCATAACTCTTCTGTCGGCTTTGAACTGTTAAGATCCGTTGTCTAATAAATGCAATTATTTCTGCAGTTTGTTTCAGAATGTTTGGACCAATCAATCGTGCTTCGCCAACTTTGTCGCAATATAACGGAGATCTGCACTTCCTCCTATACAGAGCCTTATATGTAGCCATACCTATTATAGCCTGAAAGCTGTTATTATAAGAAAACTCCACCAATAGTAGGTATCTGCTCCATGAACCCTGTAACTCCAGTACACAAGCTTGAAGCATATCCTCTAGTGTCTAAATGGTCCTCTCAGATTGACTGTCCATATAAGGATGAAATTCCGTACTAAAATTGAGTTGCGTACCCATGGCTTTGTGCATGCTCTTCCAAAACTTCGATGTAAACCTAGGGTTCCTATTTGATACAATCGAAGTTGGAACTCCGTGCAATTGTATGATGTCTTGTACATATAGCTCGGCGAATTGGTCCATAGAAAATGTCATATTCACTTGCAGAAAATAGGCTGATTTGGTTAACCGATACGCGATCGCCCATATACCATCATAGCCTTTTGTTGTCCGTGGTAATCCAACAACAAAGTCTATCGATATTTGCTCCCTTTTCCACTCAGGAATAGGTAGTAGCTGTAATTTCCCTGCTGGCCTTTGATGCTCAGCTTTAATCTGCTGGCAAATCGAGCACATCTCAACGTACTTTGCTACAATTCTCTTCATATTAGACCACCAGTAATGTTGTTTAAGGTTCCTGTACATCTTGGTACTCCCTGGATGCATAGAAAACCTCGAAGAGTGGGCTTCAACCAGTATTTCTCTTTGTAATTCTTCATTACTCGGAACGAACCACCTATTTCGAAACTTAAGAATTCCATCGTTTGAATAACTGAACTCAAACCTGTCGTTGGAAGCCATGCTGCATTTAATTCCTTCGCATTCAGCGTCGTCCTTCTAGGCTTGCTTAATCTTTTTCAAAATAGTGGGCTGTAGAGACATAGTTGACAACATGGCTGATACGTTCGACACTACCTCTAAATTGAATTTTTGAAACTCTGCATCCAAAGGTAATGGCATGCATGGAGTCACAGCTGAAATGGATGCCGTCAATCTGTTCAATGCATCGACCACTACATTCGCCTTGTCGGGCTGGTATTTAATTTCAAAGTCATAGTCCTTCACAAACTCTAACCACCGCCGCTGCCTCATATTTAATTCCTTTTGAGTGAAAATATACTTCAGACTTTTGTGGTCTGAATATATCTCGCACAACTGCCTATACAGATAATGTCTTCAAATTTTAAACGCGAAAACTACCGCGGCTAACTCCAGATCATGCATTGGGTAGTTCTGCTCGTAAGTCTTCAACTGCCTAGAGGTATATGCTACTATCTTCCCTTCTTGCATCAGCACATATCGAAGACCTTCCTTGGAAGCATTGCAATAAATGCTAAATCTTCCGTTCTTAGCAGGAAGCGTCAAAATCGAAGCAGTAGTTAACTTCTGCTTCAATGTATGGAAACTACGCTCGCAATCTTCGGACCATAGATATTTCACATTTTTCCTCGTCTAACTGGTCAGAGGTGCTGCAATCTTCGAAAACCCTTTAATCTGCTAACCTGAGAAAACTCCGTATCTCTGTGACATTCTTCGGCTGTGGTCACTCCTTAACTGCCTGGATTTTTGCTGGATCAACTGATATGCCATCGTTCGAGATGACATGTCCCAGAAACTGAATCCTATCAAGCAAGAATTCACACTTAGAAAACTTTGCATAAAGCTGGTGTCACTTCAAAGTCTCCAACACCAACCTTAAGTGCTCTCTATGATCCTTCTCACTACGAGAGTACACCAATATATTATCAATAAACACTATAACGAATTTATCGAGATAGTCATGTAATACTCTGTTCATCAGGTCCATAAAGGCGGCTAGGAAATTTGTTAGTCCAAAAGACATTACCAAGAATTCATAATGCCCATAACGCGTCCGAAAAATTGTTTTCAGAATATCTTCTGGTCTAACCTTCAATCGGTTAGATCTTAGGTCAATCTTCGAAAATACTTGAGCACTTTGGAGTTGATCAAAAAGATCGTCTATCCTTGGTAGAGGGTATTTGTTCTTAATCGTCAACTTATTCAACTCCCTGTAGTCGATGCACATTCGTAACGACCCATCCTTTTTCTTGACGAAAAGTATCGGCACGCCCCACGTTGAAAAGCTAGTGTAACACCTGGATTTTCTTTAAATGAATTTCAGGATTCGTGATTGTAATCGGCGGAGTTTTGGTCAGAATTGTGAGCGGAGAATTTCTACTCTTAGGTATAAGATTATTTTGGGACTAATGGTGAAGGTGAAATTTTATGATTTCAACCAAACACAGATCAAATAACAGATTTATTAAACAATTATAGGTTGAGAGCATTTTAGTAATTAAGTTATTATTATTATTATTATTATTAAAAAATAAATAAATATCAAAACACCTTTCGGTGTTTTCTCCCCAGCACCAAAACGCCTCCCCTGTTCTTCTTTCCTCGCTCGAAGGTCGGCGATTTCTCCTTCCAGCCGACGATTCCTCTTGTTCCTTTGTGAATATTCTAATCTAAGGTATGTTTTAGTTAATTTCTAGTAGTTAGTTAGTCAGTCCTTTAGCCATTTCAAGTGTTAAAACTGAAGTTAGTAAGAGTGTTGGAAAGTTTTGGTGAAACCTAGGAGGGTGATACGAGGATTTGAAGTTGGAGTTCATTTCTATCAGTTTGTTGGTGTTTAAGCTAGAAATAGTAATAGATTATGAGATTTGATGGGAAAGATTGAGCGTTTGATTAGTCGAATATACAAATTTTAGAACGGTTTCTGCTCGGCCACGTCTAGCCAAGCGATATGTGTTGAATTAGGGATTTGATTAGACCATGAGAAGCTAGACATCATGAGGAATCCGTAGCAGTTTGAATAGTCCAAATCAGATGAGTATTGTAATAAATATGAATTTTCGAAGATTAGTCAGAAATTGATTTAGGATTTCGGTTTAGGTCAAGTTGAGGTTTAGTTATTGTTTCCTTTAGAGTTTTGCGAATTTAATGGAAAGTAGAGCTAATAAATGTGTGGTTTTATAAGTTTTCCCAGTTAGAATACAAAATTACAAAGTGCGAGGAATTTCTAGGACGCCAGGTATGTAATATAGTAGGAGTTTTGCCTTCGGGCCTACATCACAGTTCAGTAGGATGCATTTCACGTTTACTTTATGTTATGCTTTCATGATTGTGTATCATTGTTTTTAAATTAGGAGAACGAGACAAAAATGATATTTAATGTTTTTACAAAGTGAAACAGTAGGATGTGATGAGACGAATGAAATAAGAAGATACGTAAGAAGATAAGAAAGGTGGGGTAGAGTGGTGTTGTCCCCAAAGGTGGACCGCGAGGTGTATCACTCTTCCTCCGCTTTACGTAGTGGCCTTGTCCCTAGAGGTGGACCGCGAGGTGTGTCACTTTACTAGATTGAGGTTGACCTTGTCCTCAGAGGTGGACCACGAGGTGTGTTACCTTGATTTAGCACGTAAAGAAGAATCCAGTAGTAAGAAGATAAAGAAAATGTAAGAAAGAGACGAAAACGAAAGTATAGACGAAACTGTAGAAACTGCATATATTAGGATATATTTGTTTTCAGTGTTTAAGTTATGCATTACTTACTTAGCATTAGGCTAATAGTTGAGTTATGTGATGTAGGTGACGATGCCATAGTTAGGTGAGTACTCAGAGTTTGCCCAGGATTAGAAGGCGGTTGGAGGAGTACGCAGTGGACGATCTGGCCGGCTGTCAGGGCGTTTTGACTATGGTAGACATAGGTATGGATTTTGGGAGTGTAATTGAGAGGGTTTTAAGTGTTTTGAGTCGAATGAGTGTATAAACGGATTTCAAACTTTAGTCATTTTCTTTATGTAAATAATGATTTGAGTTGATGAAAAAGTGTGTGTTGTATTATTATTAGCGTTGAGTCAAAATCCGATTGATTTTGTGAAGTTTTTAAGATAATTAAACAGAGTTCTGGGAACGAAGTGTCGATCGATAGGCTTAGTTGTCGACTAGACCTTGCAAGTGTCAACCGCGAGGGTCGACCTGCGCGGGCAGAACCGAAGTAAGTGTCGACTTATGGTTGTAGGTGTCGACTGGTAGTGTAAAAATGGTAGCGGTGTCGACCGCGAGGGTTGACCTGTGAAAGCAGGTGTCGACCCCTCTCTGAGATGAGCGTATAAATGTCGACCGGTGTTCTCAGTGTCGATCGATGAAAAGACCCGAGAGAAATGTAGTGTCGACTGGCGTGTGCCAGTGTCGATCGATGAAAAACCTGAGACAACTCAAGTGTCGACCGATGTTTACAGGTGTCGACCGGTTACTCTTTTTTATGTTTTATAAAAGGAAGTTTTAGTTAAATTGATTTTAATCGAGTTTTCCGCTGCGATGATTTTCAAATATTTTCAAAAATGTTGTTTTAAGTCGAGCAACAAAAGTTTTAAATTTTATTCAATTTTTCAGAGTGTAGTGAGTGAGTAGTAGCAGTGAACGAACCGAAAACGGGTAGGTTTTTGGGGCGTTACAGAGGGGGACCGCAAAATGTGTCAGCTTAGTCTAGCTTGTAAAGAAGAAAACAGTAGTAAGAAGATAAAGAAGATGTAAGCAAGAGACGAAAACAAAAGTATAGACGAAACTGTAGAGACTGCATATGTTAGAATGTGTTGTTTTCAGCATTATGTTTTATGCATTACTTACTTAGGATTAGTCTAATAGTTGAGTTTTGTGATATAGGTGACGACGCCATAGTTGGTGAGTACTCTGAGCATGCCCAGAACTAGGAGGCGGTTGGAGGAGTACGCTCGTGTACGATCTGGCCGGCTGTTATGGCGTTTGACTATGGTGGGTATAGGTACAGGTTTTTGGGTGTGTAATCAAAATGATTTTAGTTGTTTTAAGTCGATTGAATGTATAGATGGATTTCAAACTTTCATAGTCATTTTCTTTACTTAAATTATGATTTTGAGTTGATGGAAAAATGTGCGTTGGGGCATTATTAGCATTGAGTCGCAATTCAATCGATTTTGTGAGGTTTTTTAAGGATTTTAAACAGAGTTTTGGGGAGAAAGGGTCGACCGATAGGCTTAATGGTCAACCAGACCCTACAAGTGTCGACCGCGAGGATCTAGCTGTGCGGGCAGAGGCGAAGTAAGTGTCGACCTATGATTGTAGGTGTCGACCGGTAGTGTAAAAATGGCAGCGGTGTCGACCGCGAGGGTCGACCCATGCGGACAAAGAGGATCAAGATGTCGACCTGTGAAAGCAGGTGTTGACCACTCTCTAAGATAAGCGTAGAAGTGTTGACCGGTGTTATCAGTGTCGACCGATGAAAAAACTCGAGAGAAACGTAGTGGCGACCGACGTTTGCCAACATCGATCGATGAAAAACCCGAGACAACCCAAGTGTAGACAGATTTTTACAGGTGTCGACCGGTTTCTCTATTTTATATTTTTGTAAAATGAAGTTTCGTTTAAACTGATTTTAATCTAGCTTTCCACTGCGATGCTGTTTAAAATATTTTTCAAGGATGTCGTTTTGAGTTGAGGGACCAAAACTTTTAAATTTTGTAAGAAATTTATCAAGGAAACAAGCAAGTGTACGGTTGGAGACCCAGGTCCGGTGACGACTCGGGGGCATTACAGATGTGGTGTCAGAGCAGGAAACGAACTAGAAAAGGGTAGGTTTTCGGGGCGCACAGTTAGGGCGTATAAATCATTTCTCCACCAACTCTTCTAATTGCTTCTTTAACTCCTTCAGCTCCGTTGGTGCCAATCTATAAGAATTTTTTGACACCGGCTTAACTCCCAAATACACATTTATAGCAAACTCTATTTCTCGATCCGGAGGCAAAATAGGTAAATCATCTAAGAAAACTTCAGGGAAGTCTTGAACAATTAAAACATCCTGCAGCCTTGAATCCCTGGGAACTTGCATATCTATAATACTGGCGAGAAAACCAAAAGACTCACCAATCAAAACTTGGCGAGCACTACAAGCGCCATGACAGATATCTTCCGGGCATTACTCGTGGCCTGAAAGGTGTGCTTCTCACCATCTGGGGGTTGAAAACTCATTGTCCCCGTCCTGCAGTCGATTGTGGCGTAGTGCTTGAAAAAACAATCCATTCCCATTATCGCATCATATCCAGTTATACCCATAATAATAAGATCGGATAATAAATTCTTGCTTCCCACCAACACTACACCATCTCGTACAACGTGATTAGAATGCATACGCCCACAAGATGGCAACATCACTTCGTAACTACAGTCTGTAGATACAGTCATACGTCTAATCTGACTGCAAACGCGATTGCAATGAAAGAATGCGTTGCACCAGAGTCAATCAAAGTATACGCAGGTACAGAATTTATCAATATGGTACCTGACACTACAGCTGGCTGGTCATCATCGTTCAACTCGATCATGGCAAATACTCTCGGTGTTGTGCGCGTCGGACCCTTCTTTAGAGCTGGGTAATCTCTGTTGACGTGGCCCACCTCGATGCAATTGAAACACCAAGTCACCCTGGGCTTTGGGCAATCTTTAGCCAAGTGTCCAGTTTCGTTACAGTTGTAGCACTTTCTCGAGTTTAGTCTGCATTTGCCCGGGTGATACCTCAAGCATTTAGGGCATTGGGGGTACTGCACCAGCCCCTGAGGTCTTTTTCTACTGCCCTGGTTGCTTGATCCTTCGCTGAACCTCTTAGTACCCCTCTGTTGTTACTGCTGGGAGACACTCCTACTTTGTTGTGGGGCAACCTCCTTGAAGAATCACCTGGAAGCCTTTTGTTGTTTAACACATTTCATTTCGGCTTCCTCCACCTCTAGTGCCTTTGCCACCACTTTTGAATACGACACCTCTTGAGTTCCTGCTATTTTTACTCCTTTATATATCTTCGGCTTTAATCCCTGTACAAATTGAAACACCTTATCCTCATTCTGGCTTACCAAATTGTTGGTAAAACTGGACAAAGACTCAAACTGCCGGTTGTACTTGGTCACCGATCCGGTCTGCTTCAACTGTAGGAATTCCATCCTCTTAGCAACCTACACCGTACTGTTGAAATATTTATCATAGAAGGCATCCTTAAACTTCTCCCATGTCAAATCCTGTGCATCGATGGTGGTCTATACAGACTCCTACCAAAACCTGGCGTCTCTCGCTAGATGAAATGTGGCTAGCGTGACCTTGTCCTCGTCGTCTACCTTCGCATACTTAAACATACTCTCCATGGTACGGACCAACTCCTCTGCAGCTATTGGGTGTACTGATTTCCCCTCAAATGTTAATGGTCTTAACCTTCGAAATCGGTCACCTGACTGATCATGGCTAGAGTTAGAACCCGCACTTCCTTGAACATCTCGATTCAGCAAAATTCCTAATTGCTAAGACTGTCTGTTCACCAGCTCCGTCAACTGTCTGATCGTCATCGAGTCATCTTCACTCCTCGAGTCAGCTACCTCTCTCGGTACTCTCGGGCGTCCGGGTCATCTAGACATCTTGACTAATTTCCTAGACTATTGTTAATTACTCTTATAAGTATCTACTAAATAACACTAAACTTAAACACTTACAGTTGTCAAAGCATGTCGTGCGGCGATCGGCGTTGTTAGGTAATTGTTTGAACGGTTTGACCATTTGACTCTAACACTCGTAGTATCCCCTCCTACTACTGATTGATTGTCCCCTCTACTTTCCCCCAAGTGGTGTGGGAATTGTGACAAACTCTCTTGCCTTCACAATCTCACCCTTCCTCTGAGGAGCCTAACATCCTCGTCGGTCACACTTCCGGCTGGGTAAAAGCTCTGATACCATATCTGTAGTGACCCAAAAACCTTCCCGGTTCCCAAAATGCTAACTACTACTCTGACGCATACACTCAGGAAAAATTCGTGTAAAAATTTAAAATTTTTGTTTCTCGAGTTGAAATGACCTTTTTGAAAACGTTTAAGAACGTCCCAGCGCAAGAGGTCGATTTAAAATCAATTTAAATATAATTTTGAGTTTTTAAAACAGTAAAAGACATTTTCGGTCGACCCCTGAAAATCACCAGTCGACACTTCATTTGCTTCTGTTTTCATCAGTCGACCCTAGCGGTCGACACCCCTCTGCTCATCACACTAACCGATCGACAACTGTGAACACAGGCCGATACTCCAATCTTCTCTGCCCGCACAAGCCAAACCCCGTGGCAACACTTCTACGCTCACCACAGAGAGCGGTCGACACATGTCTTCACAGGTCGACATCTTCATCCACTCTGTTTTCTTTGGTCGAACCTTGCGGCTGACACTTCCACCATCTTTACACTAATCGGTCGACACTTCCGCACACAGGTCGACACCTGATATGGTTTTGTCTCCGTAGGTTAACCTTTGCGGTTGGCACTTGCCCGGTTTGGTCGACCACTAAGTCTATCGGTCGACACTTCCTTCCCAGAATTCTTCCTAAAACCTTAAAACTTCACAAAAACAATTGAACTTCAACTCAACGCTAAAATAACATACAACGGACACATTTCCAATCAACTCCAAATCGCTATATACATCAAAACTACTACCAAACATTTGAAATCCATTTATTATTTAAAACAACTCAAAATGACTCCAACTCGACCGTTAAACCCGTACCTATGAACACGTATCAAAAATGCCTTAACAACCGACTGGATCGTCCACGTGCATCCACCTTCAACTGCTTCTTAGTCCTGGGCTTGCTCTGAGTACTCACTAGCTATAGCATCGTCACCTACATCACAGAACTCATCTATTAACCTAATTCTAAGTAAGTAATGCATAAAAACATAATACTGTAAACAAACACATCCTAACATATGCAGTTTCTACAATTTCGTCTCTACTATCCTTTTTGTCTCTGTCTTGCTTCTTATTTATCTTTTTACTAATAGGTTCTTCTTTACGTGCTAGACCAAGATGACCCACCTCGCGGTCCTCCTCATAGGACAAGGCCAACCTCATTCTAGTAAAGTGACACAGCTCGCGGTCCGCCTCTCAAGACAAGGTCACCACGTAAAGCGGGGGAAGAGTGATACACCTCGCGGTCCACCTCTGGGGAGAAGACCACTCAACCTCACTTTTAATATCTTCTCATTTCATTCGTCTCATCTTAACCTACTGTTTCATTGCGTAAAAACATGGAAATTCATTTTCGTTTCGTTCTCGTATTTTAAAACCATGAGGCATAATCAACTGAAACATAACATAAAGTAAATGTGCATGCATCCTAACGAACTATGATGTAAGCCCGAAGGCAAAACACCTACTGCATTACTACACTACTTACCTGGTGTCCTAGCAATTTGTACTCCATATGCGGCTTGCTAACTGGAGAACCTATAAAACACATACCCATTAATTCTTCTCGGTGTAACTCATAAAACTCTAAGGGAAACAACACTAACAACTAATCTAACTACACTCAAAATCCTACACACTTTTCGATTAAATTTGGAATTGCATAACTTATCCTATACTCATCTGATTTGGACGATTCAAAGTGCTACGGATTCCTTAGAACATCTAGTTCCTAACGCTTAGAACATGTAGTTCTTAACGGTCTATTCTAATTCCTAATCTAACACCTACAGCTTAGCTGAATGTGGCTGAACAAAGATTGTTCCATAACTCGAGTATGTGATGCTCACAGATGTTGGAGAACTAGATACTTACCAAGAGGCAACTTTTGTTGATAAGAAGAAAGAATGGTTGAAAGCCATGGAAGAGGAAATGGAATCTCTTCACAAGAATTACACTTATGACTTGGTGAAGTTACCACAAGGGAAAAGAGCTCTCAAGAACAGGTGGGTCTACAGATTGAAGACCAAAAATGCAAACTCTCATCCAAGAAACAAAGCTCGGTTGATTGTGAAGGGATACGGTCAGAAAAAAGGAATCAACTTTGAAGAAATATTCTCACCAGTGGTGAAGATGTCCTCGATCCGAGTTGCTCTTGATTTAGCGGTACGGTTGAACCTGGAGATTGAACAACTTGATGTGAAAACTACATTTTTTCATGGTGATTTAGAGGAAGAAATTTACATGGAGCAGCTTGAGGGATTCAATTCACGGTGAGTACGGGTATAGCCAGATGTCGTCGGATTATTGTGTGTTCATCAAGAGGCAATCCGAGGATGACCTTATTATTCTCCTCTTGTATGTTGAAGATATGTTAATCATAGGTCGTGACACTAGCAAGATTGCTAAGTTGAAGGGAGAGTTGAGAAAGTCTTTTGCTATGAAAGACTTGGGTGCGATAAAGAAGGTACTCTGTTTGAAGATCTCTCGTGATAGGAATAATGGGAAATTGTAGTTGTCTTAGGAAGACTACATCAAGAAAATACTTGAAAGATTCAACATGCCAATGCCAAAACTGTGTTCTCCACTTGTAGGTCACTTCAATCTCAATTTGGAGCAATGTCCTATAAGTGAGAAAGACAAGGCAAAAATGAGTCGAGTTTCTTATTCGTCTGCAGTTGGCAATTTGATGTACGCTATGGTATGCGCTCGACCTGATATTGTTCATTCAGTTGGAGTAGTCAGCCGTTTTCTCTCTAACCTTGGCATAGAACACTGGGAAGTAGTGAAGTGGATATTCAGATATCTCAGAGGCACTTCCAGGTTGTGTTTGTGTTTCGGTGGCAGTTATCTTATACTAGTAGGGTATATCGATTTAGATATGGCCGGTAACGTTGATTCCAGGAGGTTCATTTCTGGATTCTTGATGATTTTTGCGGGAGGAGCCGTGTTTGGCAATCCAAGTTGCAAGATTGCGTTGCACTGTCCACCACATAAGCCGAGTACATTGCAATTACTTAGTGTTGCAAGGAGGTTTTATGGATGAAGAGATTTCTTGAGGAATTGGGTCTGCGCCAAGAGAAGTATATTGTGTTCAGCGATAGTCCTCCAAGAATTTGTCATTTCATTTGAGATCCAAACATATTGACGTGATGTATTATTGGGTTCGAGATTTGCTCGAGACAAAGCAGTTGCACTTGGCAAAAGTGCACACCGGTGAAAATGGGTCGGATATGTTAATGAAGGCTATGCCAAAAAAGAAGCTCTAGACTTGTCAGCGAAGAACTAGTTTGTTGGAGATATCTCATCATAAGTCAGGAGGATGAGATTTGTAGGGTCCTTCCTTAAATGATGAGGGATCTAGAGGAAACAAATGGAGACCTGGTCTCCATTTGCTGCAAAGGAAGACCTCTTCCTTTGCAGCCGCCCACCTTCCTTTAAGGAAGGTGCCTCCATTTGCTGCAAAATGAAGGGCGCCCACCCTCCATTTAATGCGAAGAAAGAAAACTTTGTTTTTCCTTCTTTGGATGAGTTTGTCATTTTATGACAAACCTTCCATATAAATAGTGTAATAACCCGAAAATTTTGAATTTTAATTTTGAATTTTCAGAATTTTTAGTTTAATCCCGGTCGGAGTTTTGAGAAATGTTTCAACGGGAAAGATTTAAATTATAAGACTCGGAGCCTACTTTTGCGATGGTTTTCAGAATTTAAAGTCGGGAGGTCGAGAAATTAACGAAATTACGGAAGAGTTAAACACGTGAGGACAGTTTTGTAATTTGGTATTTAAAAAAAAAAAACAAAACACATAACAACCGAATGGCTTCGGGAAGAAGCCATTCGGCTGTTTTCACTTGCCACCCGAGGGAAGCAGAGGGGAGACGCGAGGGAGAGAGGGCGATCGAGAGTTGAGGTGTGATCTTCGATCGGTGGACATCGAGCTCGAGGGTGAGAGTGAAACCGCGGCCGAGTGTTTCTTCTCCGGCGATCGGGGTGGTTTAGTTGCTGTAGCTCAAATTTCCAAAGATAGCGAGCCCGACCGTGTTCTGCCGACGACCGCGAAGAGCGGGTTGCCGACCAACTCTGCCACCGACGATTTGGGCGCCTTACTGGAATATTTCTTCTTTTCCGTTGTGTGCAGAACTTCATTTGCTCGGTAAGCTTCTCTTCCTCCCTCTGTCTGTTCTGTCCGGTTTGGCCGAGTGTAAGGCTCGGCCTCCCTCCATTTTCGGTGATTTTGGCTGAAGTGTTGAGGAGGGAGTGCCAGGAATTTGGAGGAAGAAACCGAAGGCAAGCCCTGTCGGTTTCCCTGTTGTTGGCCAAACTTGGTGCTCGGCCTCCTTTCAATTCCGGCCAGCTTAGCTGGAATGTCTAAGTGGGATACGACTAATTCTGTATAGGAGTTGTGAAATTCGAATTTAAAACAAGAATCAGACGTTTTTGGCTTGGAGGCAGCTTCTGTTTTTGGCCGTTTCGGCCTACATTCGGCTGATTGTTTTAAATTTTGTTTTTGTGAGATAAATTAGGTGGTTAGAGGGACCTATGGCCGCTGGAATCGTTCGATTCCGATATCCGACGCAAAAGTTATGCGCGTCGGAAGTTTATGCCAGATTTTGGTCCAAGTCAAATTAGCGAGCGTCTTTCATAGAAATTCGACGTGTGAGAGTAGCATAGCCATTTTGATGCGTATAACTAGTGGCGAGTGAGTTTTGGTTGAAGAAAAACAAAGGTTGAAATTTTATAAAAAATGGCAGATTCGGTTTTTGACGTTTTTCTCCTATTTGTGGCTTACCGTTTTGAAATCCGTCTTGGTATATTAAACTAGGTTCCTAAAGGGACGTTTAGCCACTTAAATCGTTTGATTCCGTTGATGGACGCAAAAGTTATGTGCATCGGAACGTTGGGTTGGTTTTCGACCAAAGCAAACCAATTGACTGTTTTAGTTGGAATTTCATGAGTGTAGTTAAGGAAGATTATTTTAGCTATTTGGTGAATTTTGAGATAAATACTGATGAGAGATTGATTGTATTTTAGGTTGAGGCTTTCTTTTGGCGAAGCTGTGCGTCGAGCGAGCTTAGGACGCCAGGTAAGTAGTGCATGCATGTGTTTTGCCCAAGTGGGCCTACACTGTAGAACTGTAGGGTTTATGTGATTGATTGTGGTGTGCGTGTGTATTGTTTGACATGCATGTTATTTTTTTAAAAAAACGTGAACGAAACTGATTTTTAGCATGTTTTGATGTATGAGGTGAGACGTGTGGCGGTGGTACTGCGGATCCCGCTAGTGTGCGGGCCGGTGCTTCACCAGTCGCGGATTCTACTCGAGGGGTGGGCCGGTTGGGCCGTCATGCGGCGTGAATATGTAGACGGTGAGGATATGGGCAGTGGTACTGCGGATCCTACTAGTGTGTGGGCCGGTCCAACACCAGTCGCGGATCCTACTCGGGGGGTGGGCCGGCTGGGCTGTCGTGAAACGTGTGTGTGTGGCAACTGTGGCCACGTGCTGGGGAGGCTGGGACGGGGGCGACGTGTCAGGGTGTAGAGTGGCGCGAGGTACACCCTTACCCTGATGTGGTTGCCGTGTGGTGATGCGTGTGTGTAGCTTGTGGGTCTTGTTGCTGGGGAGTCCGGGACGGTGGCGACGCGTCAGGGTGTAGGGTGGCGTGAGGTCCCTCCTTACCTTGGTGCTGCTGCACTACGCGTCACAGATGTGACAACATGAGTGTGAGTGTAGAGACTGCATGTGATAGGATTGCATTGTCAGCTTTTACTTTCATATCGCACTGCTTACTGAGCGTTAGGCTTATGTTGTGTGTTCTGTGGTGTAGGTGCTGACGATACTGCTGGTGAGCCTCGAGAACCTAGTTCAAAGGCGTAGGATGGTTGGCGGCGTGCACCCGAGGCACCGGATGGCGAATTTTTGTTAGGGCGACCCGACCCGTGGTGGTTGTAGGTGATAGTGGATTTATTATTTCATGTCGGGTATTTGTGTAGATAGCGGAGTTGTATAGACATTGATCTTTTGAGATTGTATAGAGGGGTTGTAGTATTTTGGGGACCTTCTTCATTTGTATTTGATGGGTTCTTGTTGTCTTTAAACTCTGATTTTGATATGGTAGTTTTCTCTGGATGGTTGATAGTCAAATATTGTTGGATCATGGTGAATTGTGTGCAGTGTTTAAATTTTGGGATAGTCAGTTTTTAGCCATTACTCTGCCGAAATTTCGGGAGAGAGGTTGGGAGTCGAGGGGATACGGAATGGGTTGAGACGTGAACAGTGAATGCTAGAGAAGGGTAGATGAGCGTGGGGGTGCGGCGTGATCGCAGGTGCGCGGGGCACGCGGCATTGCGGGTGCTCACGGGTCGTGCGGCGCCGGGTGAGGGCGTGCGCGCGGACGTGCTGTACAGTGGCAGGGTGCGTGGGGCACGCGGCGCTGTGAGCGTGCACGAGACACAATGACGTGTAGTTGGCACGTACAGCACTGCGAGAGTGCGCGTGGGGTGCGTTGGATTCTTTCCTAGAATTTCAAGTCTTACCGTTTTATCTTAAACTGTTTTAAATGGTTTTCCTTTTCGCTGCTTAGTTTTTATGTTGAGGACTTTGTGTTCCCTCTTCGGGACGCGAGTTGTTTCCGAATCGAGTCGAAAATTTTTCATACTCATAAATGTTCTTTTGAAAATGATTTGAAAACGAAAGGGATATTAAATTGAGTGAGTTATGTCAAGTGTTAGTGAGTGTGTAGTGTGTAGATGCACCGTAGCGCACCGAGAACGCGGGGTTTCTCGGGGTGTTACAAATAGAGAAGCTCTCCGATGATCAGAGCATCCAAAACATGTAGATCCGAAATGGATCTAAAGAGAAGAGACGAATGTCTTTTATGTGAAAAGAAAAAGTTAAAGAAAAATAGGTGTGGTGTTTTTGTGCACATTGTGAATTTTAAGAGTGAATTTCTCTTGGTGAATATTTTTTAGAATGTCCGGTTTCTCGAAAAATATTGTAAAATCCTATTCTTCATAGTGATATCATTCTGGATTTGATCCTCATGGTTTTTTTCTCGATTTGGGTTTCCACATAAATTTCGGTGTCTATTATTTTTCTCTTTTCTTTTTTGATTTCTCGTTCGGTGTTTTTCAACAAAACGATTAGCATTATAGTTAAAAATTCACACCAACAGTCTATCTGGCCTTCTTAAATCATGATTTTATTTTCCAATTTTTAGGCTACTTTCCAACCGACTATACTTTTTAGCATTCTATTTGACCTTGAAGTTGACAACTAACTAGAACTTCTAGTATCCTGATTGATCATGAGTAGAGTTAAACTCAAGGAGTCATAAGGGAGCTCTCTCACAACTTATTGCTATAACGATTCCTCAGGCTGCTCCAATCCAGCTTCTAAGTCGTCAAATGCTAGTTAAATATGGGTAGCTGCTTGTGCTCATCTCTATTTGTTTCAATAAGAAAAGTTTGTTACCACAAATGAAAAGCATTATTTAAGTAAATAGCATTTGACCTAGAGATAACAAATGAGCGGGTTAGCTCAATAGCCTAATCGATCGGCATAGTATTGTAGTAGGCTTGGCTCGGCTCGACTTAGCTCAACTCGTTTAATTTTGGCTCGTGAGCATGCTCGGGTTAAAATTTTTTTAGTTTCGGCACATTAGACTCTGCTCTTTTAACTCGTAAAGGCCGACGAACTCGACTTTGTTAAGGTAAGCTCGGTTCGATCAGCTCATTTGTCACTTCAATTGTAAATTATTCACAATTAAATAAGTATCAACCTAGTTAGAATGTGTATAATTTGTAATAATGAGGCTGTTAAATAATTGTAATGATATTTATGTAATACTTTTTATTAGATCATCTCAAATTATATTTTTCTTAAATACGTGTCATTTTATATATTAATAAAAAAATTTATTTATTAAACAATTAATATTTATATTTTGACATTATAATGATAAATAAAGATTATAATTTTAATAATTAATTGTTTTTAGAAATAGAATTTACATTTATATAAATTGATAATATTTATGTATGTTTGATTCGTTAGACTTGGCTTGCTAATGCTTGTTTAACCGGCTCAACTCGGCTCGTTTAACTTTGGCTTGCGAGTCAGCTGGGTTGAAATTTTTTTTGAGTTGACTAGTTAGGATCAGCTCGTGGGCTTGCTAGTCTTGGCTCGGCTCGTTTAACTCGCTAGACTCGGTGAGTTAGATTTTTTCACATACAACTTGGGTCGGCTGACTTGTTTGTCTTCTCTTATTTAACTCAAGAAAAGAAATTTCTCACACTCTCTCTTGTTGGGTGGCAAATAAAGCATTAGTCTTGATTAGGGTTGTCACGACTCAAAGGGTAATCAAGACAAAATGGAGAACGGCCAAACTCAAACACTGGACCGAGCCGTCTAATCTTTAAACTTAGTTTTAATATATATGTTAGGCAACATAAGACTTACATTACAATAAAAGTCAAGTTCTAAATAAAAAAAAGGCTAAATTATATGTTCATTTAGTGATATCTAAGACACGCAGTGATATATGTTCAAAAATAAATGTACTAGAGAAAAATGAAATAATTTAAATTTACAAGTTCCATAAGACTCTAACTGTCACAACCCGAAAACCTACCCGTTTTCGGTTCGTTTACTGCTCTGATACCATCTCTGTCACAACCCGAAAACCTACTCGTTTTCGGTTCGTTCACTGCTCTGATACAACAATTGTAACGCCTTGGAAACCCTACACGGTTCTCGGTTCGCACACTTCTACTACTCACTCACTACGCTCGGAAAATTTGAATAAAAATTAAAACTTTTATTTCTCGACTTAAAATGATATTTTTGAAAATATTTTAAATAGCATTGTAGCAAAAAACTCGATTAAAATCAGTTTAAATAAAACTTTCGTTTTATTGAACATAAAACAGAGACACCGGTCAATACCTGTAAGTATCGAGTGACACTTGGTTTGTCTCTAGTTTTTCATTGGTCGACATTGGCAAACGCTGGACGACACTACGTTTCTCTCGGGTTTTCTCGTCGGTCGACACTTCTACGCTCATCTTAGAGAGCGGTTGACACCTGCATTCACAGGTTCACACCTCATGAGGCTCTGTCTCCGCAGGTCGACCCTCGTAGTCGACACCTGCCGGGTTTGGTAGACCATTAAGCCTACCGGTCGACACTACCTCCCAAAAACTCTGTTTAAAAACCTTAAAAAACTTCACAAAATCAACTGACTTCAACTCAACGCTAAAAAAATAACTCAGCGTACTCTTTTCCATTAACTAAAAATCATTAGTTACGTAAAGAAAATGACTACTAAAATTTGAAATTCGTTTATACATTCAATCGACCCAAAACCACAAAATCATTTCAATTACACTTCCAAAACCCATACCTATGCCTACAATAGTGAAAATGCCCTAACAATCGGCCAGATTATCTACGTGCGTGCTCCTCCAACTGCCTCCTAGTCCTGAGCTCGCTCTGAGTACTCACCAGTTATTGTTTCGTCACCTACATCACAGAATTTAACTATTATCCTAATGCTAAGTAAGTAATGCATAAAACATTATACTGAAAACAACACATCCTAACATATGCAGTCTCTACAGTTTCGTTTCTACTTTTGTTTTCGTCTCTTTCTTACATTTTCTTTATCTTCTTACTACTGGGTTCTTCTTTACGTGCTAGACTAAGGTGACATACCTCGTGGTCCCCTTCATAGGATGCAGTCCCCCGCATAGGACAGAGCCAACCTTAGTCGAGTAAAGTGTCACACCTCGCAATCCCCCTCATAGGACGCGGTCCGCCTCATAAGACAATGTCACCACGTAAAGCGGGGGAAGTGTGATACACCTCGTGGTCCCCCTCATAGAACGCGGTCCCCCTCATAGGACAATGCCACTCAACCCTACCTTCATTATCTTCTTACGTATTTTCTCAATTTCGTTCTACACTACTCACATCCTACTGTTTCACTTCGTAAAAACATGGAAATTCATTTTCGTTCCGTTCTTCTATTTTAAAACAATGATGCACAACCATGAAAGCATAACATATGATAAACGTGCAATGCATGTTACTTAACTGTGATGTAGGCTCGAAGGCAAAACTACTACTACATTACTTACCTGGCGTCCTTAGCAACTCGTACACTGTATACGGCTCGCTAACTGGAGAACCTATAAAACCACACATTTATCAGCTCTACTTTCCTTCCAATTCATAAAACTCTAAAAGAAGGAACACTATCACAACTAATCTAACTAAAACCAAAATCCTATACAATTTCTGACTAAATTTGGAATTGCATAACTTCTCCAATAATCGTCCAATTTGGACGATTCGAAATGCTACGGGCTTCTGAGGACGTCTAATTTCTAATGGTCTAAACAAACTCTTAATCCAACACCTATAGTTCGGCCGAATGTGGCTAAACGGAAATTGTTCCACAATTCCAAATGTGGCTAAACCTATAATCCACTCTTTCTTCCAACTTAAACACCAATACACGACTAACACTCGACCAAATCCCAAAATTTCATACCTCCCGCCTAGGGTTTTACTAAAACTAACAAATATCCTCTCTAACCTTAGTTTTACCGCTCAAAACGACTAAAGAACTAATTATCTACTCAAAACTAACTAAACTCACCGTAAATATGAAGAAACGGAGGAGGAAATGGAGAAAACCTCGGCTGCACGTCGTTGGAAGAAAACCGCGTGGTTAGGAAGAAGAAAACACCGAAGAGGTGTTTTCTCTTCTTCTATTATACTCTTTTTTTAATATAATTACCTAATTACTAAACTGCTCTCAAACTCTATTCATTTAATAAACCTGCCATTCGAAATGTGTTCGGTTGAAATCTTAAAATCTTTCCTTCACTATTAGTCCCAAAATAATCTTATATTTAATGGTAGAAATTCTCCGCTCTCAATTCTGACCAAAACTTTGTCGATTACGATTACGTAAATCTGAAATTAGTTTTAATAGAAAATTCTTGGTGTTACATTCCACCCTCCTTAAAAGAAATTTTATCCTCAAAATTCGCGCTATGATAGTTTTCCGACATCGACACTACAAAATCTACTATCTTGCATTTAGGCTTTCTCCGAGCAACGTCAAATATACCTTGAGCTCTTAGTTCTTAAACGTCCTTATGATCAACTTCATTTTTCAACCTTTCGTTTTACTTATCCTTAAGTTCGTTTCATCTAACTACTTCCTGATTTCCATCTATATCCTGAAACTTTAGTGGTTCACCCACTAAGACCTTAACCTCATGGTCCGCCCGTCAATAACCTCTAAAACCATGTATCCGACTCTGGTTTCATGATCACGTTTGCAACATTTAATTTAAACTATTTGCATCCCTAACTCTGCATTGAGTATTATCCAATTCCCATAACTCAATTCTGTACTTTGTTCATTACCTTAACCAACTATAGTCTAACTCCTCAAAGTCTTCTATCCTAACTTCATATCTAAGTCCCCTTGCCTTGAATTTACTCAACCAAAGTTATTCACTCTAACCTCAAAATGATTTTTGAATATTCTTCTTACTTTCATACAGTAATTCGTCTGTCAATCTTTTTATTTGCAAACTTCTTGTAGACCATGCTACACTTTTGCTCTAAATCTCTTCAAATTCTTAAGTTCTCAGTTCCAACCCAATAGGTGACTCTATTCGACTTACCATGACTCCAACTTCTGAAATTACCTAACTGAATTTCTTCTCTACAATCCCTTGACAAACTTAATCCAATTTCTCCATTTCAAACTCCTACTTAGCACTGCTGATAAGGTATTACTCTAAATCACCTCGAGTAATATTTGTTTCGATTAAATATCTTAATTAATGATTCCTAAGTTCTTTATTTCCATAGGGTAAACTAAATTCCTACAAAATTCTTGTTGGTAATCCACCACTTTATTGACGTATCTCTTCAAAATTTTTCTCAATTAGAGCTTTAAACAAATATCATTTAATACATACATCTTCCTCCAAGAGTATTAGAATCTATGCACTTAAAGATACAACTCATTCCTAGATTTCTCGATCATGTTTCCACTAATTTAAATCTCCCGATATAGTTACATATATTTTACTCCCCGACATACATACTAGCATGCAAAATCTCAAATCCAGTCCCTTAACTTCTTTATGATTAGCTATGCCTCCACTTACGATCATTCTATCCCGTATCTCATATCTAGATGTCTCAATTATATGCGTATGGTTTAATCAACGTCCATACTCCTTAATCAACAACATTGAATACTTAGCACTTCTACTACTTAAATCAGCCACCAAGTATAACTTCATGTATAATTTCCTAAATCTTTTTTTGGTTTTACAAACCTTGAACTACTATCTAATATAGTTTTCTACGTTTTCGAGTCTTACGTAATCACATGACTGCTAAAATATGGCCTTCAAACTTCCAAACAACGTCATACGCCATACTCCAGTATACTCTATTTCCTCAACTTCACATTGATCGACTTTATTCTCATGTATGGTTCTTCGGTTTAACTCAAATTTCTAACTACCCAGGCGATACTCTACACAACCTTTCTAACAGCATACTTCCTGTGGGCAATTGCTATCAGGTACATGAATTCCTTTATTCAGAGTAAAATGACTATGCATCTGTAATGACTAGAATAAATATCTCGTACCTGAAAGCTAGCAGCTCATCCCATCCATTATCGCATTATGCTTTCTTTTTACTCACAACAACTCTAATACTCTCAATACTTTGCTAAAAATCTAGTTTCATTTTCTCCCTTGGCTGTCTAACTATTCCATTAACTTTTCGAATACTAGTTTCACCTCGAAGTTCCTCAATGCCCAAATATCCTTGACATTCCCGTAACTCCTTATTCAAGGTCTATTACTTTCTTTCGTTAGATTATGCTTGTCTAAAATTATATATTTAAGTCTAGTTCCATACATACTTTCGTCAACTTAACTTTACGGTGTAAGTTCTTAAAATTTCGTAAACTAAGTATTTCAATTACTACTAATCCTTATTGTTCCACAATAAAGGTTATCCTATGTACCACCTTGAATATGAACTTTGCGCTTACGTCATAACCTTAGTTGGATCAATCTTAACTCCATATTCTAACCTTCACGTTCGCAAGTCAAGCAAAATCCTTCCACTATCCTAATTCGTTCCATTTCCTACAGTCGTTACACTGGCTATAGGTTCGATATAACTCGAACGTAAGGTCCTTAATATTTCACCAGTTGTCTATACCCCTCGAGATACATCGGTCTCTATAGGAAGACTAACGTTCACCTCTCCTCAATTAATGATTCATCTAAACAATCCTACGTCAAGTCTCTTCAATATTGTGCTTAGTATAAGGTAATTAACTTTGAGGAAATTCACCAACTAAAATATGATTCTAATCATTTATGACTTATATCTTATAAATTATATCCTCAATAGTAAAATAAAACTCTAATGTTCACATTTCCTCCTGTTTGTTTTTGGGTATACTTCTCAACGCATAAACTCTTTATTTCACGACCTTACAACTTTAAAAGGAAGTCGTGAAGGAGATCCTTAAATTGAGTTCTCGGAAACAACTTTAGGTTTTAACTTTGACCTCACATTTCTACCTTAAGTTTTCTCCCATCAACTTCTATTATCGTAATCCCTATTTTGGTCTACAACGGCTTAACCTCCAATAATGTATAACCTGAGATTGGTCAAAACGTTCACTCAGTAATGGATCTTCTATCCTAGATTTCGTAACTAGAACTATGCACTCTAGTCTTCCAACTTCCATCCTCTAGAATTTAAACTCTTAACAAATGATGAATTTAACCATTCCCCTTCTTATGGGAACTCATGTGTCAGCCACTTAGCCATATAGGGGTGCTCATCCTTAACGTTAATCTGGCACATAGTACTATTTTCAATTTCCTCACCACTTCAATCAACTAAAGTACTCGAACCCGAATTCCCATGATTCTCTCTACGCCTAACTTATCTCCACTTTGGCAGTTAATCGGGATGGGACCTAAATTTTCATGTTCTTCTCTATTCATAGTATTCCTAGCTGTCGGGGTGGTCAGTTCCTTAACTCCGTTAACTATCTAATCATCAACGAATCATCCTTTCTCCTTGAGTCAGTTACCTCTCTCGACACTCGTGGGCGTCCTGGTCGTCTAGACACTCTGGCTAATTTCATGGACAAAACCAATTACTCACATGAATATCTAATAACTACATTTAAACTTACACTTACAGTTGTCGAAGTACGTCGTGCGGCGATCGGCGCTGTTAGGCAATCATTTGAACGGTTTGACTTACTAACTCTAACACTTGTAACATCCCCTCCTACTACTGATTAACTATACATTCTACTTTTTCCCAAGCGGTGTGGGAATTGTGACAGTACCTCATGCTTTCACAATCCACCCCTCCTCATAGGGGCTCGACGTTCTCGTCGGCCACACTTTTGTTGGGTAAACGCTCTGATACCATCTCTGTCACGACCCAAAAATCTACCCGTTTTCGATTCCTTCACTGTTGTAATACCATCTTTGTCACGACCCGAAAACATACCCGTTTCCGGTTCGTTCACGGCTTTGATACCACAATTGTAATGACCCGGAAACCCTACACGATTCCCAGTTCGCACACTTCTACTACTCACTCACTACACTCGAAAAATTTGAATAAAATTTAAAACTTTTATTTCTTGACTTAAAACGATATTTTTGAAAATATTTTAAATAGTATTGCAGAGGAAAACTCGATTAAAATCAGTTTGAGTAAAATTTTATTTTATGAAACATAAAACAGAGACACTGGTCGACATCAGTAAGCATCGGTTCACACTTGGGTTGTCTCGGGTTTTTCATCGGTCGACATTGCCAAACGCTGGACGACACTACGTTTCTTTCTGGTCTTCTCGTCTATCGACACTAAGAATACCGGTCGACACTTCTATGCTCATCTCAGAGAGCGGTCGACACCTTCTTTCAAAGGTCGACACCTCATGAGGCTCTGTCTCCGCAGGTCGACCTTCGCGGTCGACACTTGCCGGTTTTGGTCGACTATTAAGCCTATCGGTCAACATTACCTCCCTAGAACTCTATTTAAAAACCATAAAAAACTTCACAAAATCAACCGACTTCAACTCAACGCTAAAAAAATAACTCAGCGTACTCTTTTCCATCAACTCAAAATCATTATTTACGTAAATAAAATGACTACTAAAGTTTGAAATCCGTCTATACATTCAATTGATCCAAAACCACAAAATCATTTCAATTACACTCCCAAAACCCATACCTGTGCCTACCATAGTCAAAGCGCCCTAACAGTTGGTCAGATCGTCCACACGCGTGCTCCTCCAACTACCTCCTAGTCCTGGGCTCGCTCTAAGTACTCATCAGCTATCGTTTCGTCACGTACATCACCAAACTCAACTATTAGCCTAATGCTAAGTAAGTAATACATAAAACATAATGCTGAAAATAACACATCCAAACATATGCAGTCTATACAGTTTCGTCTCTACTTTTGTTTTCGTCTCTTTCTTACATCTTCTTACTACTGGGTTCTTCTTTACTTGCTTGACTAAGGGGACACACCTCGCGGTCCCCTCATAGGACAGAGCCAACCTCAGTATAGTAAAGTGACACACCTCGCAATCCCCCTCATAGGACGCGGTCCGCCTCATAGGACAATGTCACCACGTTAAGCGGGGGCAGAGTGACAGACCTCGCGGTCCCCCTCATAGGACGCGGTCCCCCTCTTAGGACAACGTCACTCAACCCTACCTTCATTATCTTCTTACGTATCTTTTCAATTTTGTTCTATACTACTCACATCCTACTGTTTCACTTCGTAAAAACATGGAAATTCATTTTCGTCTCGTTCTTCTATTTTAAAACAATGATGCACAACCATGAAAGCATAACATAAGATAAACGTGCAATGCATCTTACTGAACTTTGATGTAGGCCCGAGGCAAAACTCTTACTACATTACTTACTTGCCGTTCTTAGCAACTCGTACACTGTATACGGCTCGCTAACTGGAGAACTTATAAAACCACACATTTATCAGCTATACTTTTCTTCCAATTCATAAAACTCTAAAAGAAACAACACTCTTACAATTAATCTAACTAAACCCAAAATCCTATACAATTTTCGACCAAATTTGGAATTGTATAACTTCTCCAATACTCATCCAATTTGGGCGATTCGAAATGCTACGGGCTTCTTAGGACGTCTAATTTCTAATGGTCTAAACAAACTCTTAATCCAACACCTATAGTTTGACTGAATGTGGCCGAATGGAAACCATTTCACAATTCTTGTATTCGGCTATCCAAACGCTGGATACTTTCCATAAAATCTATAATCCACTCTTTCTTCCAACTTAAACACCAATACACGACTAACACTCGATTAAATCAAGAAATTTCATACCTCCCACCTAGGGTTTTACTAAAACTAACAATTACCCTCTCTAACCTTAGTTTTATCGTGCAAATTGACTAAAGAACTAATTATCTACTCAAAGCTAACTAAACTCACCGTAAATCTGAAGAAACGGAGCAGCAAACGGAGAAAAACTCAGTTTCACGTCACTGGAAGAAAATCACGGGAGGGCTCCGCGTTGTGAGGAAGAAGAAAACACCAAAGAGGTGTTTTCTCTTCTTCTATTATGCTCTTCTCTTTTTTTTTTTTTGATATAATTACCTAATTACTAAACTGCCATCAACCTCTATTCATTTAATAAACCTACCATTCGATCTGTGTTCGGTTGAAATCTTGAAATTTTTTCGTTACTATTAGTACCAAAATAATCTTATACTTAATGGTAGAAATTCTGTTCTCTCAATTCTGACCAAAACTCCGCCGATTAGAATTACGTAAATTGGAAATTAGTTTTAACGGAAAATTCTTGATGTTACACTAACCTCTTGAAAACAGTATAAAATCTTAATCTAATATTCTAGGATAATATGTGTTCGGAGTTTACTCATGAGTGGACAAATGTATATGCTCCTGATTAAATCCTGAAGAGTGATACTATTAGGTCAGTCGACTAAACTCAATGACAATATATCTTATTTCTAGTATTCATGTTCAATTAAAAAAATTAAATCTATATAAAAATAGAGTCTCTCATGATTTTTATGCATATATGCAAATGAAATAAAAACAACGATACTAGGTAATCACTAACGTCATATAAAACACCCTAATCAGGTTTATGGTTTTGCTTCTAGAGACATGGTACTGTCAGCTATCTCACTACTATAGTTAAAACCAATTTTTTATGTTAGAAAATAAAAAACGTGCATAGTAGATTATATGCAATGAAACAAAAATAAGAGACTTTTTAACAATTATTTTATAAAATAAAATAATTAATTAAATCGTGCCAAATGGAATTTAAACTAAATCCATATCTCAAACTCTGTTTACCACTTCCCAAAATCCATTAATCTAAGCCCAATGTCCAAAGGTCTAAAATTTATCTTAATGAATTGGTACCTAATTAAAAAAAAAAAAACATTAGTTTTTGGACTAAAATTTCATACTTTAAAACCCCATTTTTTTCTGCAAAATAGTCCATATTTAATCAGGTGGAAAACGTAAAAAATTCGATTCAAAACTGACCTTAAATCATAGCTCAAAGGTTAGAGATAAAAACAAGCTGGCAGAATCAAGCCGAGCCTTAAAAAGTTAGGTTCACCCAGCGTGGCGAATCTAACGAGTTCACTTAAAAAATTCATCGTGAGCCGACTTGCGAGCCACGAGCCGACTCAACAAGCCTAACGAGTCAGACTCAATTAATATCCAACAACAACATGATCAACATGCTATTAAAAGAGGCTTTGAGAAATAGAAATAGAATCGGAAATTTTTCACTTACCCGCAATTCTAATTTTTGCCGGCCCCTCAGAACCCTCTATTGGTTCATAAAATACAACAATCCTCTCTTCCAAATCCACACGGAAAGTAATTCAATTGCTTCTTCCAATAAAGAAGAATTTTTGCTTAAAATTTCAATTTAGGACAAAATAAGAAAAACATCACATGGAGGGAGGAATTCAACTTACTCAATCGGCTTTTTTCTCCCCATTCAAAGCGAGAACCAAACCCTCAAAATGTTCTATTGAAAATTACCACAATTACAAAAGAAAATTGCAAGGGAAGAGATGAAGCACTCTATTTTTGACCGGGAAAGAGTAGGAGTAATTCTATCCCTGCGGCCACAAGGAAAAGGGGGTACCAAACTTTCCTTCTTTGCTCCAACACTTCATGCTCCTCTCTGCAGTGGTGAGAAACAAAAAAGGTAAAAATAAATTTAAAGATATGAAATTTTTTTTAAACATCTCTTAAACTAAAATTCCTAACAACTAAAACCTTAAACTATTTTAAAGATAAAAAATCACATCCTGCTTGGGTGGCCGATCACCCCACGATTACCACTATTCACTATTTACGCCGAGAACGAGATGCCGATCTAAGATGAACGGTCCCTGTTCTCTCCCGTGCATACGTGGCACTGGACACGTTGGGTCGGGAGGTCGATGGGGGAAGACCCCACGTTCCACATGCATTGAACATGAATATGGAATGGAGGGTCCCTGCCCCAGAACAACCCCCCGTTATAAAAAAGCTAATTAGAATAGGGGTCGTTCTCGAGCGGTGACCCCCCATTTTGAATTATTGTTCTAAAATATTATCTTTGAGAATGGGGGGTCGGGTGACCCTCTGTTCTCAATTACTGTTGTTAATTATTGTCCTCGAGAACAGGGCACCGTTCTTGAGAACATGGGGATGATCTCTGACATTTTATAAGGAAACGAGCCTCCATTCTCACCCATTGCTTGTGAAAACTCTAAAAACTCTACACTATTTTCCTGCTCATGCGAATTTTCTCTGTATTAGCAACGTCAATAAATTTTGATTGGAGTAAATCAGTTGATTTAGACGAAACAACAACTTGTGATGCCAATATGGACTTGTATTCGAACGCCGCTTTCATATATGGTAATCTTCGAGCATTCGATCACTTAGAAGGTAATGAAGAAATAGAGGTCCATTTGACCTCAAAAACTCTAGACAATGAGTTTCAAATACCGGTCGACTCAGAGGATGATGAGGTGAAAATCATATCGATAAAGGAAGAAATTTTGATGAGATTTTATTTAGGGAAAAAATATAGTTCTTTAAAGGCACGTATAGAAGAAATAATAGAATATGCTTTGAATAATGGATGTGACATCAAATTCATTAAAAATGAATCTTGGCGACTCACAGCAATGTGTGAAGACAGATGTGATTGGCAACCGCATGGTTCAAAAATGCAAAATGAACTTACGTTTCAAATAAAGAGTTTCACTGATTCTCATAGCTATGCAAGAAAAATTGAAAATCAACATGCTAGTGCATTATTTGTATAGGTTCAAAAGTCAATATATTATCCATTATCGAGACAATGAGAAATGAATTGAATGTCAACATTACACCAAGTATTGCCAGAAGGACAAGAAACGAAGTTCAAAAACTAAATAAAAGGAAGAGTGACGAACAATATAAGCTATTGTTGTCATACGCAGAAGAAATACGTAGATCAAATGATATGCCTCAAAGGCTTATGACTCGTTCCTAAACCAAATCACTATTACCCACTAACCATTTTTCTAACAAGTTTGCTATTTTTATATGTGAATGCCTATTGGATTGTTTGGAATGGGAGCTGATTTCTCGAGACATAGACAAGCCTACCCACGTAACTTTCCTTGAAGTCAAGTGCTGGATCATCTCACGCTCAAGAGGGAATTTGTCTACTCGAAAGCAAATTTATGTAACCAATTATCTTATGCATTTTGGTTCTTGGCAAACATTGGCTTTCTTGTAATTTTTTTAGCAACCATTTTATTATTAACATGCATGCATGGTAGTCATCTAGGATAGCATGGTAGCTAAGGAGTGGTGTGCACAAGGAGCTCAATGGGTGACATGGAAAATGACCTACAAAAACCGTGTTAAACCCAAAAATAACAACACTAGTGTTCGGTTCTAGGTTTTGTCAAGAACACTCCAAAATAAGCTTCTAGAAAAGTACCAAATGAGCTCCAAATTGAGCGAAACTTGATGTGAGTATTACCTTATGAGTGAAGTTCAAAACCCTGGAATATCATAAGAAAATATATAAAGGAAAAGAAATTGTACAAAACAACCCGTGATTGGTCCGATAAGCAACTATGGGCACTTTTGGATAGTGTTTTTTTCCAATGAAAGAAACAACAGCATTGAGATGGTTTTTCCCACCTTCTTCTTAGTTCCAACTCTAAAAAGAGAGGAGAGAAGGATGGAGGTAAGAACCTACCAAGTAACCTTGAACTTGAAAAGACAATGGAGACACACTCCACTCGGTTGCAAGCAAGCCGAGACACTAATCTTGAAGTTGCCGAGAGCCTTCTGGTTTGGACAAGCAAATGCTCAATTTTTTATTGACCAAAAACTGAATACAAACACTAATAGAGAAGACATATTTAAGCATGAGGGCCGTTGGATTTGAATTATTAGAGCATGAGGGCCGTTGATGTAGCGACCATTGCGCAGCTGAGAGAAATTCTATGCATGCGGCAATCATGGGTTGTGGGGTCTTCAGTGCAAGATCGATCCACGCGCCTCCTTTGCCACATCACCAATCTGTGGCGCGCTTTCCTTGAGCCTTCAGCCTGCCATGTCATCTGTAATAACCCGAAAATTTTGAATTTTATCTTTAATTTTTGGAATTTTTGTTTGGTCCCTGTCGGATTTTTGAGAAATATTTCAACGGAAAATATTTAAATTATAAAGCTCGAGGCCTACTTTTGCGATTGGTTTTCAGAATTTAAAGTCGGGAGGTCGAGAAGTTACGAAATTTCAGACGATTGAAACACGTGAGGGCAGTTTTGTAATTTGGTATAAAAAAAAAAAAAAAAAAGAAATTGAAAATTTTAACAAAACAGTTGAACGGCTCGTGAAGCCGTTCAGTGTTTTGTTCTTTCGCCAAAGCCGAGGAAGGCGACTGAGGCGAGTGAGGGGCCGAGCGGGAGATTGAGGAACGGAGAGCGAGTGGCTGGCGAACGACGGCAGAGTGCGATGCTGGGAGCTCCGACGAACTGAGTGAAGGTGTTGGTGTACCCTTTCCCGAGCTGAAAGCCAATGGTGAGCTTTCTGTTCAAGATTGATTCGGCCGAGCCTTAATGCTCGTTTTGTTTTTTTTTTCTCTCCTGCTTTTTTTCTCCGATGTTGATGAAATTGCTGAGCGTTCTGTCGAAGAGAGGGTCTGCGTGTAAGAGAGTGGGTGCTTATGGGAGGGAGAAAAACCGAGGGGAGGGGTTGAGTCGGAATTTAGGTTCAAGCCCAAATTTTCTGACTTTAGTTCTGATTATACTAAATTGAAGCGAATGTGATTGTCTGTACATAGGGATTCTTGGAGTTTAAATTGAAATCAAAACAGAGGCCTTTTTTTTAAAGAACAGGTTCTGTTTTTGGCTTATTCGGCCTACCTACGGTTAATCATTTTAAATTCGGTTTTTGTGGGATAAATTAGGTAGTTAGGGGAACCTATGGCCGCTGAAATCGTTCGATTCCGATATCCGACGCAAAAGTTATGTGCGTCGGAAGTTTAGGTCGAATTTTGGTCCAAGTCAAATTTGCGAGCGTTATTCATGGAAATTTGACGTGTGAGTGTATCATAGCCATTTTTGATGCATATAACTAGTTGGGAGTGAGTTTTGGTTGAATGGAAGTGAAAATGTGAAATTTTAATAAAATGGCAGATTCGGTTATTGGCATTTTTCACCTATCTGCGGCTTACCGATTTAAAATCCATTTTAGGATGTTAAACTAGGTTCCTAAGGGAACGTTTAGCCACTTGAATCGTTTGATTCCGTTGACGGACGCAAAAGTTATGCGCATCCGAACGTTGAGCTGGTATTCGGCCAAACCAAACCAATGGACCGTGTTAGTTGGAATTTAATGAGTGTAATTAGATAAGGTTATTTTTAACTAATTGGTAAATGTTGGGAGAAATACTGATGAGAAATTTGTTGTGTTTTAGGTTGAGGCTTTCGGTTGGCGAAACTGTGTATCGAGCGAGCTTAGGACGCCAGGTAAGTAGTGCATGCATGTGTTTTGCCCAAGTGGGCCTACACTGTAGAACTTTAGTGTTTATGTGATTGATTGCGGTGTGTGTGCGTATTGTGTGACATACATCATATTTTTTTTAAACGGGAACGAAAATGATTTTTAGCATGCTTTGATGTATGAGGTGAGACGTGTGGCGGTGGTACCGCGGATCCCGCTAGTGTGCGGGCCGGTGCTTCACCAGTCGCGGATCCTACTCGAGGGGTGGGCCGGCTGGGCCGTCATGCGGCGTGAA
>CM039525.1:10578963-10606942 GCA_022433055.1 Begonia peltatifolia | reverse complement strand
GGGGGGGGGGGGGGGTCGTTCCTCCCTACTGATTTTATAAAAAATATTTTAAAATATTATTTAATATAATTAATCTTAATTATTATTTCACCCTCAACCATAATTCTTTCCATCAAACGGCCATTCAGTCTGTTTCTAGCCGGAGTCTTCTAAATCTCTCATGTCCATTAGTCCCAAAATAATCTCTTACCTAAAGATACAAACTTTCCGCCCTTGATTCTGACTCAAATTTCACCGTTGACCTATATGTAAATCTGAAAATTGAAATGACCAAAATTCTCGAGTGTTACACAAAAGGTGGACCTAATATGAAGATTACACGCACAAATGAACCTTATTTGGATAAGCAATGTGGACGTGGCCCAACATACAATAAAGATAGCTAATTAATAACTTGGGCCAAAGAGGCGCGCGCACGGAAATAGAATAAGCAACAAAATGAGGGGGTGTAAAGGGGGGCAAATCTTTATATAGTTTCAGGGATTGACAAATTTTATATAATATAATTATATAGGAGTAGACTAGATGAAATTATATTGTTCTCATAATATCCGTTAAATGAAGAACAATTAATTTTATCATAATGATAGTTATATATGTATGATCTTAATTCATTGTATTGTAGACTCCTAATTTATTTCAATTTATTCTTTGATTTACTCGGTATAGTTTTGTACGAGCTATATTACATAAACCTTGTATTTTAAGAATAAATTAAATGAGTAGCAGAGAATAATAACATTGATATAATAAAATGTATAATACATGATTTCCTTGTTTGTTAGTTCAGGAATTGAATAATTAGCGCGCAAATTCATAAATATTATGAATTAATTATTTAACTAAGAACTAATAGTAGTTAAGAATAAAGATGTAATATGAGAGGTTAAGAGATTTTATATTTAGCTCTATTACGAATTTTAATAGAGAATTAATACATATGTAATGACTAGACAATGGACATTACTTTGACTACTCTAGATATTTAGTGAAATTACTTTAGAGTTAATAATTATGTTCTTTAATATAAAAAGTTTATATTAATTAATTAATATTATTGGAGTTTAAAACTATAGGTCTATTGATCCCTCTGTTATCTTAAGACTATAGGTCTATTGGTCCCTCTGTTATCTATAAATAAATAATTATTATTAATCATTTATAGACACTCAAATAAATATATTATGATTCAAAATATATAAATAATTTTTATATTTTAAATTCAAAATAAAATATGTCTTTTTTGTTAGAAAGATGTCTTTTTTTTTTTCAAAATGCAAATAATTTACATTGAGAAAAAAGTATTAGATTTATATTGTAGTAGAATAAAGAAAATATCTCTTTGAGAAACACTTTTACTCAGTTACTACCGTTTGATCTTAATAGGCTTAACTCAGGATCAAGTGCTTACCGAATAATTTAAAACCTTCGAGTATTCTCTGAAGATCTTTTTACTTAAATTTCTTGACGTGTGAGCGTCCAACTTATGAGAACAACACACTCTTATATTTGTGAAGAGCCATCTTCTCAACACATGAGACGTCTCTTTTCGATCTTAGAAAATGTTTTTCTAAAACCGAATCCGGAGAGGTCACACTTTTTTCTCTAGGGATTAGATCTCTCTATCTTATTTTTCTGTCATTTTTCTTTGTCAAATCGTATTTGAAAATTTTATGTATCTATTTTAAAATTAATATTTTAGATTTATTTTAATAAAAAATAATTTTTTAAAAATAAATCTTATAATTTGATTAGCAGATGATTTATCTAATAAATTAAATTTATCTATTAATCATATAATCTAAAAACATTTTTTAGAATATATTTATAAAAATAATTTTTCAAGATAATCTAACCTTATGAGATTATTTAGATCTACTTTAAATAATCAACAAACTATAAGTCAATCGTAGATTAAATCTAATCTGATCAGATTTTTCAGTTCCACTTTTATTCAAATTTTAAAAATCTGCTTTGATAGTTTGTCGAATAACTAACTTCAATTTAAATTAGAAAATCAAATTAAATTTGATGAGATTTTTAAATGTAATTTAAAACCCTTAAAACAATCTTATCTAATGAGATATTTTGTTTTGAATTTGTATCACCTAGAATTTCTGTAAAATAATTTTTGGATCTTCGTATCAGTAAACAGCGGAGTTTCAGTCGGAATCGAGAGCGAAAAATTTATACTGTTAAGTAAAAGATTATTTTGAGGCTAATGGACAAGAGAAGTTTGTAAGAATCCAATCGAAAATGCACCGAATAATTGTTTGATTAAACCATTAAAGGTTGAGGGTGAAAAAGTAATTAGAATTAATTATATTTATTTATTAAAAAAAAAACTTTTACTTTCCTTTTCCCTCCACCATGTTTTCTCCCCACCCCTATGCGAAACTCTCCGCTGTGATCTCCCTTCCAGTGACATCCAGCAGCCGACGGTTCTTCTCCGTTTCTCCGTCAATCTTCAAATGTAAGATAAGTTTTTAGTAGATAGGTAATTCTTTAGTTGTTTTGAGTGTTAAAAGTGAAGTTAGGGAGAGTTATTGGATAGTTTTGTAAACCCTAAGTGGGATGTACGAAATTTTGAGGTTATAGTCGATTTTTATGTGTTCATTGGTGTTTAAGATTGAGGAAAGATTAGATTATAGGTTTTTATGGAAAGAATTGAGCGTTTGAATAACCGAGAAACTCAGTTTACAAAACGGTTTCTTTTCTACCGAATTTGGCTAAGCTGTGGATGTTGGGTTAGGAAATGGATTAGACTGTTAGAAGTTAGACATCTTAAGGAGTCCATAGCACTTTGAATTGTCAAAAATCGGACGACTATTGGAAGAGTTACGAATTTCTGAATGTGGTCAGAAATTGTGTAGGATTTCGGGTTTAGTTGGGAGTTTTGGTTTTTGTACAAGTTTATGACTTCCGTGTTAAAATTTCATGAGTTGGACGAAGTAGAATTAATGAATGCGTGATTTTTATAGGTTCTCCTGTTTCCCAATTTAGCATACAACTTACAAGCTATTTGCTAAGGACACCAGGTAAGTGGTGTACATAGGTGCTTTTGCCTTTGGGCCTGCATCACAATTTGTTAGGTTGTATGCATGTTTATTTTATGTTTTAGTAGATTATGCATCATAGTTTTAAAGTATGAGAACGAAATGAAAATGAATTTCGATGCTTTTACGAAATAAATAGTAGGATGTGAAATGTGATGAATGAAAAGAAAAGGTACGTAAGAAGATAATGAAGGTGGGGTTGAGTGGCCTTGTCCCATGATATGGACCGCGAGGTGTGCCATTGCTTCCCCTGCTTTACGTGTGTGGCCTTGTCCCGTGAGGTAGAATGCGAGGTGTGTCACTTTATAGATCAAGGTTGGCCTTTTCCCGTGAGGTAGATCGCGAGGTGTGTTACCTTGATCTATCAAGTAAAGAAGAACCCAATAGTAAGATAAAAAATATGTAAGAAAGAAACGAAAATGAAAGTAAAGACGAAACTGTAGAAACTGCATATGATAAGATATGTATTGTTTTCAGTGTTACGTTTTATATGCACTTCTTACTTAGCATTAGGCTAATAGATGAGTTCTGTAATGTAGGTGACGAGGCGATACCTAGTGAGTACTTAGAGCGTGCCCAAGACTACGAGGTCGTTGGAGGAGTGCGCTCATGGGACGATCCGGTCAGCTGTTAAAGCGTTTTGACCATGTGTGTCTATGTACGGATTTTAAGTTGTTTTGAGTCAGTTTGAGTCGTTTGACGTATGGATGGATTTCAAACTTTTAGTAGTCATTTTTATGTATATAGTGGATTTTGAAATTGAGTGGAAAGTGTAGGTTCGGGTTTTAAAATTCTGTTCGTTATTTTTTTATGGAAAATTTTCTGTTGACCGGTATGCAAAGGTGTCGACCAAACTAGGTAAATATCGACCGCGAGCATCGACCTGCGGAGACAGAACCAAATCTAGTGTCGACGTGCGTATATAGGTGCCGACTGCTTAGTGTAAAAATGATAAAAGTGTCGACTACGGGGTTCGACCAGTTCAAACAGAGAGGATCGGGGTGTTGATCTATGAAAGCATGTGTCGACCTGTTAGTGAGGTGAGCATAAAGGTGTCGATCGCAAGGTTCGACCGGGGCAAACAGAGAAGATAAATGTAACACCCGGAAATTTCGTTTGAATTAATTATGGATTTTTGTAGTTATAGTCAGTGGAGTTTTGTTCCGAATTGATAACGAAAAATTCCTGCCCTTAAATAAAAGATTATTTTGAGGCTAATGGTGTAGAGAGAAATTTAAGAATTCAAGCGGAATCGAACGGATTCACAGAATTATGAAACGGTTAGAGGTGAAGGACAGTTTGGTAATTAGAAAAAATATATTAAAAAAAAACTGATCGGTGTTCTTCTTCCCCAGCAAACCCCCCCGTCTCGTTTTTCCTCTCCCGCGAGCGATCGGCGATTGATTCCTCCTTCGTTCTTCCAAATCATGGTAAGTTATAGTTAGTTTTGTGTAGCTAGTTGATGTGTTAGTGTTATTAGTGACAAAAACGGGTTTGGCAAGAGTATAGGGTGATTTGGTGAAAACCTAAGAGGGTAAGGTGAGAAGTTGAGTATAGAGTTGAATTTCATCTGCATATTAGTGCTTAGGATAGAAATAGGAGTGGATTACGAGAATTGGTGGGAAAGATTTGGGTGGTTGATTGGCCGAGTATATGAATTTTTGGAACGGTGTCCGTTCGGCCACATTCTGTCGAGTCGTGGACATTCGAATGGGAAATGGATGAGACCATAGGAAACTAGATGACCTCAGGAACCCGTAGTACTTTGTATCGTCCAATTTGGACGAATATTTCCGAAGTTGTGAATTTCCGAAGTTGGGCAGAAATAGTGCGAGATTTCGAGTTTAGTGGAGAGTTTCGGTTTTGGTATGAGTTAGGACTTTCAAGATAGGGAATTATGAATTTAATAAGTTAGAATTGACGGATGTATAATTTTATAGGTTTTTCAGTTAGCGTACGAGATTTGGATTACGACTGCTAAGGACGCCAGGTAAGTAATGTAGTAGAAGTTTTGCTCTCGGGCATACATCACAGTACAGTAGCATACATTGCACGTTTATTTTATGTTATGCTTTATTGATTGGGCATCATAGTTTTAATTTACAAGACGAAACGAAAATGAATTTCAATGTTTTTACGAAGTGAAACAGTAGAATGAGATGAAACGAATAAAACGAGAAGATATGTAAGAAGATAATAAAGGTGGGGTTGAGTGGTCTTGTCCCGAGAGGTTGACCGTGAGGTGTATCATTCTTCCTACGCTTTACGTGGTGACCTTGTCCTAAGAGGTGGACCGCGAGGTGTGTCACTTTACTAGGTTGAGGTTAGCCTTGTCCCGAGAGGTGGACCGTGAGGTGTGTCACCTTGATTTAGCACGTAAAGAAGAATCCAGTAGTAAGAAGATAAAGAAGATGTAAGAAAGAGACGAAAACGAAAGTAGAGACGAAATTGTAGAAACTGCATATGTTAGGATGTGAATGTTTTTTTTTTTCAGTATTTAAATTTATATGCATTACTTACTTAGCATTAGGCTAATAGTTAAGTTCTGTGATGTAGGTGACGACGCAACAGTTAGCGAGTATTCCGAGCATGCCTAGGACTAGGAGGCAGTTGGAGGAGAATGCTCGTGGGACGATTGTGCCAGTTGTTTAGGCGTTTTGACTATGGCGGGTGTAAGTATGGGTGGTGAAATATTTTGGGCCGTACTTGGTTATTTTGAGATAAAAGAGAGATTTGAAATTGAGTTGAATATTTTGGTGTGCGTAATAGGTTTGTAAATCGAGTCGAGAAGAGGATTCATGGTTTTTAAATGTTTAGTTAAAACCGTGTTGTTTTGTTTTTAAATTCTGTTAAGGTTTCTGGAGTGCAAAGTGTCGACCGAAGTCCATAGGTGTCGACCGGTCAGTATAAAATGGAAAGTGAGTGTCAACCGATAGGTTCGATTTGCGCATGGCAGAGCCGAAGTAGGTGTCGACCCTTGGTCTCAGGTGTCGACCGGTCGTTGTAAAATTGAAAGAGGTGTCGACCGTGAGGGTAGAACTGCGCGGGCAGAGAGGATCAAGGTGTCGACCTGCGACAGCGGGTGTCGACCCCTCTCTGAAACGAGTGTACAAGTGTCAACCGGTGACCCCGGTGTCGACAGATGAAAAGACCCGAGAGAAATATAGTGTCGATTGACGTTTGTTAGTGTCGACCGATGAAAACCCGAGACCACTTAAGTGTCGATCGGCTATTGCAGGTGTCGACTGGTCTCTTTAATTTTTATGTTTTAAGAGTGAAGTTACTTAAACCAATTTTAAACGAGTTTCCGCTGCGGCATTTATATATATTTCTTTTGGAAGTTGTTTTGAGTAAAAAAAGAAGTCATTTTGAGTCGAAAAACAAAACTTTTCAATTTCTAGGAAATATTTAGTAGATGATATGAGGGATGGTGACGAGTAGTACTTGGTAGTGAACCGGGAATCATGGAGGATTTTTGGGGCGTTACAATTAATGTGTCGACCGGTGTAACTAGGTGTCGACCGATACAAATAGAGGCGAATGAGGTGTCGACCTATGTATATGGGTGTCGACCCCTGTGTGCAGAATAAGTCAAGTGTCGACCGAGGTTTTGAGAGGTCGACTGAAAACCTTTTTTCTTCTTTGTTTAAAATGTAACATCCAGAATTTTTCCTTTAAAATGATTTTTGGATTGTATTGGTAAACGGCAGAGTTTTAGTCAGAATTGAGAGCAGAGAATTTATATCATTAAGAAAAAGATTATTTTAAGGCCAATGTGTAGCTTCCCAAAAACCTACTCGTTTCCGGTTCGCTTTCTGCTCTGATACCACAACTGTAGTGACCCGAAAACTGACTCATCGATTTCTAGTCCGCTCTCTCCCTCTACTACTACTACTCACACACATACACTCCCAAAAAATTCGCGTAAAAATTTTAAACTTTGTTCCTCGACTTAAAAAGATACCTTTGAAAACGTTTAAATCAAACGTCGCAGTGGAAGACTTTGATTTAAAATCAATTTAAATAAAATATGAGTTTTCAAACACTAAAGGCATTTTCTGTCGACACCCGTGAACACCGGTCGACACTTTGTTTGTCTTTGTTTTCATTGGTCGACACTATCGGTCAACAACTCTCTACTTTTCACGCTAACCAGTCAACACTTATGAAATCCGGTCGATATTACGTTTCTCTCTATCCGCGGCGGTCGATCTCTAAGGTCGACCCTCACGTCCATTTTACACTACCGGTCGACACTTGTGTGCACCAATCGACACTACGTTTCTCTCTGCCCGAGTAGGTTGACCTAAGCGGTCGACACCTACAGAGTTTGGTCGACCCCTTTGCATACAGGTCGACACTCCGCACTCATTTTTACACTGAGCGGTCGACACTTTTGGGTACAGGTTGACACTTCCTTCACAAAATCTATTTTCAGAACCTTAATTTTTATAGAGAAATCACCGAAACTCGACTCAACAATAAAATAACACAACTTAAACTCTTCCATCAATTCAAAATCATCATTTACATAAAAACGACTACTAAAGTTTGAAATCCAGTTACACTTCAAACCGACTCAAAATCAAATTTGACTAAAATAAAAAACAAGTAAACTCTCTCACATACCCTTGCCCTGGTCAAAACACCCCAATAGCCGGCCAAACCGTCCACGACCGCACTCCTCCAACCGCCTCCTAGTATTGGGCACGCTCTGAGTACTCATCAATTATAGCGTCGTCACCTTAGCCTAATGCTAAGTAAGTAATGCATAAAAACATAAAACTGTAAACAAACACATCCTAACATATGTAATTTCTACAGTTTCGTCTCTACTTTCATTTTTTCGTCTCTTTCTTACATCTTCTTTATATTCTTATGACTGGGTTCTTCTTTACGTGCTAGATCGAGATTACACACCTCGCGGTCCATCTCTCGGGACAAGGCCAATCCCAATCTAGTAAAGTGGCACACCTCGAGGTTCAATTCTCGGGACAAGGCCACCACGTAAACCGGGAAAAGAGTGATACACCTTACGGTCTACCTCTGGGGACAAAACCACTCAATCTCACCTTTATTATCTTCTTACGTATCTTGTCATTTTGTTTGTCTCATCTCATCCTACTGTTTCATTCCGTAAAAAGATAAAAATTCATTTTCGTTTCATTCTCGTATTTTAAAACCATGATGCATAATCGCTAAAGCATAACATAAAGTAAATGTGTATGCATCCTAACGAACTGTGATGTAGGCCCGAAGTCAAAACACCTACTGCTCTACTACACTACTTACCTAGCGTACTAGCAATTCGTACACCGTATACGGTTCGCTAACTGAAGAACCTATAAAACACACACTTATTAATTCTTCTCTATCCAACTCATAAAACTCTAAGGGGAAACACACTCTAATAACTAATCTAACGAAAGCTAAAAATTCAACTCTATTTCCAACTACCCTTCAGAAATTCATAACTATCACCATACTCGTCTGATTTGGACGATTCGAAATGCTACAGACTGCTGAGAACGTCTAATTTCTAACGGTCTAAACAAATTTTTAATCTAACACCTATAGCTTAGCCGAATATGGCCAAACAGAAATAGTTCCACAATTTGAGCATTCGGCTATCCAACCGCTCAATCTTTCTCACAAAATCTCGTAATCTACTCCTACTTTAGCCTCAAACACTAATATATGGATAGAAATCAACTCTAACTTCAATTTCTCATATCTCTCTTCTAGGTTTTCACCAAAACTACCCAATACTCCCTCTAACTCCACTTTTAATACTCAAAACAACTAACACACCAACTATCTACTAAGAACTAACTAAAACTTACCGTGGATTGAAGATTGATGAAGGAAGATCTTCGTCGCTAGAGAGGAAAAACTTTCTGAAGAAGAAGGGAAACCTCGGTGGGGAAGAAAACACCCGATGGTGTTTAGGTTCTGTTGTTTTGTTTTTAATAATAGTAATAATAACCTAATTACTAAACAGCCCTCAACCTATTATCGTTTAATAAATCTTTTATTCGGTCAGTGTTTGGTCGAAATCTTAAAATTTCCTGTTCTTCATTAGTTTCAAAATAATCTTTTACTTAATGGTAGAAATTCTCCATTGTAATTCTGATCAAAACTCCGCCGATTACAATTACGTAAATCTAAGATTAGTTTTAGCGAAAAATTTCTGGTGTTACACAATGGACAAGAGATATTTATGAAAATCCAACCGGAAGCAAACCGAATAACCGTTTGGTTAAAAGATTTAAGGGTGAAACCGATATAGTAATTAGGATTATTATTATTATTATAAAAAAAATAAATAAATAGGAGAAGAGGAAGAAGAGAAACCCCGGTGATTTCTTTCCCTTCCCCCCATCCTCGTGAAACAGTAGGTTGGACGTTTGAATAGTTGAGAAACTCAGATTACAGAACGGTTTCTCTTCGGGCAAATTTGGCTAAGCTGTGAATGTTAGATTAAGAAATGAATTAGACCATTAGAAACTAGATGGCCTAAGGAGTCTGTAGCACTTTAAATCATCAAAATTGAACGAGTAATGAGTGAGTTATGAATTTTCGAATTTGGTAAGAAATTGAGTCGGATTTCAGGTTTAGTTGGGAGTTTTGTTTTAGTGCAAGTTTATGATTTTCGTGTTAGAATTTCGTGAGTTGTGCGAAGTTAGAATTAACGAACGTGTGATTTTTATAGGTTCTGCAGTTTTCAATTATATTACGATTACAAACGAGTTGCTAAGGACGCCAGGTAAGTGGTGTACATAGATGTTTTTGCCTTCGGGCCTACATCACAGTTCGTTAGGTTGTATGCATGTTTATACTGTGTTTTAGTTGATTATGCATCATGGTTTTAAAGTACGAGAACGAAACGAAAATGAATTTCCATGCTTTTACGAAATGAAACTATAGGTTGTGATACGTGATGAATGAAATCAAAACATACGTAAGAAGATAATGAAGGTGGGGTTGAGTGGCCTTGTCCCGTGAGCTGGACCGCGAGCTGTGTCACTTTACTAGATTGAGGTTGGGTTTGTCCCGTGAGGTGGACCGCGAGGTGTATCACCTTGATCTAGCACGTAAAAAAGAACTCAGTAGTAAGATAAAGAATGTGTAAGAAAAAGACGAAAACAAAAGTAGAGACGAAATTGTAGAAACTGCATGTGATAGAATATGTAATGTTTTCAGTGCTTAGAGTTTATATGCATTACTTACTTAGCATTAGCCTAATGGATGAGTTTTGTGATTTAGGTGACGAGGCGATAGTTAGTGGGTACTCAAAGTATGCCCAGGACTAGGAAGCAATTGGAGAAGTGCGCTCGTGGGACGATCCGGCCAGCTCTTAGGATGTTTTGACCATGGTGTGCGTATGCATGGATTTTGGGACATTTAGAGTTGTGTTGAGTATTGAGTCATTTTAATGTGTAAATGGATTTCAAACTTTAGTAGTCATTTTATATATATCGTGGATTTATTAATTGAGTGAGTTGTGTAGATTCGGGCTTTTAAATTCCGTCCATTACTTTTTACGGAAAGTCTTCTGCTATGGTTACTAGTGTAAGGTGTCGACTTGTATGAATAGGTGTCGACCGAACATGGTAGAAGTTGACCACAAGAGTTGACCTACGGAGACAGAACCATATCAGGCGTCGACTAGGGAGGTGTCGACCGGTTAGTGTAAAAATGGTAATAGTGTCGACCGCAAGGTTCGACCGATGCAAACAGAGAGTATTAGGGTGCCGACCTATGAATATAGGTGTCGACCGGTTAGTGAGGTGAACGTAGGGGTGTCGATGTAACACCCAGAATTTTTCGTTAAACGGCAGAATTCTACTCAGAATTAAGGGTGAAATATTTAGCCGGTGAAGTAAAAAATTATTTTGAGGCTAATGGAAAAGAAAAAATTATAAGATTCTGACTGGAAACAAACCGAATAACCGTTTGATAAAACGGTTAAAGGTTGAATATGATTTAGTAATTAGGTTATTATTATTATTATTTATAAAAAAAAATAAAAATAAAAATAAATAAAAGCAGAGGGGGGAACGTATTCTCTCCCCCCACCCCCTTTTCGATTTCTTCCCCTCCCTCCTCTCTGCGTTCTCCCTTCCAGCGACGTGCAGCCGACGTCGTTCTCCGTTCTTCCTCTCTTTATTCAAATCTACGGTAAGTTCTGCTTAGTTTTTAGTAGATAGTTAGTTCTTTAGTTGTTTTGAATGTTAAAATTAAAGTTAGAAGGAGTATGAGATAGTTTTGGTAACCCTAGGAGGGAGATACGAGATTTAGAAGTTAAAGTCGATTTTTTGTTTCTTGATTGGTGTTTAAGCTGGAAGTATGAGTAGATTATGAGTTTTTTTTTGGAGAAGATTGAGCGTTTGGATAACCGAATACTCGGGTTACAGAACGGTTTCCGTTCAACCACATTCAGCCAAGCTATAAGTGTTGGATTAGGAATTAGATTAGAATGTTAAGAATTAGACGTCCTCAGGAGTCTGAAGCATTTCAAATGGTCCAAATCGGACGAGTATTGGATAAGTTATGCATTTCCGAAGGTTGGTCAGAAATTGAGTTGGAATTCGGGTTTAGATATATTAGATGTTAAATTGTTATTTCCTTTAGAGTTTTACGAGTTGGAAGGAAAGTAGAATTGATGATGTGTGGTTTTATAGGTTTCTCGGTTTAGCGAGCGAACTACGAATTTTGAGAGACGAATTGCGAAGGACGCCAGGAAAGTAGTGTACGTAGGTGTTTCTGCCTTCGGGCCTACATCACAGTTCGTAGATTGTATGCATGTTTATTTTATGTTATGATTTAGTGATTATGTATCATGGTTTTAAAGTACGAGAAGGAAACAAAAATGAATTTCCATATTTTTATGAAATGAAACGGTGGGATGTGACGAGATGAATGAAATGAGAAGATACGTAAGAAGATAATGAAGGAGGGGTTGAGTGGTCTTGTCCTGTGAGGTGGATCGCGAGGTGTATCACTTCTTCCCCCGCTTTACGTGGTGATTTTGTTCCGAGAGGTGGACTGCGAGGTGTGTCACTTTACTAGATTGAGGTTGGCCTTGTCCCGTGAGGTGGACTGCGAGATGTGTCACCTTGATCTAGCACATAAAGAAGAACCCAGTAGTAAGAAGATAAAGAAGATATAAGAAAGAGACGAAAATGAAAGTAGAGACGAAACTGTAGAAACTGCATATGTTAGGATATGTTTGTTTTCTGTGTTTATGTTTTTATGTGCATTACTTACTTAGCATTAGGCTAATAGATGAGTTCGGTGATGTAGGTGACAAGACAATAACTTGTTAGTACTCAGAGCATGCCAAGGATTAGGAGGCAGTTGGTGTAATGCCCAAAATTTTCGTTAAATGATTTTCGGATTGGTAAACAGCGGAGTTTTAGCCTGAATTAAGGGGGAAAAATTTTGCTGGCTAGGTAGAAAATTATTTTGGGGCTAATGGACAAGAGGGATTTATAAGAATCAAACCAGCAACAGACCGAATGACGATTTGATTAAACGGTTAAAGATTGAGGGCAGTTTAGTAATTAAATTATTATTATTATTATTTATTAAAAAAATAATAAATAAATAAAATACAAATAGAATGGCTTCACGAAGGAAGCCATTCTACTTCCTTCCTTACCAAGCGAAGGAGCGAGGGGGGAGGGAAAGCGGCGAGCTGTGAGTTTGTCAACAACCGAGAAGGGGGAGGGACGCCGGCGTGCAGAGAACTGCGATAAGCTGAGAGGAAGAGCCGGTTTGACCCTTTCCATGCCAAAAACTTAACGTAAGCCCCCTGTTTAGGTTTCTGTCAATCGAGTGTGAGGGCTTGATGGTTTTTGAATTTTTGATTGATAGAGCTCGGTTTCTGGGTGATTAGGAGGTAAAAGTAATGATATGCTGGCTGAGGGTGATGAGCTCTGAATTTTGAGCAGGACCAAAAGGATCGGACTGTAACTTAGAGTTTTCTAAATTTGAAATCTCCAGCGGCAGTTAACTTATCCTTAATAGGTTAGAGTGTGATAGATTGGTGAGGAATTGAGTGAGTTTTGTTGAGAAAACCGAGAATGAGAATTTTAGGCATTTTAGTGTGAAACTAGGTTCTGTTTTGGGAGTGCTAACCTAGCTACGTTTCATTGTTTTAAATTTTGTTTTGGTATGTTAAACTAGGTTATGAGTGGAGTGTTTAGTCTCTGGAATCGAGTGGTTCCAGCAACCAACGCAAAAGTTTTGAGCGTTGGAAATTAAGTTGATTTTGGTCAAAAATTGGGTTAGTAAGCCATTTTATTTTAGCTTTAGTGGAGTGAGTTAGTAGCCATAGCTTTAATACATAGAATGAGTAGTGAGATGAATTTTTAATGTGAATTGGTCATGTGATAAGTTGAGCCGAGGAAGTGATAGAAACTAGCACGACAGGAGCTAGGACACCAAGTAAGCAGTGTAGTAGGTGCTTTTGCCTTCGGGCCTACATCACAGAACAGTAGGTTGCATGCACGTTTATTTTACGTTATGTTTTAGTTGATTATGCATTCATAGTTTTAAATTAGTAGCACGAGACTAAAATGAATTTTCATATTTTTACGAAGTGAAACAGTAGGATATGATGAGACGAACGAAAAGAGAAGATACGTAAGAAGATAATGAAGGTGGGGTTGAGTGACATTGTCCTATGAGGGAGACCGCGTCCTGTGAAGGGGACCGCGAGGTGTGTCATTCTTCCCCCACTTTACGTGGTGACATTGTCCAATGAGGGGGACCGCATCCAATGAGGGAGATCGCGAACTGTGTCTCTTTACTAAACTAAGATTGGCTCCGTCCTATGAGGGGGACCGCATCCTATGAGGGGGACCGCGAGAGGTGTTATTTTAGTCTAGCGTGTAAAGAAGAACTCAGTAGTAAGAAGATAAAGAAGATGTAAGAAAAAGACAAAAACCAAAGTAAAGATGAAACAGTAGAAACTGCATATGTTAGGATGTATTTATTTTCAGTGTTTATGTTTTATGCATTACTTATTTAGCATTAGGCTAATAGTTGAGTTTTGTGATGTAGGTGACGACGACATAGTCGGTGTATACTTAGAGCATGCCCATGATTAGGAGGCGGTGGGAGGAGTACGCTCGTAGACAATCTGGCCAGTTGTTAGGGCAATTTTGACGCGGTCTTCATAGGTACGGGTGTAGAGGTCGAGTCGGAGTCGTTTTGAGTAATTTTGATTAGTAAATGGATTTCAAATGTTCGGTAGTAGTTTTGATATATATAACAGTTTTGAGTTGACCGAAAATGGATGGTTTTGCAGATTTTAGTGTTGAGTTGAAATGAGTCATGTTAGAGAAAAATTTGAGGTTTAATGAGGTTCTGGGGAAGAAGTATCGACCGAAGTCCATAGGTGTTGACCGGTCAGTGTAAATTGGAAGGTAAGTGTCGACTGTGGGGTTCGACCTGTGCGGGCAGAGAGAAATGAGGTGTCGACCGACTACCGTGAGTGTCGACCGGTTAGTGTAAAATCATTGAGAGTGTCGACCGCGGGGTCAAAGACGATCAAGGTGTCGACCTGTTAAAGCAGGTGTCGACCGCTCTCTGAGCTGAGTGTACAAGTGTCGACCGACGAAAAGACCTGAGAGAAATGTAGTGTCGTCCGGCGTTTGCCAGTGTCGACTGATGAAAAATTCGAGACAACCCAAGTGTCGACCGGCGTTTGCAGGTGTTGATCGGTCTCTTTATTTTTATGCTTTAAAAAGTGAAGTTTATTTAAACTGATTTAATCGAGTTTTTGGCTGCGATGTCATTTAAAATACTTTCAAAAACGTCGTTTGAAACCGAGGAACAAAAGTTTTAAATTTTATTCGAATTCTTTTAAGCATAGTAAGTGAGTAGTAGCAGTGAACGAACTGAAAACAGGTAGGTTTTTTGGGCGTTACAGTTGGAGGGTTGCGCTCGTGGACGGTCCGGCCAGCTGTTAGGGCGTTTTGACCATGGTGGACGTATGTAAGGATTTTGGGGTTAGTTCGAGTCGGTTTGAGTCATCTGCCTGTATAGATGAATTTCAAACTTTAGTAGTCGTTTTGATGTATATAATGATTTTGAGTTGATTGAAACGTGCCCGTTGTGTTATTTTTAGCAATGAGTTGGAATTCGGCTTGTATTTGAAAGATTTAAGGTTTTTATGCAAATTCAGGGAAGGAAGTGTCGACCGATAGACTTAGTGGTCGATCGAACTTAGCAAGTGTCAACCGCGAGGGTCGACCTAGGAAGGCAGAGCCGAACTAAGTGTCAACCTACGTCTGTAGATGTCGACCGGTAGTGTATAAATGACAGGGGTGTCGGCCACAAGGTTCAACCGGAGCAACAGAGAGCATTAAGGTGTCGACCTGTGCATATAGGCGTCGACTAGCTAGCGTGATGAGCATGAAGGTGTCGACCGCTAAGGTGGACCGATGCAAACTAGGGCAAACCAGGTGTTGACCGGTGAGTATAGGTGTCGACCCCTTGGGTGCAGTATGGGTCAAGTATCGACCGCCGCTTGCATGGAGTCGACCGAAGGGCGTTACAGAAATGGTATCAGAGTTGTGAGTAGTAGTAGTGAGCGTACCGGAAATGTGTGGGTTTCCGGGGTGCTAAAGTGGGAAAAGTTCAAGGACACTTTTTATGAGAAGTATTTCAATAGTACAGTCCAAGTAGCGAAGAGGATGGAGTTCCTACAGTTAAAGCAGATTAGATCAGTGACTGAGGACAGCCGGTAATTCGAGTCTTTGTCCTGATTTGCCAGCAATCTGATAAGCAGAAACGATGATAAAGTGTTTCAGTTTGTGCAAGGATTAAAGCTAGAAATATACAAGGGAGTGAAGATAGCTGGAACTCAGGAAGTGTCGTATTCGAGAATCATGGCTAAGGCACTAGAGGTGGAGGAAGCTGAAATGAAGTGTGTTAAGCAAAGTGAAGCTTCCAAAAGATTTTTCAAAGAGATTACCACGCAACAAAGTACAGGTGCCCCGCAGCAGCAACAACAGACAGGCACAAAGAGGCTCAGTGAGAGTTCGAGCAGCTATGGAAGTAGCAAAAAACCTTAAGCGACGGTACAATACTTCTAGTATGCTAAGTATTTAAGGTACCACTCGGTTGAATGCAGATTGAACTCGGGAAAATGCTACAATTATAATGAAGCCGGATACTTAGCCAGAGATTGCACGAAGCCCAGAGTTACCCGGTGTTTTAACTGTAACGAGGTGGGCCATGTCAGTAGAGACTGCCCAGCTTTGAAGAAAGAGCCGACATGCACAACACCGAGGATATTCACTGTGATCGAGTCGGGCAATGATGACCAGCCAGCCTCAGTGTCAGGTACTATTGATAAATTCTGTACCTGCTTATACCTTGATTGACTCTGGTGCGACACACTCGTTTGTTGCAACTGCGTTAGTGGTCAAGTTAGATGCTTGGCCTGTAGTGACAGATTGTAGCTATGAAGTGATGCTGCCTTCTGGTGGGCGTATGCACTTTAATCAAGTCATACGGGATAGTGTAGTGTCTGTGGGAAGTAAGAATCTGTTAGCCGATCTTATTATTATGGGCATAACTGGATACGATGTAATTCTGTGAATAGATTGGCTATTCAAGCATTACGCTATGATTCTGCAGGACAAGAACAGTAAGGTTTCGACCCCCAGGTGGTGAGGAGCACACTTTTTAGGGCGTTAAGAATGTCAGGAGGATATCCGTGATGGCGCCTATCGGTGCTCGTCAAGTTCTAATGGGTGAGTCTTTTGGTTTTCTCCCCAGTATTGTTGATATGCAAATTCCCAGGGAATCAAAGCCTCAAGATGTTTTAATTGTTCAAGACTTTCCTGAAGTTTTTCTAGATGACTTACCCAGTTTGCCTCTGGATCGAGAAATAGAGTTTGCTATAGATGTATACCTAGGAGCTGAGCTGGTGTCGAAGAATCTATATAGATTAGCACTAATGGAACTGAAGAAGTTAAAGAAGCAATTGGAAGAGTTGGTGGAAAAAGGATTTCTACGCCTTACCTTTTCACCGTGGGGCGCGCCAAACTTTTTTGTCAAAAAGAATGATGGATCTTTACGGATGTACATCGACTATAGGGAGTTGAATATGCTGACAATCAAGAACAAGTACCCTTTGCCAAGAATAGACAACCTATTTGATTAACTCCAGGGCGCACGAGTCTTTTCTAAGATTGACCTAAGATCGGGCTATTACCAACTGAAGGTCAGGTCAGAAGATATTCCGAAGACGGCTTTTGGGATGGGGTACGAACATTACGAGTTCCTGGTGATGTCCTTCAGGTTGGCGAATGCTCTAGCCGCCTTCATAGATCTAATGAACAGGGTATTCCATGATTATCTCGATAAATTCGTCATAGTGTTTATCGTTGATATATTTGTATATTTACGCAATTAGGAGAATCATAGACAGCACGTAAGGTTGGTATTGGAGACTTTAAAGCAATGCTAACTTTATGCGAAGTTTTCTAAGTGGGAGTTCTGGCTGGATAGGATCCATTTTCTTGGTCATGTCATCTCGAGTGATGGGGTATCTGTCAATCCAGCGAAGATCCAAGCAGTTAAAGAATGGCCACAACCGAAGAGTGTTACTGAGATACGAAGTTTCCTTGGGTTAGCAGGTTATTATAGGAGGTTCATTGAAGAAATTTTGAAGATTGCAACGCCTCTGACCCGTTTGACGAGGAAAAATGTGAAGTACTTATGATCCAAAGATTGCGAGCATAATTTCCAAACTTTAAAGTAGAGATTAACTACTGCTCCAATTTTGACGCTTCCTACTGACCACAGAAGATTTAACATTTACTATGATACTTCTAAGATAGGTCTTTAGTTGTGTTGATGCAAGAATGGAAGATGGTAGCTTATGCCTCTAGGCAACTGAAAACCTATGAGAAGAATTATCTGATACATGACCTGGAGTTAACCGCGGTAGTCTTTGCTCTAAAGATTTGGAGGCATTATTTGTACGGACAGCCATGTGAGATATATTCAGATCACAAAAGTCTAAAGTATATTTTCACTCTTAGAAAGAGTTGAACATTGAGGCAAAGATGGTGGTTAGAATTTGTGAAGGACTATGATTTTGAGATTAAATACTACCCTGGCAAGGCAAACGTAGTGGTAGATGCATTGAGCAGAGTGACGGAATCCACTTCAACTATGAGTCCAAGTATGCTATTAGTTTTGGAAGTAGAGTTTCAGAAATTTAACTTGGAAGTGGTGTCGAATGCGTCAGCTATGTTATCAGTCATGTCCTTGCAACCCACTATTATGGAGAAGATTAAGCAGGCCCAAATGGACGACGCTGAATATAGTGAATTTAAAACAAGCATGATTTTTAATGATAGGTCAGAGTTCAGCTATTCGGACGACGGAATTCTTAAGTTTCGAAATAGGTGATTCATTCCGAATAATGAAGAATTACAAAGAAAGATACTGGCTGAAGCCCACTCTTCTAAGTTTTTTATGCATCCAGGAAGCACCAAGATGTACAGAATGTCAAACATAAGATTTCTATGGTATAATTTTTGGGTTTTCGTGACGGTAAACGGCGGAGTTCAAGTCAAAATCGGGAGCGAAATATTTGTACCGTTAAGTAAAAGATTATTTTGAGACTAATGGAAAAGAAAAAATTATAAGATTTCGACCAGAAAGGGATAGAATGACCGTTTGTGTAAACGATTAAAGGTTGAGGGCAAAAATGTAATTATGATTAATTATATATATAAAGTGAGGGAGGAGAAAACCTCCCGATTGTTTTCTTTTCCCTTCCCCCTCCCCCTCGTAGTTGACTCTCCTTCCCCCACGAAAAGAAATCCTTCCAGTCGACGGTTTTCTCCGTTCTTTCTTCAATCTACAGATTTTCAGTGAGTTTTAGTTAGTTTTTAGTAGATAGTTAGTTCGTTATTTGTTTTGAGTGTTAAAAGTAAAGTTAGAGGGTGTATTTGATAGTTTTGGTAACCATAGGAGGGAGATACGAGATTTAGAAGTTAAAGTTGACTTTGGTTCTTGTATTGGTGTTTAATCTAGAAGTAAGATTAGGTTATAAGTTTTTATGGAAAGGATTGGGTGTTTGGATAGCCAAAAAACTCGGATTATGGAACAGTTTCCGTTCAGCCACATTCAGCCAAGCCGTAGATGTTAGATTGGGAAATGAATAAGATCGTTAGAAACTAGACGTTCTGTGGAGCGTTTAGCCATTGGAATCAAGTGATTCCGATAACCGACGCAAAAGTTATGCGCGTTGTCAGTTAGATTGATTTTTGGCCAGAAATTGGATTAGCTAGCCGTTTTAGTCTGGCTTTGGTGGATTGAGTTAGTAGTTGTAATTTTAATACATGGGATGAGTTGTGAGATGAGTTTTAATGTGAATTGGTTATGTGATAGGTTGAGCCTGAGGAAGTGATAGAAACAAGTACCACAGAAGCTGAGGATGCCAGGTAAATAGGGTTTGCATGTGCATTGCCCTTATGAGTCTATACCATGGGACGGTAGGGAGGTATTATGTGTTTTGCATGTTTTTGTTAAGTTATGCCTCATGTTTTGAAAAGTGTAACGAAAATGAATTTGACAGTGGTTTTTATGTGCGAACGTGAAGTGTGACGCGTGGCTGTGAGAATGATGTGTGTGGGCAGCTTTGGCCCCGTTGCTAGAGAAACCGGGAAAGTGGTGACGTGCCAGGGGGTGGTGTGGCGAGTGAGTCTAGCCTCACCCCTGGGATGGCTGCTGCGGTGTGTGTGTGGTGGTGAGTAACTCTGGCCCCGTTGCGGTAGGAACCGGGACGGTGACGACGTGCTAGGGGGTGGTGTGGCGAGTGCGTCCAGCCTCACCCTAGGATGGTTGCGGTGTGTGGAGTGACGCGTGTGTATGACTTGTGGGCCTCGTTGCTAGAGCAACCGGGATGGTGGCGACGTGCTAGGGTGTGGAGTGGCGAGAGGGTCCAGCCTCACCATGGTGCGGCTGTACAACGCGGCACAGGTTACAACAACATGAGGGATAATGTAGAGACTGCATGTGATAAGATTGCATTGTCGGTTTTATGTTTCATATTACACTACTTACTGAGCGTTAAACTCATGTTGTGTATTCTGTGGTGTAAGTGCAGAGATTTCTGCTGATGAGTTACGAGAGTCCGGGCAGGACAAGTAGGTAGTTGGCGGCGTGCTATCATGTATCGACAAGTGGAGTTTGTTAGGGCGACCCGACCCGTGGAGTGAGGCTGGATGGTAAGTTTTGAGGGTTATATTTTGTGGAGTCCGTGTTAAGTGTATAGGAAATTAATGTATAGATTTTGATGTATAAACGAATATATAGATGTATTTTGAAACTATTTGGGAGATTTCGATTGAAGAATCCAGGTTTTTACTCGGTGGTTTTAATTGTGAGAGTTTTCATCGTTAGTTTTCTTTTGAACTGATGTTTTCTTTAGGCTACTGGTGCAAGGTGTCGACCAGTGTTTTTAGGTGTTGACCGATTAGTGTAAAAAATGATGACAGTGTTGACCGCGAGGTTCTACTAGTGCAGACAGAGAGCATTAAAGTGTCGACCAGTATGCGTAGGTGTCGACCGAACTAGGCAAATGTCAACCGCGGGGGTCGACCTACGGGAACAAAGCCAAACTAGGTGTCGACCGGTGTCTTTAGGTGTCGACCGATTTGTGTAAAAGTGGTGAGAGTGTCGACCGCAAGGTTCGACCGGTTCAGACAGAGAGCATTAAAGTGTTGACCGGTGAAGGTAGGTGTCGACCGCGCTTTGTGATTAGCGTAGAAGTGTTGACCACGAGATTCGACCGATGCGGGCAAAGAGTATTAAGGTTTCAACCAGTGTTTACAAGTGTCAACCAGTTCCCTTTTTTTAATGTTTTGAAAAGTGAAGTTTTATTTAAACTAATTTTTGATCAAGTCTTTTGCTGCGGCGTTTTAATACATTTTCAAAGGTGTCATTTTAAGTCAAGGAACAAAGTTTTAAATTTTATGCAAATTTTATCGATTTGATGAATAAGTGTACGGTTGGCAAAGGGGGTCCGGGAACGACTCGGGGGCGCTACAGAGGTGGTGTCAGACAGAGCGAGCCGAAAACCGTGTGGGTTTTTGGGGCGTTACAGAGAGACCTTAAGCGACATTTTTGGTGGCCTAATATGAAGAGGATGATGGCAAAGTACGTTGAGACATGTTTGATTTGCCCGCAAATTAAGGCTGAACATCAAAGGCCCGTAGGAAAGCTACAGTCATTTCCTATTCCTGAGTAGAAATGAGAGCAGATATCGACGAACTTTGTTGTAGGATTGTCTCGGATGACAAATGGTTATGATGGTATATGGGTGATTGTGGATCGATTAACCAAGTCATCCCATTTTCTGCAAGTAAAGATGACGTATTCTATGGATCATTTCGTCGAACTGTATATCAAGGAGATCATACGGTTACATAGAGTTCCGACTTCGATTGTATCAGACATAGACCCAAGGTTTAAATCTAAATTCTAGAAGAGTATGCACAAGGCTATGGGTATGCAGCTCAATTTTAGTACGACATTTCATCCTCAAACAGACGGATAATCTGAGATGACTATTCAGACGTTGGAAGATATGATACGAGCTTGCGTATTGGAATTTTAAGGTTTATGGAACAATTACTTATAATAACAGCTTTCAAGCTACGATAGGTATGGCTCCTTACGAGGCTCTCTATGGGAGAAAGTGCAGGTCTTTGTTATATTAGGAAGAAGTCAGAGAGACACGATTGATTGGTCCAGACATCCTGCAACAAACAGCGGAGAAGATTGCTTTCATTCAGCAACGGATCTTGAAAGCTCAAATCTGATAAAAGAGCTATGCAGATAGGAGAAGAAGGAAACTGGAATTCAATGAAAATGATGAAGTCTTTATGAAGATCTCGCCGTTCAAAGGAGTTGTAAGATTCGGAAAGAGAGGCAAGTTGAATCCCAGATATATTGGACCATTCCTTATTACGAGGAGAATAGAAAATACAGCTTATCAGTTGCAACTACTAGCCTCGATGGATAGAATCTACAATGTATTCCACGTTTCTATGCTTAAGAACTGTATGCGAGATCCTTCTTATGTTGTGGAGAAGCAGAACATAGAAATACAACCGACATTGACCTATGAGAAGAAACCAGTGCAGATTCTAGATTATACAGTGAAGGTTCTATGCAACAAAGAAATTTCACTGGTGAAAGTATTCTGGCACAACCACAACGTGGAAGAGGCAACCTGGGAGCGGCAGCAGGATGTGATGAGTAAATATCAAGAACTGTTCAGGTAATAAATTTTGGTGACAAAATGTTTTTTAAGAAGGGTGGAATGTAACAACCAGAATATTTTTGTTAAAACGATTTTTGGATTGTATTGGTAAACGGCGGAGTTTTAGTCGGAATTGACAGCGGAGAATTTATACCATTAAGTAAAAGATTATTTTAATACCAATGGACAAGAGAGATTTATGAAAATCCAACCGGAGCAGGACCGAAAGACCGTTTGATTAAAGATTTAAGGGTGAAGGCGATATAGTAATTAGAATTATTATTATTATTACAAATAAATAGGAGAATAGGATGAAGAGAAACCCCAGTGATTTCTTCCCTTCCCCCCCATCTACGTGAAACTCTCTCTTTCGGTGTTTTTTCTGTAACACCCCGAGAACCCACACGTTCCCGGTGCACTACACTACGTCTACACACTATGACATATAGAAACTTGACACAACTCACTCAATTTAATACCACTTTTGTTTTTAAATCATATTCAAAAGAACATTTGTGAGTATAAAAAATTTTCGACTTGATTCGAAAATAACTCGCGCCCCGAAGAGGGAACACGAATCCGTCATTCGGTTCTCGGTCGCACGCTGCCAACCGTCCTATGCCTCAGGAATAGTCTCTCGAGGCTCACCAGCAATATCGTCAGCACCTACACCATAGAGCACACAACATAAGCCTAACGCTCAGTAAATAATGCGATATAAAAGTAAAAGCCGACAATGCAATCCTATCACATGCAGTCTCTACACTCACACTCATGTTGTGACATCTGTGACGCGTAGTGTAGCCGCACCTGGGTAAAGAGGAACCCTAAGCCACCCTAGACCCTGACACGTCACCACTGTCCCCGACTCCCTAGCAACGAGGCCCACAAGCTATACACACGCATCACCACACGGCAACCACACCAGGGTGAGGGTGAACCTCGCGCCACACTACACCCTGACACGTCGCCCCCGTCCTAGCCTCCCCAGCACAGGGCTACAGTTGCCACACACACACGTTTTGTGATAGCCCAGCCGGCCCACTCCTCGAGCGAAATCCACGACTGGTGTTGCACCGGCCCACACACTAGTAGGATCCACGGTACCACTGCCCATCACCTTCATCGTCAATACATACACACCACGTGACGGCCCAGCATGCCTACTCCTCGAGCGAAATCCGAGGTTGGTTACGCACCGGCCCACACACTAGCAGGATCTGCGGTACCACCGCCACGCGTCTGATCACCTACTAAAAAAATGCTCAAAACCATTTTCATTCCCGTTTTTAAAAAAAATGATGCATGTCAAACAATACGCACGCACACTACAATCAACACATAAAATTTTAAAGTTCTACGGTGTAGGCCCACTTGGGCAAAACACATGCATGCACTACTTACCTAGCGTCCCAAGCTCACTCGACGCACAGATCCGCCAAAAAGTGTCTCAACCTAAAACACAACCAATCACTCATCAATATTTATTTCAAAATTCACCAAATAATTAAGAATAACATTCCTTAACTAACCCATGAAATTCTAACTAAAACAGTTCACCAATTTGGTTCGGCCGAAAACCAGCCTAAAGTTCGGACGCGCATAACTTTTGCGTTCCTTAACAGAATCGAGTGATTCAAGAGGCTAAACGTTCCTTTAGGAACCTAGTTTAACATACTAAGATCGATTTTAAATTGGTAAGCCGCAGCTAGGTGGAAAAATTGCAAAACCGAATATGCCCTTTTATCTAATTTTCACATTTTTGTTTTCTTCCACCAAAACTCAATCACAACTAGTTTTACGCATCAAAAATGGCTATGCTACTATCACACGTTGCAATTCTATGAAAAAAGCATGCTAATTTGACTTGGACCAAAATCCGACATAAACTTCCGACGCGCATATCTTTTGCGTCAGATATCAGAATCGAGCGATTCCAGCGGCCATACGTTCATCTAATAACCTAATTTAACCCACAAAAACAGAATTGGAAACGATCAACCAAAGCCAGGCCAAAACGGCTAAAAACAGAATCTATTCTTATACGAAAAATAGCCGAAATCTCAACTTCGTTCCAATCTCGCCAATTTCTTCACCGAACAATCACATTTCAACCTATGAAGCACAATCTAACCCGAAATCAGAAATTCAAGCACAAAAATCTGAATTTTGGCTCAACCTTCTCCCTCGGTTTCTCTCCCTCTCACCGGTCTCCTGCTGTCCACCCGCTAACATACACACTGACCCTCCTAATCCACTCAACATTTGCAACCAAATTCATAGAAAAACGGAAGGAAGCCGAACATTAGTCTCAGCCAAACCGGACAGGACAGCAGAGGGAGAGAAGAACTTACAGGGGGTGGCATCCGACACTCGGGTGGGAGAAGGACTCTAGCAAAACGTCCGGTCGTCGGCGGCCGAATTGGATAGAGACTCACTCCCTCAGTCGACGGCAGAAGGCGCTCGGGCCCTTACCCTTCGGGAGCTCGAGCCGCAGAAACCGAATAGCTTTGGTTCGTCGGAACAGCAGGACTCGCTTGTAGCTCTCCCCTCACACTCGCGCTCGTCGGCCATTGATCGCAGCTCCGACTTCGGCACACAAATTGCCCTCCCTCGTGCATTCGCTTTCGGCTCCGGCGAAGCAAAACCAAACACTGAACGCCTTGTGAAAGCCGTTCAGTTGTTTTTATAAAATTTTTTTTAAAAATAATTTAAACAATGATTTTACCAAAATGCCCTCGTATGTTTCTATCGTCCGTAACTTCGCTAAATTCTTGCCCTCCCGACTTTAAAATCTCGAAAACCACCACAAAACTAGACTCCGAGTTTTATAATTTAATTTATCCGTTAAAATATTTCTCAAAACTCCAATCGAATTTAAATTAAAAATTTTGAAAATTAGATTTAAAAATCTAAAATTTTCCAAGTTATTACATAAGGTGTCGACTATATGAACAAGTTTCGACCGAACGTCGTAGGAGTCGACCGCAAGGGTCGACCTAAGGAGACAGAACCATATCAGATGTCAACCTGTGTGTGGAGGTGTCGACTAGTTAGTGTAAAAATGGTAATAGTGTCGACCGCAAGGTTCGACCAATGCAAACAGAGAAGATTAGGGTGTCGACCTATGAAGATAGGTGTCGGCCGGTTAGTGAGGTGAACGTAAGGATGTCGACCGCAAGGTTCGACCGATGCAAACAGAGAGGATCAGGTTGTCGATCAGTGTACCAGGTGTCGACCTGTGCCGGTAGAGGCAAATGAAGTGTCGACTTGTGAGTATAGGTGTCGACCCCTGTGTGCAGAACGAGTTAAGTGTCGATCGAAGGTTTTAGTGGTTGACCAAATTTCTTTTTTTTATGTTTAAAAACTTGAATTTTTATTTGAATCGATTTTAGTACGGGTCTTCCATTGCGACGTTTTAAAGGTTTTCAAAAATGTCATTTTAAGTTGGGTGAACAAGTTTTTAATTTTTCACGAATTTTGTCAGACTTTACAAGTAAGAGTGTGGTTAGCGAATTGGAAACCAGTGAGTTTTCAGGTCGCTACAGTATTGGTATCAGAGTAGGGAGCGAATCGAAAACCGGTGAGTTTTCGAGGCGCTACATAAAAACTTGAAACTTCATTTAAATTGATTTTAGTTAAAGTCTTCCGCTGCAATGTTTTTAAACGTTTTCAAAGATGTCGTTTTAAGTTAGGAAAACAAAGTTTTAAATTTTACACTAATTTCATTCGATTTTATGAGTAAGTATGGTTAGCGACCCGGGTCCAGAGACGATTTCGGGGCAATACAGTGTTGGTATTAGAGTGAACCGTAAAATAGTGAGTTTTCGGGGCACTACATAATTTAAAATATAAAAACTATTTATATATTTTGAATCATAATATATTTATTTGAATGTTTATAAATGATTAATCATTTATATATTTATTCTTGTAACATGGAAACTAAATAGTGATATAAGATGACAAAAGAACCGATGTACCTATAATCCTAAACTCCAACGATATTTGTTAATTAATATAAAGTTTTTATATTAAATAACACAATTATTAACTCTAGAGTAATTCCACTAAATGTCTAGAGTTACACTCTTAGAACTATAAAGTATATTTAATCAACATAATGTCCATTCATATAGTCATTACATATGTATGAATCCTCAATTAAGATTCGTAATAGAGCTAAATATAATATCTGTTAACCTCTCATATTATATTTTTATCATTAAATAATTAATTCACAACATTTATGAATTTGCGCGATAATTATTCAATATCTGAACTAACAAACAAGTGAATCTTATATAATGAATTTCATTGTATCAATATTACCATTCTCTGTTACTTATTTAATTTATTCCCCAAATACAAGACTTATGTAACGTAGCTCGTACAAAATTATACCGGGTAAATCAATGAATAAATTATAAAGAAATCATATATATATGACTATCATTCTGATAAAATTAGTTGTTCTTCATTTAACGGATATTATTAAAACAAATCAATTTCATCTAATCCAGTTCTATATAATATTAAATAAAATACAATCATTTTATGTCACTACATATATAGTCGGGATATGACTATACATTGTCAACGAAATGAACAGTATTTATGATTTTATTAATTTTGAATATCTTATATTTCAAATATAAGTCATTAACTAATATGATAATTTTTTTAAAATCTCACATATATTAACATATATGTAAATTTAAAATTGCACAAATAATCAAAAATTTTTGTTTGAATTTATAAAGTATATCGAATAATGTAAACATAAAATTTTCTTAGAAGTTATTTATTAATTACAGCTAATGATGTTAAACGGTCAGGCTAGCTCGCCCACCTGCTCGGTTCGTTATTTTAGCGTGTCGTGCAACGCTCGACCTGCTACAGTAACCAGCAGGCGAAGCCCGAGCCACATCGACGGGTCGAACCAAGCCTTGCCATCTGGGCTCCACAAGCCAACTCGCGAGCTGGCAAGCTTGCTCGGTCGAGCCCAGCTTGGGGCCTGCCCCACCCTGACCAGTGACCCCCTCAACAGCTTAGCCCCTCTTTGACCTTCATCTTCTTCAATTCCTCCTCTTCACTTCAGTACGCTGAACACTCAGCTTTCAGCCTTCAATTTATCCATCTTCTTCATCCAACCCATGCCGCCAAGCCTAGAGTTGGTCATCGTCCGATCGATGAAACTTTTGGTGAGAACGTGAAAAATTTCATCTTTACCAACATAGATCTCCATCTTTGATATTAGTAGATCTAAATCCAACTTCACAGAAAATTAAGTGAAAATTTATCTCTACATAAATTTTTCCAGAACGCATATTCTGAGACAATTTCATAACATGGTCAATAATTGATTAAGAGCCTAACAGCAGAAGGTGAGAGAGGGGGAGATCAATCAAAAAGAAAAACATACCAGCAGAGTGAGTGGACTTCAAATCACAGAGAGGCGTAAGAAGAGAGCCCCCTATTTTTATGGTCGGAGCTTCAACAAAGTGAGAAATGATGGAAAATGGGACGAAACCCTAAAACCCATTCCTCCCTTCCCCTTGATTTCGCTCTCTACTGCCCTCTTTCTGGCTCTCTCTCAAGCAACGGTCACTAAACT
>CM039525.1:10530155-10578563 GCA_022433055.1 Begonia peltatifolia | reverse complement strand
CCCCCCCACATGCTTTAACCGTCCTAAATTTTGTCAAATTCACGTCCTCCCGACTTTAAATTTCGAAAACCATTACTAAAACCAGATTTCGAGTTTTTTATAACTTAATTTACCCGTTAAAATATTTCTCGAAACACCAACCGATATTAAATTAAAAATTTCAGAAATTAGATTTAAAATCTGAAATTTTCCAGGTTATTACATCCCCCCATCTTATAAAAATTGTCCCCAAAATTTACGTACCGAATAGGTTGGGATACTAACGCTCTATGTCTTCACGCCGTTCCAAAGTAGTCTCACACCATGGTTGCGCCACAACACCTTGACCACCGGGATCTCCTTGTTGCGCAGCACCTTCACAGCTAATCCTAAGATCCTCACTAGCTTCTCCTCGTAGGACAGCGTCGGCTGGATCTCTATATCCTGTTGTAGCACTACTTGAGAGGGATCGCGCATACACTTCCTCAGCATTGAGACATGGAAAATATCATGGATGACATCCATCAACGAAGGCAATTAAAGCTGGTACGCAGTTCTCCCAACCGGCTTGACAATCGGGAATGGTCCCACAAACCGAGGGTTGAGATTCCCCCACTTTCCGAACCTCAGCACTCCCTTGAACGGCGAGATCTTCAGAAATAACACGTCGCCCTCACTAAACTCCAACTCCCAACGCCTCTGGTCAGCATAACTCTTCTGTCGCCTCTGAGTTGCTTCAATCCTCTTCCGTATTACAGAAATTTTGTCGACAGTCTGCTGTAAAATCTCAGGACCTATCAATCGGGCCTCCCCAACCTCATCCCAATACAATGGCGACCTGCACTTCCTCCCGTAAAGGGCATCGTACGGCGCCATACCAATGGTGGACTGGTAGCTGTTATTATATGAGAACTTCACTAACAGTAAGAACTTACTCCAAGCCGCCTGAAACTCCAACACACAGGCCCTGAGCATATCCTCCAGAATCTGTATAGTCCGCTCTGACTGCCCATCGGTTTGAGAATGAAAGGCCGTATTGAAATCTAATCTAGTGCCCATAGCCTTATGTAGACTCCTCCAAAACTTGGACGTGAACCTGGGGTCTCGGTCTGAAACAATTGACATCGGAATCCCATGAAGTCTGACTATCTCCTGAATATATAACTGGGCAAACTGATCCATGGTATAAGTCATCCTCACAGGCAAAAAGTGAGACGACTTTGTCAATCTGTCCACAATCACCCAGATCGCATCATGGCCCTTGGCAGTCCCACTACAAAATCCATAGTGATCCGCTCCCACTTCCACTTCGGTATTGGCAATGGTTGGAGCATCCCAGACAGTCGCTGATGTTCCGCCTTCACCTGCTGGCAGACGACGCAGGTCTCAACATACTCAGCCACCGCTCGTTTCATGTTAGGCCACCAATAGTGCTGCTTCAAATCCTTGTACATCTTAGTGCTTCCGGGATGCACAGAGAAAGAAGATGAATGGGCCGCTGATAATATATCCTTCTTCAGCTCCTCATCCTTCGGGACGTACCACCTATCCTGAAATTTCAGAATCTTGTCCTCTGAATAGCTGAACTCAGAATTAGGCCTGGCCTCCATGCTCACCTTCAACTCGCTACACTCTGATTTAGTCTCCTGAGCCTACCTATTCCTGTCCAGAATAGTCAGCATCAACGATAAGGCCGAAAGAGTGGGTGCCAGATCAGAAACTACCTCCACGACAAAACTCTGCATCTCTGTCATCAACTCAACAGGCCCTAGCAAAGTCATGGCAGAAGTCAAAGCTATCACCCGACTCAAGGCATCTACCACCACGTTCGCCTTTCCCGGGTGGTACTTGATCTCCACATCGTAATCCTTGACCAGCTCAAGTCATCTCCTCTGTCTCAAATTCAGCTCCTTCTACGTGAAAATGCACCTCAAGATCTGATGGTCTGAGTAAATCTCGCACTGCTGCCCACAAAGGTAATGCGTCCAAATATTGAGTGCAAATACAACAGCCGCCAGCTCCAAATCGTGAGTGGGATAATTCTACTCGTAAGCCTTCAACCACCTAGAGGCATAGGTAATGACTCTCCCACCCTACATCAAAACACACTCCAAACCAATCATGGAGGCATCACAATAAATGCAGAACTTCTCTCCTTCCACGGGCAGCATCAGCATAGGAGCCGTAGTCAATCTCTGCTTCAATGTCTGAAAGCTGTCCTCACACCTGTCGCTCCATTCATACTTCGCATTCTTTCTGATCAGCCGGGTCAAGGAAGCCGAGATCTTAAAAAACCCCTCAATAAATCTCCGAAAATATCCAACCAACCCTAGAAAGCTGCGTATCTCGCTAGCACTGGTCGGCCGCGGCCACTCCTTTACAGCCTGAACTTTCACTGGATCGACTGAAATACCCTCACAGGAAATAACATGCCCCAAGAAGTGAATCATGTCCAATCAAAACTTGCACTTCAAGAACTTAGCGTATAGCTGATGCTGGCTTAGAATAGTCAATACGGTCTTCAAGTGCTCCCTGTGCTCCTCCTCACTCCGCGAATAAATCAGGATATCGTCGATAGACACGATCACAAACTTGTCCAGGTACTCCCTAAACACTCGGTGCATCAGATCCATAAATGCTGCAGGGGCATTGGTCAATCCGAAGGACATAACCAGGAACTCAAAATGCCTGTACCTCGTCCTGAAAGCCGTCTTCGGTACATCCTCTCCCTTTACCTTCAACTGATGATAGTCGGACCTTAGGTCGATCTTAGAAAACATTTGGGCACCCTGTAGTTGATCAAACAAATCATCAATCTTCAACAATGGATACCTATTCTTCACCGTCAACTTATTCAGCTCCTGATAGTCAATACACATTCGTAGAGATCCGTCCTTCTTCTTGACGAATAGAACTGGCGCGCCCCAAGTTGATAAACTAGGGCGTATAAAGCCCTTATCCGTCAGCTCCTCCAACTGAGCCTTCAGCTCCTTAAGTTCGGTAGGTGCTAACCTGTACGGGTTCTTGCACACCGGCTCGGCCCCTGGGAAAACATCTATTTTGAATTCAATCTCCCTATTAGGGGACAACCCTGGCAATTCATCACAAAACAACTCTAGGAACTCCTGCACAACAAGAATATACTGTATCCGAGTATCACCCTATAACTGCGCATCCCCGACACTTGCCAAAAATCCCTAGCAACCCTTGCCCAACAACCGTGGAGTCTGACGAGAAAAGATAGCAGAAATCCTGACAAAACCTTTACCTGCTTTAAATGTGTAGCTTTCCCCGCCCGGGAGCCAAAAATGAACCTCTCTGGTCCTGCAGTCAATCTTCGCATGATGTCTGAATAGCCAGTCAATTTCCAAGATCACCTCATAACCGCTCATATGGAGTATGACTAGCTCGGCAGATAACTGCTTCTTCCCCACTGTCACCACATTGCCTCGCACCACCTGTTCTGAATACAAATGTTCCCCTGATGGCAAGGTCACATCATAATGTCGCTCGGCGGGACTGAACTCCAAGTTTGCCTTAACAACAAAATCCGTCGACACAAACGAGTGCGTAGCGCCTGTATCAATCAAGGTATAAGCTGCCACACCAGAAACAAAAATGTTACCCGCAATCATTGATGGCTGGGCAGCATCATCTGGCTCAAAAAGGGCAAAAACCCTCGGTGTAACTTTGGCTGACGTCTTGCTCGCAGCTGGGCATCTGTTGGCAAAGTGTCCCACCTAATTGCAATTGAAGCAGCGGTTCTGACGCGGCTTCTGACACTCCCTAGCCATGTGGCTCACCTCGCCACAGTTATAACACCGCACTAGGCTCACTCTGCACTCACCCAGGTGGCTTCTCTGACACTTTGGGTACACTATAAACTGTCTCGACCCCTGCGGCCTCTTAGTGCTCCCCTGTCTGCTGGAACTGTCACTAGGCTTTTTCAGGCCTTTCTTCATGGACGCCTCCCTGCTCAACTGTGGCAGCGACTCTTTGAATGATCTCTGAGGCTGCTCTTTAGGTATCTCTCGATAACTAGGAAGCTTCACCCGAGCCTCCTCAATGTCCAGGGCCTTCGTTGCCACCTCCTCGTATGGCATGCCTCGGGTCCCCGCAATCCGCATGCCCATGTAGATATCCGGCTTCAGGCCTTACACAAGCTGATGTACCTTATTCTCATCGAGGCTCACCAAATGCTCTGCAAACCGCGACAAGGCCTCAAACTGTCGTACATACTCGGCCACAATGTCGGTCTTCCTCAATTGCGCAAACTCCACCATCTTCTGTGTCCTGACAGAATGGCTCAAATACTTACCGAAAAACATCGACCTGAACTCCTCCCAGGTCATGGTCTCCACATCTCTCGTGGCCACTACAGTATCCCACCAATGGCTCGCATCCTTGGCAAGATAGAATGCCGCACTAGAAACTTTGTCCTGCTCCTCCACCCTTGCAAAACCCATCATCCTCTCCATACTCCGTATCCACTCCTCAGCACTGAGAGGATCCGGAGATGACCCGTCAAAAGTCGGGGGTCTAAGTCTATGCAGCCTATCACCCCCTCTGTCAGACGAACCCTGGGCGCTAGACTGACCCTAGTCGTGCTTGCTCATAAATCTCTCCAACTGTTGAGACTGACAGTGGACTAACTCGGTAAGTTGCCGGACAGTATCATCCATATCGCCCACAGCTCTAGGCGCCTCTCGTCGTGGTCGGCCTCTACCTCTGCCTCTCGTCTCTCCTGACATTTTCTACCTTTAACATATACAAAACTCACATTAGTTCTACAATAAATTTAAATCTAAACACTTACAGTTGGTGGAGTGCTCTCGTGCAGCGGCTAGCAGTGTTAGGTAATCCTCTCAACGACGTCGACCCCGTGGCTCTGATACCATAACTGTAACGGCCCGTGAAACTACACGTTCCCAGTGCGCTACACTACGTCTACACACTATGACATACTGAAACTTAACACAACTCGCTCAATTTAATATCACTTTCGGCTTCAAATCATATTCAAAAGAACATTTGTGAGTATAAAATTTTTTGACTCGATTTGAAAACAACTGGTGTCCTAAAGAGGGAACACGAGATCCTCAATATAAAAATACGCAGCGGAAAAGAAAACGATTTAAAATAAAACGACAAGACTGGAAATCCTAGGAAAGAGTCCAACATACCCCTCGAACTACACAAAATCGGTGCCGCACACTCACGCCTCCACTTCGATGCCCCACACGCACCCTCACGGTGCGCGTGTGTGCCAACTCAATATCACCGCGCCATGCACACGCTCACAGCGCCGCGTGCCTCACGCACCTTGCTTCCGTACAGCACGTTCGCGCGCACGCCCTCACCCGGCGCCGCACGATCCATGAGCACCTGCAGGGCCGGGTGTCCTGCACACCTGCGATCACGCCGCACTCCCACGCTCATCTACGCTTCTCTAGCACTCACTGTACATATCCCGACCTATTCTATATCTTTTCGACTCCCAACCCCTCTCCCAAAATTTTGGTAGAGTAACGCCTAAAAACTGGCTATCCCAAAATTTAAAACCCCGCACACAGTTCACCAGAAAGCTAGAAATATCTATTCATCAACTATCCAGATAATTTTCATAACAAAATAATCAAAGTTTAAAGACAACGAAAATCTATCAACTACAAATGAGGAAAGTACACAGTATAGAGCATTACCAAGATCCTACGAGTAAAACATACGCGTACCTCACCGAAATCACACGCACTCCATAAACACCTATATAACCGATGGCTATACAACTCGTCTAATCAACTGTACATCGACTCAACAAAATAAAATACTTGCAATAGCCAAGCCACCACATACCGTATTCACAGGTCGGGTCGCCCTAACAAAATTCGCCGTTTGATGCCTCGGTCGCACGCCGCCAACCGTTCTATGCCTCAGGACTAGGCTCTTGAGGCTCACCAGAAAAATCGTCAGCACCTACACCATAGAACACACATCATAAGCCTAACGCTCAGTAAGTAGTACAATATGAAGGTAAAAGCCGTCAATGCAATCCTATCTCATGCAGTCTCTACACCACACTCATGTTGTCACATTGGTGACGCGTTGTGTAGCCGCACCAGGGTAAGGAGGAACCCTAAGCCACCCTAGACCCTGACACGTCGCTACCGTCCCGGACTCCCTAGCAACGAGGCCCACAAGCTACACACACGCATCACCACACGGCAACTACATCAGGGTGAGGGTGTACCTCGCGCCACACTACACCCTGACACGTCGCCCCCGTCTCAGTCTCCCCAGCACAGGGCCACAGTTACCACACACACACGTTTCATGACAGCCCAGCCGGCCCACTGCTCGAGCGAAATCCGCGACTGGTCTTGCACCGGCTCACACACTAGTAGGATCCGCGGTACCACTGCCCATCATCCTCACCGTCAACACATACACGCCGCGTGACAGCCCAGCCGGCCCACTCCTCGAGCAAAATCCGCGGATGGTTACGTACCGGCCCACACACTAGTAGGATCCGCGGTACCACTACCACGCGTCTCACCACTTGTTCAAAATATGTTCAAAATCATTTTCGTTCTCTTTTTTAAAAAATGATGCATGTCAAACAATACGTACGCACACCAAAATCAATGTCATAAATCCTAAAGTTCTACGGTGTAGGCCCACTTGGGCAAAACACATGCATGCACTACTTACCTAGCGTCCTAAGCTCACTCGACGTACAGCTTCACCAAAAATGGCTCAACCTAAAATGCAAACAATTCGCTCATCAATCTTCACTTCAAAACTCACCAAATAATTTAGAATGACATTCTTTAACCAAATTCATGAAATTTCAGTTAAAATGGGTCACCAATGTGGTTCGTCCGAAAACTAGCCTAAAGTTCGGACGCACATTACTTTTACGTCCGTCAATGGAATCGAACGATTCAATTGGCTAAACGTCCCCTTAGGAACCTAGTTTAACATACTAAAATGGATTTTAAAACGGTAACCTGCAGGTAGGTAGAAAAACCCTGAAACCGAATCTGCCCCTTTTTATTAAATTTCAAATTTTTGTTTTCCTCAACCAAAACTCATTCAAAATTAGTCTTACATATCAAAGACGGCCATGCTACTATCACACGTCACAATTTGACTAATTTGACTCGAACCAAAATCTGACATAAAATTCTAACGTGCATAACTTTTGCGTCGGATATCAGAATCAAATGATTCCAGCTGCCAAACGTCCCTCTAACAACCTAATTTAATCCACAAAAACAGAGTTGAAAACGATCAACTGAAGCTAGGCCAAAACGGCTAAAAACCAAATATGTTTTTACACAAAAACAAACCAAATCCCTCATCCACCCAATTTCTACAATTTCTTCACCAAACACCCACATTCCAACAAATTAAGCATAATCAGAACAGAACCAGTGATTTCAAACTAAAAAAAACTCAAACCCCACAGCCAACAAATCTCAGGTTTTTCCCCCCAACCCAAGCACTCGGCCAAATCAACAGTTAAACACGGTTGAGACCCCACTTCCAAATGTCCTGGTTACACACTCGAACTTCGGAAGACTAGCTCAAGGCATACCGACCACAATCGCTTGCAAAAACCAAAAGATAAACAGGGGAAGGTTACCTGTTTCTCGGTCGAATTTCCAGCACGGAGAATCGAGCCACCAGCTTGTTACAGTTTGCCGGAGCACCCTGCGCCCCAGCTTCCCACTCACGGCAGTCGATCATCGGCACTTCCTCTCCGGTTCCCGCTTTCCCTCTCGGTAGCTCACTCTCGCCCTCTCATTGTTAAACAACCGAATGGCCTCACTTCGAAGCCATTCGGTTGTTTTTAAAAAAAACAATAATAAAAAAATAAAAATAAAAATAAAATGAAACAATAAATTTAAATCATTAAAATTTACCAAAATGCCCCCCCACGTGCTTTAACCGTCTGAAATTTTGTCAAATTCGCGTCGTCCCGACTTTAAATTTTGAAACCATTACGAAAACCAGATTCCGAGTTTTTTATAACTTAATTTACCCGTTAAAATATTTATAGAAACACCAACCGAGATTAAATTAAAAATTTCGAAAATTAGATTTAAAATCTGAAATTTTCCAGGTTATTACACACTTCCTTCACTAAATTCTTGCCTAAAAACCTTAATTCTTCAAAGAAACCACTGAAATTCGCCTCAACGATAAAATAACAAAAAGTACATTTTTCCATCAACTCAAAATCATTATTTACATAGAAAAACAACTACTAAAGTTTGAAATACATCCATATGACTCCAATCAGCTCATAACAACTCAAAATGACTCAAAACGACTCAAAACGATTTCGACAAAACTCGAATTAACTAGCTCTCTTCCATACCCCTGCTCTAGTCAAAACGCCCCAACAGCCAGCCGGACCGTCCACGAGCGCATTCCTACAATCGCCTCCTAGTTTTGAGCACGCTCTGAGTACTCACCAACTCATCTCTTAGCCTAATGTTAAGTAAGTAATGTACGTAAAAACTCAAACACTGAAATCAAACACATACTAACACATGCCGTTTCTACAATTTCATCTCTACTTTCATTTTCATCTGTTTCTTACATCTTCTTTATCTTCTCACTATTGGGTTCTTCTTTACGTGCTAGATCAAGGTGACACACATCTTGGTCCACCTCACGGGACAAGGCCAATCTCGATCTACTAAAGTGATACATCTCATAGTCCACCTCTCGGGACAAGGCCACCACGTAAAGCGGGAAAAGAATTGATACATCTCGCGGTCCACCTCAGGGGACAAGACCACTCAATCCCACCTTTATTATCTTCTTACGGATCTTCTCATTTCGTTCATCACATCTCATCCTACTATTTCATTCCGTAAAAATATGAAAATTCATTTTCATTTCATTCTCGTATTTTAAAACCATGATGCATAATTACTAAAGCACAATATAAAGTAAACGTGCATGCATTTTACCGAACTGTGAGGTACGCCTACAGGCAAAACACCTATTGCACTACTTACCTGGCGTCTTAGCAATTCGTACTCCGTATACGGCTTGCTAACTGGAGAAACTATAAAAACACACATCCATTAATTCTACTTCGTCCAACTCATAAAACCCTAAGGGGAAATAACACTCTAACATCTAATTTAACTAAACCCAAAATACAATTATATTTTTGACTACCTTTCGAAAATTCATAACTATCACAATACTTGTCCGATTTGGACGATTCGAAATGCTACGGACTTCTGAGGATATCTAATTTCTAATGGCCTAATCAAATTCCTAATCGAACACATACAGCTTGAACGAATGTGGCCAAACAAAAATCGTTTCATAAACCGAGCATTCGGCTATCTAGACGCTTAATCTTTTCTATAAAAACTCATAATATACTCCTACTTCTAGCTTAAACACCAATACACGAATAGAAATCAACTCTAACTTCAAATTCTCGTATCTTCCTCCTATGTTTAACCAAAACTACCCAATACTTTCCTTAACTCTAATTTTGTCGCTAAAAACAACTAAGCAACTAACTATCTACTCAAAACCTAACTGAAATATACCTTAGATTTGAAGAAGTGAAGATGAACTGAGAAGATCGTCGTTGGAAGGGAGAACGTGCTGAAGAAGAGGGTTTCTCGCGTAGGGGAGGGAAAGAAAATGCAGAGGGAGGGGGCTTTCTGTGTAACGCCCCGTAAACCTCCCCGTTTCCGGTATGTTCACTGCTCCAATACCATATCTTTAACGCCTCCGAGTCGTCCCCGGACCCGGATTGCCAACCGTACACTTACTTGTTTCCTCGACAATTTCGTATAAAATTTTAAAACCTTAATTCCTAGACTGAAGACGACATTTTTGAAAACATTTTTAATCAGCATTGCAGCGGAAAACTCATTTAAAAAAATGATTTAAATGGACTTCACCTTTTTAAAACATAGAAATGCAGAGACTGGTCGACACCTGCAAACGCTGGTTGACACCTGGGTCGTCTCGGGTTTGCATCGGTCGATACTGGCGAACGCCGGTTGACACTGCATTCCCCTAGGGTATTGTCGTCGATCGACACTAGGAATCACCGGTCGGCACTTCCACATTCATTTCAGAGAGTGGTCGACATCTGCTTTTACAGGTCGACACTTTGATCCTCTATGCTCGCGCAGGTCGACCCCCGTGATCGACACTCTCATTGATTTAACACTGATCGGTCGACACCCACAGTCACCGGTTGACACCTCAGTTCCCTCTGTCCGTACTGGTCGAACTCCACGGTCGACACTCACCTTCCCATTTACAATGACCAGTCGATACCTATGGACTTCGATCAACACTTCCTCCCCAGACCTCAGTAAAAACCTTAAAAACTTCACGAAATCGATCGGACATCAACATAACTCTAATAATGACCCAACACACTTTTTCCATCAACTCGAAATCCATTATATACACAAAAACTGTAACACCCCGAGAAAACCCCGCGTTCTCGGTGCGCTACAGTGCATCTACACACTACACACACACACTAACACTTGACATAACTAACTCAATTCAATACCCCTTTCGTTTTCAAATCATTTTCAAAAGAACATTTGTGAGTATGAAAATTTTTTTGACTCGATTCGAAAAACAACTCGCGTCCCGAAGAGAAAAACACGAAGTCCTCAACATAAAACTACGCAGCGGTAAAGAAAAACCATTTAAAACAATTTGAGATAAAACGGTAAGACTTGAAATCCTAGGAAAAAATCCCACGCACCCCACGATCTACCCAGTCGGGTCCCAAGCACTCACGTCCCCACTCCGACACTCCGCGTACACGGTGCCGCACGTGCCAACCCAACGTCACTGTATCTCGCGCACGCTCACAATGCCGCGTGCCCCACGCACCCTGCCTCTGTACAGCACGTCCGCGCGCACGCCTTATCCCGGCGCCGCATGACCCGTGTGCACCCGCAGGGCCGAGTGCCCCGCGCACCTACGATCACGCCGCACTTCCACGCTCATCTACCTTTTTCTAGCATTTACTGTTCACACCTCAACCTATTTAGTATCTCCTCGACTCTCAACCTCTCTCCCGAAATTTCGGCAGAATAACGACTAAAAACTGACTATCCCAAAAATTTAAACCCTGCACACAATTCACCATAATCCAACAATGTTTATCTATCCATCATCCAGAGAAATCACCATAACCAAATCAGAGTAAGAAGACGACGAAAATCCATCAAATACAAATGAACAAAGTCTCCAGTATAGAGTAATATCATACTCTAACATGAAAAATATCTGCGTACGTCACCAAAATCACACGCACTCCATACACCTATACACTGACGCAAATACAACAACACATCTCATCCACTGTACGTAATCACCACAAAAGAAGGAAAAACCCGCAAACCAACCAGGCCACCACCTACCAGCTCCACGGGTCGGGTCGCCCTAACAAAAGTCTGCGTACGTCACCAAAATCACACGCACTCCATATACACCTATACACTGACGCATATACAACAATCAATCTCATCCTCCGTACATAATCACCGCAAAAGAAAGAAAACCCACAAACCGACCAGGCCACAACCTACCATATCCACGGGTTGGGTCGCCCTAACAAAAGTCCGCCATCCGGTGCCGCAGTCGCACGCCGCCAACCATCCTACGCCTCAGGACTAGGCACTCGAGGCTCACCAGCGGTAACGTCAGCACCTACACCACAGAACACACAACATAAACCTAACGCTCAGTAAGTAATGCGATATGAAAGTAAAAGCCCACAATGCAATCCTATCACATGCAGTCTCTACCCTCACACTCATGTTGTCACATCTGTTACGCGTAATGCAGCCGCACCAAAGTAAGGAGGAACCTCATGCCACCCTACACCCTGACACGTCGCCACCGTACCGGACTCCCCAGCAACGAGGCCCACAAGCTACACCCACGCATCACCACACGGCAACCACATCAGGGTAAGGGTGTACCTCGCGCCACTATACACCCTGACACGTCGCCCCCGTCACAGCCTCCCTAGGACGGGGCCACAGTTGCCACACACACACGTTTCGCGACAGCCCAGCCGGCCCACCCCTCGAGTAAGATCCGCGACTGGTGTTGCACCGGCCCACACGCTAGTGGGATCCGCGGTACCACTGCCCATATCCTCACCGTCAACACATTCACGCCGCATGACGGCCCAGCCGGCCCACCCCTCGAGTAGGATCCGCGACTGGTGAAGCACCGGCCCGCACACTAGCGGGATCCGCGGTACCACCGCCACACCTCTCACCTCATACATCAAAGCATCCTAAAAAAAATCATTTTCGTTCTCATTTTTAAAACATGATGCATGTCAAACAATACGCACGCACACCACAATCAATCACATAAACCCTAAAGTTCTACAGTGTAGGCCCACTTGGGCAAAACACATGCATGCACTACTTACCTGGCGTCCTAAGCTTGCTCGATGTACAGCTTCGCCAACAGAAAGCCTCAACCTAAAACACAACCAATTTCTCATCAGTATTTATCCCAACATTTACCAACTAGCTAAAGACAACCTTCTCTAACTTCACTCACGAAATTTCAACTAAAACGGTCCATTGGTTCGGTTTGGCTGAAAACCAGCCCAACGTTTGGATGTGCATAACTTTTGCGTCCGCCAACAAAATCGAGCGAATCAAGTGGCTAAACATTCCCTTAGGAACCTAGTTTAACATCCCAAGACGGATTTTAAATTGGTAGGCCGCAGATAGGCGAAAAACGCCAGTAACCGAATCTGCCATTTTTATTAAAATTTCACATTTTCACTTCCCTTCAACCAAAACTCACTCCCAACTAGTTATATATATCAAAATGGCTATGCGACTCTCACACGTCGAATTTCCACGAAAAACGGTCAATAATTTGACTTAAACCAAAATCTCGCATAAACGTCCGACGCGCATAACTTTTGCGTCGGATATCGGAATTGAACGATTCCAGTGGCCACACGTTCTTCTAACAACCTATTTTAACCCACAAAGACAGAATTTGAAACGATCAACAGAAACTAGGTCGAAACGGCCAAAAACAGAATCTGCTTCTAACCTAAAATAGCCGAAAATTTAACTTCGATCCAATTTCGCAAATTCCTTCACCAAGCAGCCACAGTACAGTCCATTATGCATAACTCATAACAATTTCAAAGCTTCTCGATCAGAAAGCTCGAATGGCAGCAAAACTTCCCTGGTTTTCCTCTCGAAACCAGGGCACTACCGGCTCTCCCCTCCCCCACCCTTTATCCTTGCTGTAATTCCTCTATACCATGGCACAACAAGCCGAGGTAGGAACACAGGTAGCCTACATCTTCGGCCACCACGATTAGAGGAGGAACAGGGGACATTCCCACCTCTCCTCGGCCGGGTTTGGGGCGGAAATGCCTAGCCCCTAGCGCGCCCATCCCAGCCTCCTCACACCAGGAACCGAGCTCAAACCAGGCGAGAGTTCGGAAGTAACCGAACTTCCCACTTGCTGGCGGAAAAACGAAAAAAGTAGGGCAGTTTACCTTGGGTCTTCGGCACCGGAATGGCTGGGTTACAAGTCGTTCCCGGTTTGTCGGAGCCCTTTATCCACGTCGACTGCCGAAATCCTTCTGCTCCGGTCGTCGGCCGTCGTCGGAGCTCAAATCTCTCCCCTCTCCCGCGTCTCCTTCTCGGCTCCCTCTCAGGTGCGTGGTGAAGACATCCGAATGGCTTCTCCTCGAAGCCATTCGGGTGTTTTAAAAAAATTTTCTTTTTTTTTTCTTTTTTTTATTTTTAAATAATAAAATACAAATTACCGAATTGCCCTCACGTGCTTCAATCGTCCGAAATTTCGTAACTTTCTCGACTTCCCGACTTTAAATTCTGAAAAACTTTGCAAAAGTAGGCTCCGAGTCTTATAATTTAAATCTTTGCTGTTGAAATATTTCTCAAAACTCCGACCGGGATTAAACTAAAAATTCCAAAAATTAAAGATAAAATTCGAAATTCCCGGGTTATTACACCTGTTTTCTTTGGTTCTGTCGACCGAGCGTGAAAGCTCGGTTGTTCTTGGATTCCCGACAGTAGCACTCGATCGTCGGAGCATTTTAGAGTGTAGTGTGTGTGTGTGCTGGAGCCAGTGTGTGGCTCGGCTCTCCCGCGACGAAACCGACCGGGAATAGAGAGTTTCCCTTTGGTTGCCCTGCTCTGCTGGCTGAGCGTGGGGTCGTTTTGCCCTCTGCATTTCAGGGGATTATGGGATAAATTAGAAGGAATGAGGGAGGGGTTCAGGGTTCAATGAACCGATTGAGGAATTCTCGATTTTGGGGAGAAAAATCGTGAAGGATTTTGGTGCTGCCATGCTGTTTTCTAATTAGGTACTCTTCAAATTGTTAATGTGTGCATTGGTAGATCGAAATGTGATTTTTGGTGAAGGAATTGGCTAGATTTGATCGAAAATAAATTTTCGGCTATTTTTCGTATAAAAATAGATTCTGTTTTTGGCCGTTTTGGCTAGGCTTAGGTTGATCATTTTAAATTCTGTTTTGTGGGTTAAAAATAGGTTGATAGAGGAATGTATGGCTGCTGGAATCGTTCAATTCTGATATCCGACGCCAAAGTTATGCGAGTCGAAAGTTTATGACAGATTTTGGTCCAAGTCGAATTAGTGAGCGTTTTTCAAGGAATTTCGACGTGTGATAGTGGCATGTCTGTTTTTGGTGCGTAAAGCTGAATTGAGTGAGTTTTGGTTAAAGAAAAACAAAGGTTGAAATTTTATAAAAAAAATGGCAGATTTGGTTTTTGGCATTTTTCGCCTGTCTGCGGCTTACCGTTTTAAAATCTGTCTTAGTATGTTGAACTAGGTTTCTAAGGGGACGTTTAGCCACTTGAATTGTTCGATTCCGTTGACGGACGCAAAAGTTATGCGTGTCCGAACTTTGTGCTGGTTTTCGGCCAAACCAAACCAATTAGCCGTTTTAGTTGGAATTTCATGAGTGTAGTTAAGGAAGGTTATTTTTAACTATTTGGTGGATTTTGAGATAAATATTGATGAGTGGTTGTTTGTGTTTTAGGTTGATACATTTTTTAGCGAAGCTGTACATCGAGCGAGCTTAGGACGCAGGTAAGTAGTGCATGCATGCGTTTTGCCCAAGGGGCCTACAACGTAGAACTTTAGGGTTTATGTGATGGATTGTGTTGTGCGTGCGTATTATTTGACATGCATCATATTTTAAAAACGTGAACGAAAATGGTTTTGGGCATCTTTTGAGCATGTGGTGGGACGTGTGGCGGTGGTACCGCGGATCCCGCTAGTGTGCGAGCTGGTGCTTCACCAGTCGCAGATTCCACTCGAGGGGTGGGCCGTCATGCGGCGTGAATGTGTCGACGGTGGGGATATGGGCAGTGGTACCGCGGATCCTACTAGTGTGTGGGCCGGGGCAACACCAGTCGCGGATCCTACTCGAGGGGTGGGCCGGCTGGGCTGTCGCGAAACGTGTGTGTGTGGCAACTGTGGCTCTGTGCTGGGGAGGCTCGGACGGGGGCGACGTTTCAGGGTGTAGAGTGGCGCGAGGTACACCCTTACTCTGATGTGGTTGCCATGTGGTGATGCGTGTGTGTAGCTTGTGGGCCTCGATGCTGGGGAGTCCGGGACGGTGGCGACGTGTCAGGGTGTAGGGTGGCGTGAGGTTTCTCCTTACTCTGGTGCGGCTGCACCACGCGTCACAGATGTGAAAACATGAGTGTGAGTGTAGAGACTGCATGTGATAGGATTGCATTGTCGGCTTTTACTTTCATATCGCATTACTTACTGAGCGTTAGGTTTATGTTGTGTGTTCTATGGTGTAGGTGCTGACGATACTGCTGGTGAGCCTCAAGAGCCTAGTCCAGAGGCGTAGGATGGTTGGCGGCGTGCGCCCGAGGCATCAGATAGCGGATTTTGTTAGGGCGACCCGACCTCTAACCGATTAATAAATTTGTTATTCGATTCATTTTCGTTCGGAATCTTACAAATCTATTTACTCTATTAGCCCCAAAATAATCTTCTATGTAATAACCTGAGAAATTTCGAATCTTAGATTTAATTCTCAAAATTTAAATTAAATATCGGTTGGAGTTTTCGGGAAGCTTTTGGCGAAAATTTATTTTTGAAGCTCGGAAATCAATTCGTAGAAACATTTATGAAATTTTAAAGTCGGGAGGACACGAATTTAATGAAGTTACGATGGTTAAAACACGTGTGGGCATTTTAGTAAATTTATTTATAGTTTTAAATTTAAAAAAAATAAAACAACCGAATGGCTTTGGGAGGAAGCCATTTAGCTGTTGGACATCGACACCGAGAGAGCGATGGGGAACGAGAGAAAACCGGGAGAGGGAGAGGGAGCACGGTTGCCTGCCAACGCCAACGACGGAGGAGAGCTGAGCACCAGTGAGCAAAGAACCCTGGCGAACTGAAGTGGAGGTGTGGGTGCAGCTTTTACCAAGTTGAAAACCGAAGGTAAGCCCTGTGTTCCAGTGCAGTTCCACCGAGCATGATGCTAAATTTTTTTTCTCTCCGATTTTGATGGAAATTGCAGAGTGTTGTCTCGGGTGTAGAGGGTCTGCGTGTGTGAGAGTGTTGTGGGCTGAAAATGTCTGAGAGGGAGGAGAAGACCGAGGGGGGTAGTTGAGCAAAAATTCGGGTGAGTGCTCAAATTTTTGATTTCTAAGTTGATTATGCTTGAATGAGTGAAATGTGACTGATTGTGTATAAAAATTATTGGAATTGAATTGAAGTCAAAATCCAGATTTGTTTTGTGTAGAAACAGGTTCTGTTTTTGACGGTTTTGGCCTAGCTTTGGTTATCGTTTTAAATTCTATTTTTGTGGGTTAAATTAGGTTGTTAGGGAAACGTTTGGCAGCTAGAATCGTTCGATTCTGATATCTGACGCAAAAGTTATGCGCGTCGGACGTTTATGTCAAATTTTAGACCGAGTCAAATTATTGAGCGTTTTTAGTGGAATTGTGACGCGTGATATTAGTGTTGCTGATTGTAGTGTGTAAGGCGAGTTTTGAGTGAGTTTTGGTTGAGGGGAACGGAGATGTGAAATTTGGGTGAAGGGCAGATTTGATTTTTGGTGTTTCTCACCTAGCTGAGGCTTACCGTTTTAAAATCCGTTTTAACGTGTTAAACTAGGTTCCTAGAGAAGCGTTTAGCCTCTTGAATCGTTCAATTCTGATAATGGACCCAAACGTTATGCGCGTTTGAAGTTTAGGCTGCTTTTTGATCAAACCGAATTAGTGACCCGTTTTAGTTGGAATTTCATGGATTAGTTGAGAGATGTGATTTTTTAGCATATTTAGGGAATTTTGATGTGTAGATTCATGTCTAATTGTTTATGCTTTAGGTTGAGGCGTTTTTGGCAAAGCTGTGCATCGAGTAAGCTTAGGACGCCATGTAAGTAGTGTATGCATGTGTTTTGCCTAGGTGGGCCTACACCGTGGAACTTTAGGATTTATGTTGTTGATTGTTGTGTGTGTGCGTATTGTTTGACATGCATCATGTTTTAAAAAGAGAACGAAAATGGTTTTGAACATATTTTGAGTAAGTGGAGAGACGCATGGTGGTGGTACCGCAGATCCTGCTAGTGTGTGGGCCGGTGCGTAACCAACCATGGACTCCGCTTGAGGAGTAGGCCAACTTGGCTGTCACGCGGCGTGTATGTGTCGGCAATGAGGATGATGGACAGTGGTACCGCAGATCCTGCTAGTATGTGGGCTGGTGCAATACCAGTCGCGGATTCCGCTCGAGGAGTGCGCCAACTGCGCTGTCGCGAAATCTGTGTGTGTGGCAGCTATGTCCCCGTTGCTGCGGAGTCCGGGACTGGGGCGACGCGTCAGGGTGTAGTGTGGCGCGAGGTTCACCCTCATCCTGACGTGGTTGCTGTGTAGTGATGCGTGTGAGTAGCTTGTGGGCCAGTTACTGGGGAGTCCGGGACAGTGGCGACACGTCAGGGTGTAAGGTGGCACTAGGTTCATTCTCACCTTGGTGCGGCTGCACTACGCCTCACGGATATGACAACATGAGTATGAGTGTAGAGACTGCGTGTGATAGGATTGCATTGTCGATTTTTACTTTCATATCACATTACTTACTGAGCGTCAGGCTTATGATATGTGTTCTATGGTGTAGGTGCAGACATTGTTGCTGGTGAGCCCTGAGAGCCTAGTCTTTAAGCGTAAGATAGGTTGCGGCGCGCGATCGAGGCATTGGACGGCGGATTGTTAGGGCGACTCAACCCGTGAAGATGGTAGTTGGTGGTGAGATTTGCTCGGGTTGTTGCTTTGTGTCGGGATATTTAAGTGGCCAGATGAGTTTGTATAGGTGTCGGTTGTACAGGATTGTATAGAGTGTTTGTGGTGTTTTGGAGACGCGTGTGTACTTTTATATGTTGGAGTATGTCATTGCTCTATACTGTGGACTTTCTTCATTTTTAGTTGATAGATTTCGTTGTCTTTAAACTTCGATGTTTTTTTTGGGATTCTCTGGATACTTTGATGGATGGATTACTCTTAGAAATTTTCTGGTGAATTGTGTGCAGGATTAGAGTTTTTGGGATAGCCAATTTTTAGGCGTTACTCTGCCAAAATTTTGGGAGAAAGGTCGGGGAGTCGAAGGGGTACGGAATAGGTGGGGGTGTGCGTGGTGAGGCGCGAAGGGAGTGGCAGTGTGCGTGGGAGCGTGACGTGACCGCAGGCGCGTGGGGCACGTGGCCTTGCGAGTGCGTGTAGGTCGTGCGTCGTCTGGTGAGGGCGTGCGTGGGGCACGCGGCGCTGTGGGCGCGCGCGTGACGCGGCGGTGTCGAGTTGGTGCGCGCGGTGCCATGAGGATGTGCGCGGGGCGCCGAAGTGGGGACGTGGGTGCGTGGGGCGCCGAAGTGGGGCCGAGTGAGCGCGTGCGCTGGGCGCGCAGCACCACGTTGAGTGTGCGCGTGCGTGGTACGCGGCGCGAGACCATGGGCGCGCGGCAACATTACTCGAGCGCGCTGCACTTAGTCGGGTAGCGCAAGGCGTGTGTTATACTCCTTTCTAAAATTTCAAGTCTTGTCGTCTTATTTTTAAAACTCTTTTAAGTTGTCTTTTATGCTACATTTTTTATATTGAGGATTTCATGTTCCCTCTTCGGGGCGCAAGTTGTTTTCGAATCTAGTCGAAAATTTTTTTATATTTACAAATGTTCTTTTGAATATAATTTGAAAATGAAAGTGGTAATAAATTGAGTGTAACACTCAGAATTTTCCGTTTAAACTAATTTTGGATTTACGTAATTATAATCAGTAGAATTTTGGGTCAAAATTAAGAGCGGAGAATTTTTACCCTTAAGTAAAAGATTTTTTTGAGGCTAATGGAGAAGAGAAAAATTTAAGAATCCAACCGAAATAAGATCAAATTATAGATTTATTAAACGGTTAGAGGTTAAGGGCGAATTAGTAATTAGCATTATTATTATTATTATTATAAAACAAAATAATATCAAAACACCTGACGGTGTTTTTCTCCAAAATCCCCTCCCTCCCCTGTTCTTCTTCCCTCTCCCACACGAAGGCTCGGCGATTTCTCCGACCAGCCAACGATTCTCCTCCATTCCTTCAAATTTAAGGTAAGTTTCTAATAGATAGTTAGTTCTCTAGTTGTTTTGAGCGGTAAAAGTGAAGTTAGAGAAATTTATTAGATATTACGGTAAAACCTAAGTTGGAGGAATGAGATTTCGAAGTTATAGTCGATTTTTATCCGTATGTTGGCGTTTAAGCTATAAGTAGGAGTAAATTATGAGATTTTATGGAGAAGATTGAACATTGGGACAACCGAATGCTCGAATTGTGGAACGATTTCCATTTGATCACATTCGATAGAGCTATAGGTGTTGGATTAGGAATTTGATTAGGCTGTTAGAAATTAGACGTCCTCAGAAGTCTGTAGCCTTTCGGATCGTCCAATTCGGATGAGTATTGAAGAAGTTATGAATTTCCAAAGTTGGTTAGAAATTGAGTTGGATGTCGGGTTTAGTAGATAGTTTTGGTTTTGTACGAGTTATGACTTTCAAGCTAGGAATTTATGAATTGAACGAGGTAGAATTGATGAATGTGTGATTTTATAGGTATTCTCAGTTAGCGTACGAAGTTACGAAGTGCGAGGAATTTTTAGGACGGTAGGTATGTAATGGATTGTTTGTGATTTGCCTTCAGGACTATGCCATGGAACGATAGGGTTGCTTGTTTGTTTTAACTGTTTGTTTCATTGATTGGTCAGTTGATTACGCATATGTGTTGATATGCATTATGGTTTTGAATTACGAAAGAATGAGTTTTGAGCATGTTTTGAATTGTGCGCATGAATGTAATCAGATAAGAAAAGATGCCACGTATGTGAACGCCTCGTCGTTAACATGCTAGTAAAAAAGCATTAGAGGGTTCACATTGATGAAAGTACGTAAGATGTCATGGTTTGTGAATGCCTCGTCGTTAACGTGCTAGTGAGAAAGCACTAGAGGATTCTATGATCAATGTTGGGAGGAGATTTTGTATGGCCGTCCGGTACGTGAACATGATGTGTGCCTCTAATCTCGCTCCGTGGGTCATGGTTTGGCCGTCCTGAGTGTGATAGGATGAGTGCCTACTTGACTCACACGTGAAAGTGGAAGATGATAATAATAAAAACGAAACGAAAACGAAACAGAGTGTAGAAACTGCATGTGTTAGGGGTTGAGTTGTGTATTGATTGTCAGTTCATATTCCATACTTGCTAAGCATTAAGCTTATGTTTTGTGTTCCATGGTGTAGGTGACGGCGAACTTTCCGGTGAATTGTTTGAGCACGGGCATGACTAGGATGGTGGTTGGTGACGTATGTTGTATACCGGTGCATGCAACTTGTTGTGGCGACACGACCATGGTGTAATAAGTTGTGGGATTTTGTAAGCATTTTGTGTTGAACACCTATGTATAATTGTGGATTGGTATTTTGATGTATAGAAAGTGTTTTTAAATCATACGAGCCATTTTGACGAATGATTAATATTTTTTTTTAAAACGTAAAAGGTTGTTTTTAATGATTAAATACTCTTTGGAAGTTATTTGGGAGAAATTAGTCTGGATTGTATGATTTTGATTGCAGGATTTTGGGTTAGACCTGTTTTTAGTCGTTGTAATGTCAAATTTTCATGAAATTGATTTTATGCCAAACTCTTCCGCTGCCACAATTAAAAGGCTTTTAAACGTTTTAAGGTTTTTAAACAGAGTTCTGATGAGGAAGTATCAACCGATAGGCTTAGTGATCGACCAGACCCTGCAAGTGTCGACCGCGAGGGTCGACCTGTGCAGGCAGAGCCGAAGTAAGTGTCGACCTATGGTTGTAGGTGTCGACCGGTAGTGTAAAAAAATGGCAGCAATGTCGACCGCGAGGGTCAAGCTGCGCGGGCAGAGAGGATCAAGATGTCGACCTGTGAAAGCAGATGTCGACCGCTCTCTGAGATGAGCGTAGAAGTGTCAACCGGTGTTCTTAGTGTCGACCGACGAAGAAACCCGAGAGAAACGTAGTGTCGACCGACGTTTCCCAGTGTCGACCAACGAAAAACCCGAGACAACCCAAGTGTCGACTGATATTTACAAGTGTCGACCGGTCTCTCTATTTTTTGTTTTTATAAAACGAAACTTCTTTCAAACTGACTTTAATCGAGTTTTCCGCTACAATGTTATTTAAAATATTTTCAAAAATGTCGTTTTAAGTTAAGAAATAAAAGTTTTTAATTTTATGCGAATTCTTACGATACGAGTGAAATAGTGAGTAAGTAGAAAACTCGGGTCCAAGGTGGATCGGGGCACTACAAGTTGGTATCAGAGCAAAATGGTCAAATCGTTTGAAGAATTACCCAACACTGCCGGCCGCCATGCAACGTGCTCCACCAACTGTAAGTATTTGTTTATTTTTAGTTAGATCGTGACTAAGATTAGATTACGATAACCTCGTACAGGAATTAGCCAAGATGTATAGATGACCGGGATGACCTAGAGTTCGGAGAGAGGTAGTAGAGTCAGAGAATGATGACAACTTGGCTACGATCAGACGACTGATCGAGTTGGTCAACAGGCAGTCCCAACAATTGGGAATGCTACTGAATCAAGGACAAGAGAGCCATGAAGCGGGTTTTAGTGGAGAAAGGTTTAGGAGATTGAAGCATTCGACATTTGAGGGCCAGATGACAGATCCAACTGCTTCGGAAAGATGGATCTGCACCATTGAAAACATGTTCAAGTATGCCAATGTGGAGGAGGGGAATATGGTTACATGTGCAACAATCCACCTATCAAACGACGCTCAAAGTTGGTGGGAGACAGTAGAGGCCACCATAGCTGCCTGGGATTTGACCTGGAAGAGATTTAAAGACATGTTTTATGACAAGTATTAGAACCGAACGGTCCAAGCTGCAAAGAGGTTGAAATTCTTACAGTTTGGCTTCCAATACTTTGAAGGCCAGTAGCTGAGTACGTCAGACAGTTTGAATCATTGTCTCGGTTTGCAAGCCAATTAGTGAGTAATGAAGAAGAAAAGATACTACAGTTTGTGCAAGGGTTGAAGTCGGAGATATATAGAGGCGTGACAAACTCTTGAATCGAGGGAGTACCATATGCAAGAGTCGTGGCCAAAGCATTGGAAGTGGAGGGGCGAAAGCCAAATGTGTGAAGCAAGGAGAAGCCACCAAAAGATTCTTTAAAGAGATCACACCATAGACGAGCAGGGAAGGATCTTCTTCTGGAACCAAGAGGCCAGGTGGCATTGTGAATGAATCGAGGGGAGGAAAGAAACCGCAAAAGCAGAAGAGGTACCTGCAGTGTCCAAAGTGCTTAAAGAGCCATCCTTGAGAATGCAGACAGTTTGCAAGAAAATGCTACAATTACAATGAAGCTGGTCATATTTCACGAAACTGCACAAAGCCGAGAGTCAACCGGTGCTTCACCTGCAACGAGACCGGTCACATATCTAGGGATTGTCCCGCAGCAAAGAAGGGTCCAGCCAAAGTGACGCCCATGATCTTTTCTATGATAGAGCCCGAGGGTGAAGATCGACCAACTGTTATTTCAGGTACGGTACTAGTTGATACGGTGCCTGCATTTACGTTGATAGATTCAGGAGCATCACACTTCTTTGTTGCTACGGCTTTTGGATAAAAGTAAATTTATGGACTAGACCAGCCAGATGTACATATGAAGTGAGGTTACCATTTGGTGAGCGCATGCACTCCGATCAAGTGGTGCGTGAAAGTGTCATATCAGTGGGGACTAATAGCATGCTTGCTGATTTGATTGTGATGTGGATAACTGGCTACGACGTGATATTGGGCATGGATTGGTTGTTTCGACACTACACAATGATTAATTGTAGAGCTGGAACTGTTAATTTCCAACCCCCAGGTGGTGCAAAACATTCATTGCAAGCTATGAAGAATGTGAAGAAGCTATCTGTAATGGCACCCATTGAGGCTCGGAGATTATTAATGGGTGAGCATTTTTGCTTTCTTGCAACAATTTTAGATACTCAATTTCACGTGGAGACAAAACCACAAGATATTGTGGTAGTTCGTGAGTTTCTTGATGTATTCTTGGACGATTTTCCCAGTTTACCTCCAGACCGGGAAGTCGAATTTGTGATTGACACATATCCCGGTGCAGTGTCAATATCAAAGAACCCTTATAAGTTGGCTCCTCCAGAATTGAAAGAGTTGAAAAAGCAGTTGGAAGAACTGTTGGAAAAGGGATTCATACGCCAAGCTTTTCCCCATGGGGCGCACCAGTCCTATTTGTAAAGAAAAAAGACGGATCACTCCGAATGTGTATTGACTACAGGGAGCTGAATAAGCTAACCATAAAAAATAAGTATCCACTGCCAAGGATAGACGACTTATTTGATCAACTTTAAGGAGTTCGGATTTTCTCGAAGATAAACTTGAGATCGAGGTATTACCAGCTAAAAGTCAGATCACAGGATATCTCGAAGACAGCCTTTCAGACAAGATACGGACACTATGAACTTTTAGTGGTGTCGTTCAGGCTGACAAACGCTCCAGCCGTTTTCATGGACCTGATGAATCGGGTATTTCAAGAGTATCTAGATAAATTCGTCATTGCATTTGTTGACGAAATCTTGGTTTACTCCCGCAATGAAAATGAACATAAAGAGCATTTGAAGATGGTTCTTAAGACTTTGAAGCAGCATCAGCTGTATGCAAAATTCTCCAAGTGCGAGTTCTAGTTGGATAAGGTCCATTTTCTTAGACATGTGATTTCTGGTGGAGGGATATCAGTGGATCCAGCTAAGATACAGTCGATCAATGAATGGCCTCAATCAAAGAATGTCAACGAGATTCGAAGCTTTCTAGTGTTAGCTGGTTACTACACGAAGTTTATTGAGGGATTTTCAAATATTACAGCACCCCTTACTCGTCTGACAAGAAAGGAAGTCAAGTATGTGTGATCGAAAGACTGTGAGCACAGTTTCCAGATACTGAAGTAGAAATTGACTACAGCTCCAGTGTTGATAGTTCTGGTCATGGATGAAAAGTTCAGTATTTACTGTGATACTTACAGAATCGGATTGGGTTGTGTCTTGATGCAAAACGAAAAGGTGATCGCTTATGCTTCAAGGCAATTAAAGTCTTATGAGCAAAATTATCCAACCCACGATTTAGAGTTAGCGGCGGTCGTGTTCGCGTTAAAGATCTGGAGGCACTATCTTTATGGACAACAATGTGAGATATATTCAGATTACAAAAGTCTGAAGTATATCTTCACTCAGAAGGAACTGAATATGAGGCAGAGGCGGTGGTTGGAGTTCGTGAAGAACTACAACCTTGAGATCAAATACCACCCCGGCAAAGCCAATGTAGTGGCCGATGCATTAGGGCAGATTTTGACCTCAGTTTCAGCAATGAATGCCGAGATGTCTAAAGAGTTGAGTACAGAATTTCAGAGATTTAATTTGGAGCTAGTTTCAAATATAGCAGTAGAATTATCAGCCTTATCTCTGAAGCCGTCAATTTTAGAGAAAATTAGAGAAGCTCAACAAGATGACCCAAGGTGCAACGAATTTAGGTCGAGCATAGCATCTAATGACAGAACCGAGTTTAGCTGTTCAGATGATGGAATCCTGAAGTTCCTGAATAGATGGTATGTTCCGAACAATGATCATTTTCAGAATGAGATTTTTTCTGAAGCGCACTCCTCAAGGTTTTCTGTTCATCCCGGAAGCACCAAGATGTACAGAGACTTTAGACAACATTATTGGTGGCCTGTCATGAAGAAGTCTATAGCAAGGTACATAGAGACATGCTTGATCTGCCAACAAATCAAGCCTAAGCATCAGAGGACGGCCGGAAAGTTGCAACCATTGCCGGTTCCAGAATGGAAGTGGGACCAAATATCCATGGATTTTGTTGTCGGGTTACCCGAACGACAAATGGATTTGATGCGGTGTACGTGATTGTGGATCGTTTAACCAAATCTGCCCATTTTCTACCAGTGAAGATGACATTCAATATGAACTAGTTCGCGGACCTATACATTCAGGAGATAGTGAGGTTGCACGGAGTACCAATTTTGATTGTGTCGGACAGGGACCCAAGATTCACATCAAAATTTTGGAAGAGTCTGCACAAAGCAATGGGGACACGACTGAATTTCAGTATAGCCTTTCATCCTCAGACCGACGGACAATGTGAACGGACTATTCAGATTTTAGAGGATATGCTTCAAGCCTGTGTACTAGAATTCCAAGGTTCGTGGAGCAAGTATTTACCCTTGGTGGAATTCTCGTACAACAACAGCTATTAGGCTATGATAAGTATGGCCCCCTACGAAGCTCTATACGGGAGAAAGTGCAGATCGCCCCTCTATTGGGATGAAGTCGGTGAAGCCGGCCTGACTGGTCCAGAAATCGTGTAGCAAACGACTGAAAAGATCAAGATTATTCGGCAGCGGATATGGACAGCTCAGAGTCGACAAAAGAGCTATGCCGATGGAAGAATGAGAGAATTGGAGTTCAAAGTAGGAGATGAAGTTTTCCTAAAAATTTCGTCGTTCAAGGGTGTAATGAGGTTCGAGAGGAGAGGTAAGTTGAGCCCAAGATACGTTGGACCATTCCCGATCACAAAGAGAATTGGAAGAACTGCATACCAATTAGAACTGCCAGCTTCCATGAAAGGAGTTCACAATGTTTTCCACGTGTCAATGCTAAGTAAGTGTCTCAAAGATTCGTCGTACGTTGTGGTTCACCAGGATCTTGAAGTACAGCCAACCTTAGCGTATGAAGAAAAGCCAGTAGAGATTTTAGATTATGCAGTGAAGACACTACGCAACAAGGATATTCCGCTGGTGAAAGTATTATGCCGTAACCACAATGTGGAAGAGGCAACGTGGAAAGACAACAAAATATGATTGATCATTGTACTGAACTTTTTAGCTACGCAAATTTTGAGGACAAAATTCTTTTAAGCAGGGTAAAGTGTAATACCCAGAATTTTTTGTTTAAACTAATTTCAGATTTACGTAATTATAATCGGTGGAGTTTTGGGCCAGAATTGAGAGCGGAAAATTTTTACCCTTAAGTAAAAAATTATTTCGACGTTAATGGAGAATAGAAAAATTTAAGAATCCAACCGCAATCATATCGAATTACAGATTTATTAAACGGTTAAGGGTTAAGGGCGAATTAGTAATTAAAATTATTATTATTATTATTATTATTATAAAAAAATATTATCAAAATACCTTACAGTGTTTTTCTCCCCAGCGCAAAACCCCCTCCCTCCATTGTTCTTCTTCCCTCTCCCACATGAAGGCTCGGCGATTTCTCCTTCCAGCCGACGACTCTCCTCCATTCCTTCAAATTTAAGGCAAGTTTCTAATAGTTAGTCCTCTAGTTGTTTTGAGCGGTAAAAGTGAAGTTAGAGCAATTTATTGGATATTACGATAAAATCTAAGTTGGAGGAATGAGATTTCAAAGTTATAGTCGATTTTCATCCGTATGTTGGCGTTTAAGCTAGAAGTAGAAGTAGATTATGATATTTTATGGAGAAGATTAAGCGTTGAGACAACCGAATGCTCGAATTGTGGAACGATTTCCGTTCGGTCACATTTGGCAGAGCTATAGGTGTTGGATTAGGAATTTAATTAAGCTGTTAGAAATTAGACGTTATCAGAAGTCCATAGCCTTTCGGATCATCCAATTTGGAAGAGTATTGGAGAAGTTATGAATTTCCGAAGTTGGTCAGAAATTGAGTTGGATGTCGGGTTTAGTAGAGAGTTTTGGTTTTGCACGAGTTATGACTTTCAAGCTAGGAATTTATAAATTGAACGAGGTAGAATTCATGAATCCCGGCGTTTGCCAGCGTCGACCGATGAAAAACTCGAGACAACCCAAGTGTCGACCGATGTTTACAGGTGTCGACTGGTTTATCTGTTTTATATTTTTATAAAATAAAGTTTTGTTTAAACTGATTTTAATCGAGTTTTCCGCTGAGATACTGTTTAAAATATTTTCAAGAATGTAGTTTTAAGTTGAGGAACAAAAGTTTTAAATTTTATTCGAATTTCTTTTGAGTGTAGTGAGTGAGTAATAGAAGAGTGCAAACCGGGAAATGGGTAGAGTTTCCGGGGCGTTATAGAGATGGTATCAGAGCCGTAAACAAACCAGAAACAGATAGGTTTTCGGGGTGTTACAATTGTGGTATCAGAGCCAAATGGTCAAAATGTTCAAACAATTAACAAAAAACGCCGATCGCCGCTTGACGTGCTTCGACAACTGTAAGTGTTTAAATTTAGATTTAGTTATTAGATGCTTATGGGAGTAATTAACCTTGTCCTGGAAATTAGCCATAATGTCTAAACGACTAGGATGTCTTAGAGTACCGAGAGAGGCAGCTGATACGAGGAGTGAGGATGATGCAATGACGATCAGGCAGTTAACCGAATTGGTGAATAGATAGTCTCAGCAATTAGGGATCTTGTTGAATCGAGAGGTGCAAGGAAATGCAAGCTCTAGTTCAGGCCATGATCAGTCGGGAGATAGATTTCAGAGATTACGACCCCCGACATATGAAGGACAATCATCGGATCTAACAGCTGGAGAAAGTGGGTCCGTACCATGGAAAGTATGTTCAAGTACGCGAAGGTGAAAGAGAAGGACAAGGTCTCGTTAGCCACATTCCATTTAGCGAAGGACGACCGATTTTGGTGGGAGTCCGTGGAGACCATAGCTGAAGTGCAGCGTGTGACATGGGAAAAGTTTAAGGAGATATTCTATGACAAGTACTTCAACAGCACAATGCAAGCAGCTAAAAGAATGGATTTCCTACAGTTGAAACAGACTGGGTCGGTAATTGAGTACAACCGACAATTCGAGTCATTATCTCGGTTTGCCAGCAGTTTAGTGAGCCGGAATGAAGATAAGGTGTTTCAGTATATACAGAGGCTAAAGCCGAAAATATACAAGGGAGTAAAGATAGACGGAACTCAGGAGGTGCCCTATTCGAAAGTGGTGGCTAAGGCGCTAGAAGTTGAGAAGGCTGAGATGAAATGTATTAAACAGCGAAAGGCTTCTAGGAGATTTTTCAATGAGGTTGCCCTACTACAGAGTAGAAGTGCTTCCCAGCAGCAACAACAGAGGGTTAGTAAGAGGGTTAGTAAGAGGTTCAGCAAGAGCTCGAGTAGCCAGGGAAGCAGTAAAGAGCCTCAAGGGTCGGCGCAGTACCCCCAATGCCCTAAGTGTTTGAGGTATCACCCAGGTGAATGTAGACTAAACCCGAGAAAGTGCTACAACTGTAATGAAGCTAGACACTTGGCTAGAGATTGCCTGAAGCCTCGAGTGATTCGGTGTTTGAACTGTAACGAGGTAGGCCACGTCAGCAAGGATTGCCCAGCTCTAATGAGGGCTCCAATGCGTACAACACCAAGAGTATTCGCCATTATCGAGTCGGCCGAGGATGACCAACCAGCTGTAGTGTCAGGTACTATATTGGTAAACTCTGTACCTGCATATACTTTGATTGCTTCTAGTGCGAAGCACTCGTTCGTTGCAACTACATTCATGGTTAAGTTGGATATATGACCTGTGTCAACGGACTGTAATTACGAGGTAATGTTGCCTTCTAGTAGGCATATGCATTCAAATCAAGTGGTGCGAGATAGCATAGTATCGATGGGAAGTAAGAATTTATCGATCGATATCATTATTATGGGTATAACGGGATATGACATGATATTGGGAATGGATTTGCTATTCAAGTACTACGATAAAATTAACTGTAAGGCGGGCACGGTGAGTTTTCAACCGCCGAATGGTGAGAAGCATACCTTTCAGGGTGCGAAGAATGCCCGGAAGATATCTGCCACGGCGCGTGTCAGTGCTCGTCAAGTTTTGATTGGTGAGTCTTTCAGTTTTCTCACCAGTCTTATAGCAAATTCCTAGGGATTCGAGGTCGTAGGATGTTTTAATTGTTCAAGACTTCCCTGAAGTTTTCTTAGATGATTTACCCGATTTACCTCCAGATCGAGAGATAGAATTTGCTATAAATCTGTATCCGGGAGCTGAGCCGGTGTCAAAAAATTCTTATAGATTGGCACCAGCGGAGCTGAAGGAGTTAAAGAAGCAATTAGAAGAGTTGGTGGAAAAAAGATTTATACGCCCCAGTTTTTCGCCGTGGGTGCGCCTATCCTTTTCGTCAAGAAAAAGGATAGATCGTTGCAGATGTGCATCGACTACCGGGAGCTGAATAAGCTGACGATTAAGAACAAGTACCCTCTGCTGAGAATAGATGATATATTTGATCAACTCCAAGGGGCGCAAGTGTTTTCGAAGATTTACCTGAGATCGGGTTATTATCAGTTGAAGGTCAGACCAGAAAATATTCCAAAGACGGATTTTCGAACACGTCATGGGCATTATGAGTTTTGAGTAATGTCATTCGGACTGACGAATGCCACAGCCGCTTTTATGGATCTGATCAACCGAGTATTCCATGACTATCTTGATAAATTCGTTATCGTGTTTATCGATGATATATTGGTGTACTCTCGTATTGAGAAAGATCATAAAGAGCACTTGAGGTTGGTGTTGGAGACTTTGAAGCGACACCAGCTTTATGCAAAGTTTTGGAAGTGCGAATTCTAGCTGGATATGATTCAGTTTTTAGGACATGTCATCTCGAGCAATGACATATCGGTTGATCCAGCAAAACTCCAGGCAGTTAAGGAGTGGCCACAACCAAAGAATGTCACGAAGATACGGAGTTTCTTGGGTTAGCAAGTTATCACAGGAGTTTTATTGAAGGGTTTTCAAAGATTGCAGCACCTCTGACCCATCTAACGAGGAAAAATATGAAGTATCTGTGGTTCGAAGATTGTGAGCATAGTTTCCAAACATTGAAGCAGAGACTGACTACTGCTCCGATTTTGACGCTCCCTACTGAGGACGGAAAATTTAGTATTTATTGTGTTGCTTCCAAGGTAGGTCTTTGATGTGTGCTGATGCAGGAAGGAAAGGTGATAGTCTACGCTTCTAGGCAGCCAAAGAATTACGAGCAGAATTATCCAACACACGACCTGGAGTTAGCCGCGGTAGTCTTCGCACTAAAAATTTGGAGGCATTATCTGTGTGGACAGTCGTGCGAGGAATATTCAGACCATAAAAGTGTGAAGTATATTTTCACTCAGAAGGAGTTGAATATGAGACAGCGGCGGTAGTTGGAATTCTTGAAGGATTACGATGTTGAGATTAAATACCACCCCGGCAAGGTAAATATGGTGGCTGATGGATTGAGCAGGGTGACGACATCCACTTCGGCGATGGATTCAACTATGCCACTGACCTTGGATGCAGAATTTCAGAAGTTCAACTTGGAGGTAGTGTCGAGTGTCTCAGCCATGTTGTCGGCTATGTCCTTACAGCCTACGATTCTGGAAAAGATTAAGCAGGCCCAGAAGGACGATGCTGAATTCGAAGAAGTTAAATCCAACATAGCTTCCAACGACAGGTCGAAGTTCAGTTTTTCGAACAAAAAAATTCTTAAGTTTCGTAATATGTGGTTCGTTCTGAGTAATGAAGAACTATAGAGAGAAATACTGGTTAAAGCCCACTCTTCGAGATTTTCTGTGCATCCAGGAAGTATCAAGATGTATAGAGAAGTTAAGCAGCATTATTGGTGGCCCGATATGAAGAAGATTGTGGCAAAGTATGTGGAGGCGTTCTTAATTTGTCAACAGATTAAGGCTGAACACCAGAGACCAGTGGAAAAGCTACAACCATTGCCTGTTCCCGAGGAAGTGGGAGCAGATATCAATGGATTTTGTTGTCGGATTGCCTCAGACAACAAAAGGTTATGATGGCATATGGGTGATTGTGGATCGATTAACCAAGTCAGCCCATTTTCTGCCAGTGAAGATGACATATTCTATGGACCAATTCGCCGAGCTATATGTACAAGAAATCGTACATTGTACAGAGATCCAACCTTGATTGTATCAGATAGAGACCCGAGATTTACGTCAAAATTCTGGAAGAGTCTGCACAAGGCTATGGGTACGCAGCTCAATTTTAGCATGGCATTTCATTCTCAGACGGACGGCCAATCTGAGAGGACCATTCAGACGCTGGAAGATATGCTTCGAGCTTGCGTACTGGAATTCCAGGGTTCATGGAGCAGATACCTACCATTGGTGGAGTTTTCATATAACAACAACTTTCAAGCTACGATAGGTATGGCACCTTACGAGGCTCTTTACGGCAGGAAGTGCAGATCTCCAATATTTTGGGATGAAGTCGGCGAGGCAAGATTGGTTGGTGCGGATATTTTGCAGCAGACAGTAGAGAAAATTGCATTTATTCGGTAATGAATTTTAATCGCTAAAAGCCAACAGAAGAGTTATGCAGATCGTCGGAGAAGAGAGTTAAGATTTGAGGTGGGTGATGAAGTCTTCCTGAAAGTTTCGCCATTCAAAAGAGTTGTGAGATTCGAGAAAAGAGACAAATTAAACCCAAGATTTATTGGATCATTTCCTATTATGAAGAGAATAGGAAAAACAACTTACCAGCTACAGCTGCCAGTCTCGATAGATGGGATCCACAATGTATTTCACGTATCCATATTGAGGAAGTGTATGCAAGATCCTTCCCACATCGTGGAGCAATAGGATATAGAAGTTCAAGTCACTTTGACGTATGAAAAAAAGCCAGTGGTGTAATAACCCGGGAATTTTGAATTTATATTTTTATTTTTGGAATTTTTAGTTTAATCCCGGTCGGAGTTTTGAGAAATATTTCAACGGGAAAGATTTGAATTATAAGACTCGGAGCCTACTTTTGCGAAGTTTTTCGGAATTTAAAGTCGGGAAGTTGAGAAAGTTACGAAATTTCGGACGATTGAAGCACGTGAGGGCAATTTGGTAATTTGTATTTTTATTATTTAAAAAAAAAAAAAATACAAACCACCCGAATGGCTTCGGGAAGAAGCCATTCGGCTGGTTTTCTGCGAGCAACCGAGAGCGCCAAGAGCTAGCGTGCAGGGGAGAGTGGTCGTGTGCGGAGCTGTGATCGACGGCCGGCGAGCGTGGGTGCAAGGTGCGGGTTACGAACAGGTGCTGCTGTCCTGACGAACCGAAGCCATTCGGTTTCAGCAGCTCGAATTCCCGAGAGAGCCGAGAGTGAGACGCGGGAGAGGGGAGGAAATCCTCGTGTTTCGATTCTTTGGCAGACGCGAGTGGGCGTTGGGGAGACTGCCGGGACTGGGTGCTCGGCTGTGCATTGCCCTCCATTCGACCGAGTGCACAGTAACGCAACGGTAAGCTCTTTCCTTGTTCTGCCGTCCCATTTTTTTTGGCTTGGCCGAGCTTAGTGCTCGGCCTGCTTTCGGCATTGATGAAATTTGGCCGCAAGTGGTAGGGTAGCGCGAAGGTGATGCTGCAAGCTTAAGGAAACCGAAGGTGAGCCCTGTCGGTTTCCTGTTTCGACCGAGCTTAGTGCTCAGTCTTCTTGCCTTTGCAGTGAGCTTGGCCGAGAGTTATGGACGAGATGGGGCTAGTTGTGTGTGGAAGTTTGTAAATTGAAGTTTGAAATCAAAAATTTAACCCTTTTTGTGCAGGGGCAGTTCGTTTTTTAGCTAATTTGGCCTAGTTTTGGTAATTGTTTTAAGTTCTGTTCTTGTGGGATGGATTAGGCTATTCGAGGGACGTATGGCCGCTGGAATCGTTCGATTCCGATATCCGACGCAAAAGTTATGCGCGTCGGAAGTTTATGCGAGATTTTGGTTTAAGTCAAATTAGTGACCCTTTTTCGTGGAAATTCGACGTGTGATAGTAGCATAGCCATTTTGATGCATATAACTAGTTGGGAGTGAGTTTTGGTTGAAGGGAAGTGAAAATGTGAAATTTTAATAAAAATGGCAGATTCGGTTATTGGCATTTTTCGCCTATCTGCGGCCTACCGATTTAAAATCCGTCTTGGGATGTTAAACTAGGTTCCTAAGGGAACGTTTAGCCATTTGAATCGTTTGATTCCGTTGACGGACGCAAAAGTTATGCGCATCCGAACGTTGAGCTGGTATTCGGCCAAACCAAACCAATGGACCGTTTTAGTTGGAATTTAATGAGTGTAGTTAGATAAGGTTATTTTTAGCTAATTGGTAAATGTTGGGAGAAATACTGATGAGAAATTGGTTGTGTTTTAGGTTGAGGCTTTCTGTTGGCGAAACTGTGTATCGAGCGAGCTTAGTACGCCAGGTAAGTAGTGCATGCATGTGTTTTGCCCAAGTGGGCCTACACTGTAGAACTTTAGTGTTTATGTGATTGATTGCGGTGTGTGTGCGTATTGTGTGACATGCATCATATTTTTTTAAAACGGGAACGAAAATGATTTTTAGCATGCTTTGATGTATGAGGTGAGACGTGTGGCGGTGGTACCGCGGATCCCGCTAGTGTGCGGGCCGGTGCTTCACCAGTGGCGGATCCTACTCGAGGGGTGGGCCGGCTGGGCAGTCATGCGGCGTGAAAGTGTTGACGGTGAGGATATGGGCAGTGGTACCGCGGATCCTACTAGTGTGTGGGCCGGTGCAACACCAGTCGCGGATCCTACTCGAGGGGTGGGCCGGCTGGGCTGTCGCGAAACGTGTGTGTATGGCAACTGTGGCCCCGTGCTGGGGAGGCTGGGACGGGGGCGACGTGTCAGGGTGTAGAGTGGCGCGAGGTACACCCTTACCCTGATGTGGTTGCCGTTGGTGATGCGTGGGTGTAGCTTGTGGGCCTCGTTGCTGGGGAGTCCGGGACGGTGGCGACGTGTTAGGGTGTAGGGTGGCGTGAGGTTCCTCTTTACCCTGGTGCGGCTGCACTACGCGTCACAGATGTGACAACATGAGTGTGAGTGTAGAGACTGCATGTGATAGGATTGCATTGTCAGCTTTTACTTTCATATCGCATTACTTACTGAGCGTTAGGCTTATGTTGTGTGTTCTGTGGTGTAGGTGCTGACGATACTGCTGGTGAGCCTCGAGAGCCTAGTCCAGAGGCGTAGGATGGTTGGCGGCGTGCACCCGAGGCACCGGATGGTGGATTTTTGTTAGGCCGACTCGACCTGTGGTGGTGGTAGGTGATAGTGGATTTATCATTTCATGTTGGGTATTTGTGTAGATAGCGGAGTTGTATAGACATTGATCTTTTGAGATTGTATAGAGGAGTTGTAGTGTTTTGGAGGACTTTCTTCATTTGTATTTGATGGGTTCTTATTGTCTTCTTACTCTGATTTGGTTATGGTGATTTCTCTGGATGATGGATAGATAAACATTGTTGGATTATGGTGAATTGTGTGCAGGGTTTAAATTTTGGGATAGTCATTTTTTTTAGCCGTTACTCTGCCGAAATTTCGGGAGAGAGGTTGGGGTCGAGGAGATGCGAAATAGGTTGAGGTGTGAACAGTAAATGCTAGAAAAAGGTAGATGAGCGTGGAAGTGCGGCGTTATCGCAGGTGCGCGGGGCACGCGGCCCTGCGGGTGCATACGGGTCATGCGGCGCCGGGCGAGGGCGTGCGCGCGGACGTGCTGTACAGAGGCAGGGTGCGTGGGGCACGCGGCGCTGTGAGCGTTCGCGAGATACAGTGACGTTGGGTTGGCACCTGTGGCACCGCGATGGTGTACGCGGGGTGTCGGAGTGGGGACGTGAGTGCTTGGGACCGGACTGGGTAGTTCGTGGGCTGCGTGGGGTTCTTTCCTAGGATTTCAAGTCTTACCGTTTTATCTCAAATTGTTTTAAATGGTTTTCTTTTCCGCTGCGTAGTTTTATGTTGAGGACTTCGTGTTTCCTCTTCGGGACGCGAGTTGTTTTTCGAATCGAGTCGAAAAATTTTCATACTCACAAATGAGCTTTTGAAAATGATTTGAAAACAAAAAGGGGTATTGAATTGAGTTAGTTGTGTCAAGTGTTAGTGTGTGTGTGTAGTGTGTAGATGCACTGTAGCGCACCGAGAACGCGGGGTTTTCTCGGGGTGTTACAAGTGGAGATTCTGGATTACGCAGTGAAGATTTTACAAAACAAGGAGATTCCACTGGTGAAAGTATTATGGCGCAACTATAACGTAGAAGAAGTAACCTGGGAGCGACAACAGGACATGATGAGCTGATATCCAGAGTTGTTTAGCAAGCAAATTTTGGTGAGTATTCTGGTTTTCTCGCCAGCATTATAGATATGCAAATTTCCAAAGGTTCGAGACCGCAGGATGTTTCAATTGTTCAAGATTTCCCTAAAGTTTTCCTAGATGATTTACCCAGTTTGCCTCCGGATCAAAAAATAGAGTTTGCGATAGATGTGTATCCGGGAGCTGAACCAGTATCAAAGAATCTATATAGATTGGCGCCAGCGGAGCTGAAAGAGTTAAAGAAGTAATTAGAAGAGCTAGTAGAGAAAAGGTTTATACGCTCGAGCTTTTCCCCATGGGGCGCGCCAATCCTCTTTGTTAAGAAGAAGGACGGATCGTTGCGAATGTGCATTGACTACAGGGAGTTAAACAAGCTGACGATTAAGAATAAGTACCCTCTACCGAGAATAGACAATTTATTCGATCAAATCCAGGGGACGCGAGTATTTTCAAAAATTGATTTGAGATCGGGTTATTACCAGCTGAAGGTCAGGGCAGAAGATATTCCCAAGACAACGTTTCGGACGCGGTACGGACACTATGAGTTCTTGGTGATGTCCTTTGGATTGACAAATGCTCCAGCTGCCTTTATGAACATGATGGACAGAGTGTTCCATGAATATCTCGATAAATTTGTCATAGTGTTTATCGATGATATTTTGGTATACTCTTGAAGTGAGGAGGATCATAAGGAGCACTTGAGATTGGTGTTGGAGACTTTGAAGCAACACCAGCTTTACGCGAAGTTTTCTAATTGCGAGTTCTGGCTGAATAGAATTCATTTTCTTGGTCATGTCATCTCAAGCGATGGAATAGCGGTGGATCTAGCGAAGATCCAAGCAGTTTAGGAGTGGCCACAGCCGAAGAATGTTACGGAGATACGGAGTTTTCTCGGGTTAGCGGGTTATTACAGGATATTCATTGAGGGATTTTCAAAGATTGTGGCACCCCTGACCCGGTTAACGAGGAAAAGTGTGAAATATCTGTGGTCTGAGGATTGTGAGCATAGTTTCCAGATATTGAAGCAGAGATTAACTACTGATCCAATCTTGACGCTTCCTACCGAGAACGGGAAGTTTAGTATTTATTGCGATGCGTCAAAGATAGAACTGGGATGTGTGTTAATGCAAGAAGGGAAGGTGATAGCATATGCCTCTAGACAATTGAAGGCTTATGAGCAGAACTACCCGACGCACGACCTGGAGCTAGCTGCGGTAGTTTTTGCGTTGAAAATTTGGAGGCATTATTTATATGGACAGCAATGCGAGATATATTCTGATCATAAAAGCCTGAAGTATATTTTTACTCAGAAGGAACTAAACATGAGACAACTTAGGTGGTTAGAATTTGTAAAAGATTAGGACCTCGAAATTAAGTACCACCCTAGCAAGGCGAACGTAGTGGCCGATGCTTTGAGCAGAGTAACGGCATCTATTTCGGCTGTGACTTCAGGCATGTCTGTGGCTTTGGATGCGGAGTTTCGAAAATTTGAATTGGAGCTGGTGTCGAACATATCGGCCATGTTATCGGCTATGTCTCTACAGCCCACTATTTTGGAGAAGATTAAGCGAGCCTAGAAGGATGACGCCGGGTTTGAAAAGGTAAAGTCTAGCATGGCTTCCGAGGAAGGGTCAGAATTCAGTTGTTCGGATGACGGGATTCTTAAGTTTTGGAATCGATGGTTTGTTCCAAACAATGAGGAACTTCAAAGGGAGATATTGTCAGAAGTGCATTCTTCAAGGTTTTCTGTATATCCAGGGAGCACTAAGATGTATAGGGACCTCGAACAACATTACTGGTGGCCTGATATGAAGAGAATGGTGGTGAAGTACGTAGAGGCGTGTTTGATCTGCCAGCAGGTTAAGGCCGAACACAGAGGCCAGCAAGAAAATTACAACCATTGCCGATACTTGAATGGAAATAGGAGCAAATAGCGATTGATTTTGTTGTAGGACTGCCTCGGACGACAAAGGTCTATGACGAAATATGGGTGATAGTGGACAGGTTAACCAAATTGGCCCATTTTCTGCCAGTGAAGATGACATATTCTATGGATCACTTCGCCAAACTATATATTCAAGAGATCGTGCGATTGCACGAAGTTCCAACTTTGATTGTATCAGACAGAGACCCTAGATTTGCATCGAAGTTCTGGAAGAGTCTGCACAAGGCCATGGGTACGCAGCTCAGTTTTAGCATAGCGTTTCATCCTTAGACGGATGGACAATCTGAGAGGACTATTCAGACGCTAGAGGATATGCTTCGAGCTTGTGTACTGGAGTTCCAAGGATCATGGAGCAAATATCTACCGTTGGTATAATTTTCTTATAATAACAGTTTCCAGGCCACAATAGGTATGGCTCCATACAACCTTTACGAGAGAAAGTGCAGGTCCCCGCTTTATTGGGATGAAGTTGGTGAGGCGAGTTTAGTGGGTCCGGATATTTTGCAGCAGACAGTAGAGAAAGTTGCATTTATTCGGCAGCGTATCTTAACAGCTCAGAGCTGACAGAAGAGCTACACAGATCGTCGGAGAAGAGAGATAGAATTTGATGTGGGTGATGAAGTCTTCCTGAGGGTTTCGCCATTTAAAGAAGTGATAAGGTTCGGAAGAAGAGGCAAGTTGAACCCAAGGTACGTTGGGTCGTTTCCTATTACGAAAAGAATAGGGAAGACAGCTTACCAGCTACAACTACCAGCCTCTATGGATGGGATTCACAATGTATTTCACGTATCTATGTTGAGAAAATGTATGCGAGATCCTTCACATATTGTGATGCAGCAGAACATAGAGGTTCAACCCACATTGACGTATAAAGAGAAGCAAGTGGAGATTTTTGATTATGCAGTGAAGACTCTACGCAACACGGAGATTCCACTGGTGAAAGTTTTATGGCACAACCACAACGTAGAAGAGGCAACTTGGGAGCGGTAGCAGGACATGATGAGCCGATACCCAGAACTGTTCAGGTAGCAAATTTTGAGGACAAAATTTTTGTAAGGAGGGTGGAATGTAGCACCTAGAATTTTCTGTTAAAACTAACTCTGGATTTACGTAATTGTAATCGGCTGAGTATTGGTCAGAATTGTGGACGGAAAATTTCTACCCTTAAGTAAAAGGTTATTTTGAGGCTGATGGAGAAGAGAAAAATTTAAAATCCAATTGGAATTGAACCGTAGAACAGATTTATTAAACAGTTAAGGATTGAGCGCGAAATAGTAATTAGAATTAATTATATTAAATATTATAAAAAAAAAAGAGATAAAACAGAGAGGAGGAACGAATTTCCCCCCCTGTTCGGTTCGTTCACCCCTCCCCAGCGCAAGAAGAACCTTCCTCCTCTCGACGTTCTTCCGATCAACCATTTTTCTTTGTAAATCTTCAAATCAACGCTAAGTTTTAGTTAGTTCTTAGTAGATGGTTAGTATTTTGGTTGTTTTGAATGTTAAAAAACGGAGTTAGAAAGGATATTGGGCTGTTTGTGGCAGTTTATGAAAAACCAAGGGGGAGTTGTGAAGAATTTGAGGTTAAAAATTTTGATTTCTACCAGTATGTAGGTGGTCAAGCTAGAAGTAGGAGTAGCTTACGGAGTTTTATGGAGAAGATTAAGTGTGCAGATAACCGAACGACTCGGATTATGGAATGGGTTCCGTTTGGCCAAGCTGAAGATGTGGGATTAAGAAATTGGTGAGACCTTTAGAAACTAGACGTCCTGAGGAGTCCATGGCATTTTGAATCATTCAAATCGGACGAGTATTGGGTAAGTTATGCGTTTCTGAAATTCACCAAAAATTGAGTAGAATTTCGAGTTTACCTAGCAGTGGTGGTTTAGGAAAGGTTTATGGTTTTCGTGTTAGAGACTTACGAATGGGAAGACGAGTATGATTGATGAATGTGTGGTTTTATAGATTTCCTAGTTAGCCAGCTGTATACGGAGCACGAGTGCTAAGGACGCTAGGTAAGTAGTGTAAGTAATGTAGTAGGAGAGTTTTGCCCTCGGGTCTACAACACAGTACAGTAGTATGCATTGCACGTTTATTTTATATTATGCTTTATTGATTATGCATCATGGTTTTAATTTACAAGACGAAACGAAAATGAATTTCCATGATTTACGAAGTGAAACAGTAGGATATGAAGAAACGAACGAAATGAGAAGATACGTAAGAAGATAATAAAGGTGAGTTAGACCGCGAGGTGTATCACTCTTCCTCCGCTTTACGTGGTGACCTTGTCCAGTGAGGTAGATCGCAAGGTGTGTTACTTTACTAGGTCGAGTTTGGCCTTATCCAGTGAGATGGACCGCGAGGTGTGTCATCTCGACCTAGCACGTAAAGAAGAACTCAGTAGTAAGAAGATAAAGATGATGTAAAAAAGAGACGAAAACGAAAATAGAGACGAAACTGTAGAAATTGCATATGTAGGATGTGTTTGTTTACAGTGTTTCGTTTTTATGAGTTACTTACTTAGCATTACACTAACAGTTGAGTTCTGTGATGTAGGTGACGACGCAGTAGCGAGTGAGTATCCCGAGCATGCCTAGGACTAGGAGGCAGTTGGAGAAGGACGCTCGTGGGACGATTTGGCCGGCTGTTGGGGCGTTTTGACCAGGGTAAACGTAGGTATGAGTGGTGAGGTGTTTTGAGTCAAATCGAGTCATTTTGATGTACAATTGAAGATTTGAAATGGGTATTGAATATTTTGGTGTGTGTAGTAGGTTTGTAAATTGAGTGTAGAAGCAGGTGTTTGGTTTTGAACGTTTAGTTAAAACCGTGACCGTTTTGGTTCATTTCTGTCAACTTTCTAGGAGCTAAGTGTCGATCGATAGGCTTAGTGGTCGACCAAACCCAGCAGGTGTCGACCGCACGGGATTACCTGTGCGGGCAGAGAGCATCGAGGTGTCGACCGGCGACGGTGGGTGCCGACCGATTAGTGTAAAATCAGTGAGAGTGTCGACCGCGGGGGTAGACCAGCGTGGGCAGAGAGGGTCAAAGTGTTGACCTGTGAAAGCAGGTGTCGACCACTCTCTGAGTGGGACATAGAAGTGTCGACCGATGATTACTAGTGTCGATCGACAAGAAGACCCGAGGGAAATGCGGTGTCGACTGGCGTTCACCAGTGTCGACCGATGGAAAATCCGAGACGACCTAGGTGTCGACCGGCGTTTGCAAGTGTTGACCAGTCTCTTCATTTCTATGTTTTAAAAAGGTGAAGTTGTTTAAACTGGTTTCAAGTTGAGTTTTTTTGCTGCGGCGTTCGTCTATGTTTCTTATGGAAGTCGTTTTGAGTCAAAGAACCGAAAGTTTTAAATTTTATACGACTTCTGTCGAAGTGAGAAGTGGGTGTACGGTTGACGACCCGGGTCCGGGGATGACACAGGGCGTTAAAGACGTGGTGTCAGAGCAGTGAACAAACCGGAAATGGGTAGGTTTTCGGAGTGTCACACAACTATAAATTATGCATATATTTTTGATAGTTCAACTAGCACGATCAGTAGGTATTATAAAAAATGTCACTTAAACGAGCAAGTTGGAGACTGTATACAAAAATTATTGAATGTTAGCATAGTGACACTTTTTTATATTCACAAAATAAAATGAGAGAATGAATATCAAAACTTGTGAGTTGCTTTTAGCGTTCACCGATAGTGATGAATTTAAAAATTTTATGAAAGAACATGCTACTCCTAATTTTAAACATGTTTCTAAAAGTACAACTAGAAATGATATTATTAAAATATTTAATAATATCAAAAATGAACTAATTTCATTTTTTTCAAAAGCTCATTCAATGTCTATTTGTATCACCTATAATTTATGGAGTGCACGTAATTCACAGACAATGTCGTTGTAACTTCTCATTTTATTAATGACTCTTGGCAATTAAATAAAAGAATTTTAAGATTTCGTAATTATGAATATCATCACACTAGTATTACTATTTATAGATATATTGTAACGATATTGCAAACATATTCTATTCGAAATAGAATATTTAACATAACATTTGATAATGCTAGTTCTAACGATGTTGCTATTTTTTATTTTAAAAATTATTTTCAATTAGATACTACTAACGATTCTCTTTTCCATATGAGATGTGTTTGTCGTATTTTAAATTTAGTTGTTGAATATAGTATAACATATTTTTCACCTCATATTGAATTAATTAGATCAACAATTTCTTATATAATTGAATCTAACTCGAGGCAACTAGCATATAGAGATTTTTGTACAACTGTTCAATTTAAATCACGAAAATTAAAAATTGATATAGATAATAGATAGAATTCTACTTATTTAATGTTGAAAAATGTTATGCATATTGGTAAGTTATTGTGCTTTTATTAATAAAAAACCACCAATTATTAATCATGATAAATCTAGTTGCGATGTAACTAATATATTTCTTGATTTTTTTAAACTATTTTATGACGCTACAAATGAATGTTCGAGAATTTATTATCTCACTTCTAAACTTGTTCTCCAAATTTTATAAAATTAACAGATAATTTTACACAATATCGACAAATAGATGAATTTAGAAATATACTTAATAAAATGAAAACAAAATTTAAAAATATTAGTTTGACATTCTTCTTATTTGTTATGCATGTATAATGGATTCTAAATATAAACTAAGAGCAGTATGTCTCATGATTAATAAAATTTCTAATAATTTACATATTACTTTTTTATTTTCTATGGATCAAATAACACATGAAATTATTAGTTTATATTCTTCTTATAAATCTAAATATTTTAATATTAGTCTTTCACGTGTTTCTTCACATGCTAGTTCAAGTAATGGTGATGGAAATATTGTAGATTCACAATTTGGTATACATGATATTTGGAATCAATTATATATGAATGTTTACTCTAGTTCTATGCAAAATAAACTACATATTTATTTTGACACTCGATATCAATTTTCTCACGAAAAAAACTTTGATATTTTATATTGGTGACAAATATGTTTAACCACATATCCTATTCTTTCTATAATACCACATGATCTACTAACATCTCCGGCATCTACCTTACCATCAGAGTTTTCTTTTATTGCAGGTGGACGTGCGTATGATGAATGTCGAGGACGACTTGCACCTGATCTCGTGGAAGCACTCATTTATATAAAGGATTGGAATGACGTTATTAAGAGAAACCAACAATGAGAGGACAAAATACTTAAAAATTTTGGATGTTGAAGATTAACATTGTAATTTAAATTTTGAAGTATTTTTTCAACTTGTAATTTTTTTGATATTTTGCCCATGATTGACAATTAAATGGGTGCCAACCTAGTTGGGATGTGTCTAATTTTTAGTGATGCAAATATCAAAATTATAATAAATATTATATTTTTTATATGTTTATTTTCTTCTATCTTTTTATAATTAAATGTTATTTTTGTATTAATTAAATATTTCCATTATTTACACGACTAAGTATCTATCATATTTTATCATTACTATAATAAATATTTATTATTGTTTTAATAAATAAAATTTTAATTGAATATATAATATATTTATATAAAATAATTTTATTTATGTGAGCTCGGCTCGTTAAACTTGGCTCGTTAGGTCAGCTCCGCTCGACTCGTTATAAGTTCGTGGGTCATGAGCCGACTCGGGTTGAAAATTTTTTAGGATCAGCTCGTTAGACTCAGCAGGATCGACTCATTAAACTTGGCAGGCTCAGCTCGCCGCTCGGCCCGGCTAGCTCGTTTAACATCTCTAATTACAGCAATAAAAATGTTCATAATATTTACTTGTTGAGCACATTATTCTGAACAATCTCTCACTTGCCCTAAAGCAAATGAGACATATCTCTAATATCTAATCCTTCTTTATGTTTATCAAAACTCTTTGCAGACAACATCTTGGTGAAGGGATCAATAAGATTCTCAGTGGTTGGAATCTAAGTTCTTTAGAATTCGCAACTTCTCCACCGATCATCATAATAAAGTATAAATGATTTGTTCATATCTGGAACAACTTCTAGATCACTAAAAAACTTGTGGAGCCATACAACTTCTTTAACTGCTTCTAAAGCACCTATGTACTCGGCTTCCATAGTCAAGTCAGAAACTCCTCCTTGTTTGGTACTTCTCCAAACGATGGCTTCACCACCAAAAATAAATACTGATCCAAATATCGAATTTCAATCATCTATATCAGTCCGAAAATCATAATCATTATATCCTGTAGGAATTAAATTCCTACTAGAATATACAAGCATTTAATTTTTCGTTCTCCTAAGATACTTAAGAGTGTGTTTAACTGCTATCCAGTGATCTAATCTAGGATTAGATTGAAAACGACTAACTATCCCTACTGCATAGCAAATGTCTAGTCTTGTGCATAACATAGCATACATCAAGCTACCGACTACTGATGCATCTGGATAGCGTCTCATATACTCTTTCTTTTGAGGCGTGTCTAGACACTGCTTTTTAGAAAAAGTAACTCCATGACGAGAAGGTAAATTACCCTTTTTAGAGTTTTGCATTGAATATCTGACAAGCATCTTGTCAATATACAATGCATTAGACCAGACAAACAAATTATTCTTGTGATCTCTAAATAGACGAATCTCAAGAATATAGGTCACTTCTCCCAAATCTTTCATTTGGAATTGTTTAGCCAACCAAGCTTTTATGTTAGATAATAAGCCTACATTATTCTCAATAAGTAGAATGTCATCAACATAAAGAATTAGAAAAAAAACTTGCTTCTCTTTTAAGAGCTTGTATACACATGACTCATCAAGACATTGCAAAAATCCATAAGATTTTATCACATCATCAAATCTCATTTACCATAACTTGGATGCTTGCTTGAGTCCATAAATAGACCTACACAATTTGCAAATTTTTTGTTGTGCATCTTGTGCTATGAAACTCTCTGGTTGCTCTATCTAGATAGTCTCATCAAGATGGCCATTCAAAGAAGCCCTCTTAACGTCCATCTGCCAAATCTATAATCATAATGAGCAGCTATGGATAGCATAATAAAAATAAACTAATGCATTGCTACTGCTGAGAAGGTTTCTTCATAGTCAATCCCTTCCTTTTGGGTATAGCCCTTATGTAACACCAAGAATTTTCCGCTAGAACAATTTTTGGATTTACGTAATTGTAATCGGTGGAGTTTTAATCGGAATTGATAGCAGAGAATTTCTACTATTAGGTATAAGATTATTTTGAGGTTAATAGGGAAGAGAAGATTTTAAGAATTTAACCAGAAACGAACTAAATAACCGTTCAATTAAAGGATTAGGGGTTGAGGGCAAAATTGTAATTAGCATTAATTATAATAAATAATATAATTTTATAAAGAAAAAAGAAAAAGAGGCAGAAAACACTCCCCTCTCTCTGTTCTTCTCCTTTCCTACGCGAGAAAGCCCTCTTTCTCTGCAATTTCTTCCTTCCAACGACAACGATCAGCCATTTCCTTCATCAATCTTCAATCTACGGTAAGTCTTAGTCAATTCATAGTAGATAGATGATCCTCTAGTTGTTTTGAGCGATAAAAGTGAAGTTGGAGGGAGTATTGGGTAGTTTTGGTGAAAACCAAGGAGGAAGATACGAGAATTTGAAGTTAAAGTTGATTTTTATTCGTATGTTGGTGTTTAAGCTGGAAGTAGGAGTAGATTACAGGATTTTATGGAAAAGATTGAGCGTTTGGATAACCGAATACTCGAATTGTGGAACAGTTTCTGTTCAGCCACATTCAGCCAAACTGTAGGTGTTGAATTAGGAATTTGATTAGACCATTAGAAATTATATGCCCTTAGAAGTATGTAGCATTTCAAATCGTCCAAATCGGACAAGTATTGGATAAGATATACACCGAATTTGGTCGGAAATTGTGTAGGATTTTGGGTTTAGTTAGATTAGTTGTTAGAGTGTTCTTTTCCCTTAGAGTTTTATGAGTTGGACGAAGAAGAATTAATGGAGGTGTGATTTTATAGGTTCTCCAGTTACCGAGCTGTATACGGAGTACGAATTGCTAAGACGCCAGGTAAGTAGTGCAGTAGATGTTTTGCCTTCGGTCCTACATCACAGTTCGGTAGGATGCATGCATGTTTACTTTATGTTATGCTTTAGTTATTATACATCATGGTTTTAAAATACGAGAACGAAACGAAAATTAATTTTCATGTTTTTACGGAATGAAACAGTGGGATGAATGTGATGAATGAAATGAGAAGATACGTAAGAAGATAATAAAGGTGGGGTTGACTGGTCTTGTCCCCAGAGGTGGACCGCGAGGTCTATCTGTCACACCCCGAGAACCCACACGTTCCCGGTGTGCTACAGTACGTCTACACACTACACGTACACTAACACTTGACATAACTCACTCAATTTATTACCCCTTTCATTTTCAAATCATTTTCAAAAGAACATTTGTGAGTATGAAAAATTTTCGACTCGATTCGAAAACAACTCGCGTTCCGAAGAGAGAACACGAAGTCCTTAATATAAAAATACGCAGTGGAAAAGAAAAAAACATTTAAAACAGTTTAAGATAAAACGGTGAGACTTGAAATCTTAGAAAAGAATCCAACGCCCCCCTCGAACTACACAATCCGGTACCGCGCACTCACGTCCCCACTTCGACACCCCGCGCGCACATCTTGCAGTGCCGCACGTGCCAACTACACGTCACTATGTCTCGCTCACATTCACAGCGCTGCGTGCCCCACGCACCCTGCCACTGTACAGCACGTCCGCGCACATGCCCTCACTCGGCGCCTCACGACCCGTGAGCACCCGCAGGGCCGTGTGTCACGCGCACCTGCGATCACGCCGCACTCCCACGCTCATCTACCCTTCTTTAGGATTCACTACTCACATCTCAACCCATTCTATATTTCCTCGACTCCCTACCTCTCTCCCAAAATTTCGGCAGAGTAACAGCTAAAAACTAACTATCCTAAAATTTAAAACCCTGCACACAGCTCACCAAACTAACAGTGTTTATCTATCCATCATCCAGAGAAAACCACCATAATCAAATTAGAGTATGAAGACAACGAAAATCCATCAAATACAAATGAAGAAAGTCCCCAGTATAGAGTAATATCATACTCTAACATGAAAAATATCTGCGTACGTCACCAAAATCACACGCACTCCATATACCTATACACTGACACATATACACCTCATCTCATCGACTGTACATAATCATCACAAAAGAAGAAAACCATCAAAACCAACCATGGCACAACCTACCAACTCCACGGGTCGGGTCGCCCTAACAAAAATCTGCCATCCGGTGCTGCGGTCGCACGCCGCCAACCATCCTACGCCTCTGGACTAGGCACTCGAGGCTCACCAGCAGTATCGTCAGCATCTACACCACAGAACACACAACGTAAGCCTAACGCTCAGTAAGTAATGCGATATGAAAGTAAAAGCCGACGATGCAATCCTATCACATGCAGTCTATACACTCACACTCATGTTGTCACATCTGTGACGCGTAGTGCAGCCGCACCAGGGTATGGAGGAACCTCACGCCACCCTATACCCTGACACGTCGCCACCGTCCCGGACTCCCCAGCAACGAGGTCCACAAGCTACACACACGCATCACCACACGGCAACCACATCAGGGTAAGGGTGTACCTCGCGCCACTCTACACCCTGACACGTCGACCCCGTCCCAGCCTCTCCAGCACGGGGCCGCAGTTGCCATACCCACACGTTTCGCGACATCCCAGCCGGCCCACCCCTCGAGTAGGATCCGCGACTGGTGTTGCACCGGCCCACACACTAGTAGGATCCACGGTACCACTGCCCATATACTCACCGTCAACACATTCACGCCGCATGACGGCCCAGCCGGCCTACCCCTCAAGTAGGATCCGCGACTAGTGAAGCACCGGCCCGCATACTAGCGGGATCCGCGGTACCACCGCCACACGTCTCACCTCATACATCAAAATATGCTAAAAATTATTTTCGTTCACGTTTTTAAAAATATGATGCATGTCAAACAATACGCACGCACACCACAATCAATCACATAAACCCTAAAGTTCTACAGTGTAGGCCCACCTGGGCAAAATACACGCATGCACTACTTACCTGGCGTCCTAAGCTCGCTCGATGCACAGTTTCGCCAAATAGTGTCTCAACCTAAAACACAATCAATCTCTCATCAGTATTTATCTCAAAATTCACCAAATAGCTAAAAATAACCTTCCTTAACTACACTCATGAAATTCGAACTAAAACGGTCCATTGGTTTGGTTTGGCCAAAAACTAGCCCAACGTTCGGACGCGCATAACTTTTGCGTCCGTCAACGAAATTGAACGATTCAAGTGGCTAAACGCCCCCTTAAGAACCTAGTTTAACATACTAAGACGGATTTTAAAACGGTAAGCCGCAGATAGGTGAAGAATGCCAAAAACCGAATCTGCCACCTTTATTAAAATTTCACATTTTCACTTCTCTTCAGCCAAAACTCACTCCCAACTAGTTATATGCATCAAAATGGCTATGCTACTCTCACACGTTGAATTTTCACAAAAAACGCTCGCTAATTTGACTTGGACTAAATTCCAACATAAACTTCCGACGCACATAACTTTTGCGTCGGATGTCGGAATCGAACGATTCCAGCGGCCGTACGTCTATTTAATAACCTATTTTATCCCACAAAAATAGAATTTAAAA
>CM039525.1:10494334-10529239 GCA_022433055.1 Begonia peltatifolia | reverse complement strand
TCCCGGCAACCCCCCTCCCCTCACATTTCGGCCAAATTCACCGAAACTGGAGGGAGACCGAACCTCACTCTCGGCCAAATCAGATAGGACAGTAGAGGGAAGAAGAGAGGGACTTACCGAGCGATGTTCGTTCTGCACAGAACGGGAGAAGAAGGACTCCAGTAAGACGCCCAAATCGTTGGCGGCAAAATTGGCCGGAAACCAGCCCCTCGCGGTCGTCGGCCGAAACACTCGGCTTTCCCTTCGGGAACTCGAGCTGCTGGAACCGAACGGCTCCATTTCGTTGGAATAGCAACCCCTGCTCGCAACTCACACCTCACACTCGCGCTCGTCGGCCGTCGCAGCTCCGACTCCTGCACACGATCGCCCTGGCTCCCGGTCGTCTTCTCTCGGCACTTGGGTGCACTGTGGAAACAGCCGAATGGCTTTTTCCCGAAGCCATTCGGGTGTTTTAATCTTTTTTTTTTTAAACAAATAACAATTTACCTAAACGCCCTCACATGTTTGAATCGTCTGTAATTTCGTAAATTTCCCGACCTCCCGACTTTAAATTCCGAAAATCATCGCAAAAGTAGGCTCCGAGTCTTATGATCTAAATTTTCCCATTGAAATATTTCTCAAAACTCCAACCGAGATTAAACTAAAAATTCCGGAAATTAAAAATTAAAATTTGAAATTTCTAGGTTATTACACTATCATTTCTTTCCCCGCTTTATGTGGTGGCCTTATCCCAAAAGGTGGACCGCGAGGTGTGCCATTTTACTAGATTGAGGTTGGATTTGTCTCTAGAGGTGGACCGCGAGTAGTGTCACCTTGATTTAACACGTAAAGAAAAACCTAGTAGTAAAAAGATAAAGAAGATGTAAGAAAGAGACGAAAACGAAAGTAGAGACGAAACTATAAAAACTGCATATGTTATGATGTATTTGTTTACAGTGTTATGTTTTTATGCATTACTTACTTAGCGTTAGACTAATAGATGAGTTCTGTGATATAGGTAACGACGCTGTAGCTAGTGAGTACTCAGACCATGCCCAGGACTAGGAGACGTTGGAGAAGTGCACTCATGGACAGTCTGGCCGGTTGTTGGGGCATTTTGACCAGGGCGGGGGTATGTGAGAGAGTTCGTTTATTTGAGTTTTGTTGAAACCATTTTGAGTCGTTTTGAGTCGATTGGAGTCATGTGGATGTATAGATGGATTTCAAGCTTTAGTAGTCATTTTTATATGTAAATAATAATTTTGAGTTGATGGAAAAGTGTACTTTTTGTTGTTTTATCATTAAGTCAAATTTCGGTGGTTTCTTTGAAGAATTAAGGTTTTTATGGAAGATTTTAGTGAAGGAAGTGTCGACCAATAGGCTGAGTGGTCGACCAAGCTAACCAACGCTGATAGTGAGAAACATAGTGTTGACTGGTGCATGGTAGTGTTGACCGATAGTGTAAAATGGACGGGAGTATCGACTTTAGGGATCGACAGACGCAGACAAAGAGAAACGTAATGTCGACCGGTGCACGCAAGTGTCGACTGATAGTGAAAAATAGATGAAAGTGTCAACCGGTGTTTACTGGAGTCAACCGAAAATGTCTTTAGTGTTTGAAAACTCAAATTTTATTTAAATTAATTTTAGTCAAGTTTTCTACCGCGACGATTTCAAACGTTTTCAAAAAGGTTGTTTTAATTCGATAAACAAAGTTTTTAAATTTTTATGCAAATTTTTCGAGCGTGTTTGTGGGAGTAGTAGTACTGAGCTTACCGGAAATCGTGTGGGTTTTTGGGTCGCTACAGTTGTGGTATCAGAGTAGTAGTGAGCGTACCGAAAACGTGTGCGTTTTTGATCGCTACAGTTTTGGTATCAGAGCCAAATGGTCAAACTGTTTAAACGATTACCTAACAGTGCTGATCGCCACACGACGTGCTTCGACAACTGTAAGTGTTTAAATTTAGTGTTATTTAGTAGATGCTTATGAGGGTCCAGGAAATTAGTTGAGATGTCTAGACTACTAGGACGTCTGAGAGTACCGAGAGAGGCAGCTTACTCGAGGAGTGAAGATGATTCGATGATGATCAAACAGCTGACCGAGTTGGTGAATCGGCAGTCTCAGCAGCTAGGAATTCTACCGAATCGAGAAGTCCAAGGAAGTGCAGGCTCTAGCTCTAGCCATGATCAGTCGGGTGACAGGTTTAGGAGGTTGCAACCCCCGACATTTGAAGGTCAGACGTCGGATCCAATAGCTGTAGAGGAATAGGTCCGTACGATTGAAAGTATGTTTGGGTATGCAAAAGTGGAAGAAAAAGATAAAGTTTCACTGGCTACGTTCCACTTAGCGAAGGACACCAGATTTTTGTGGGAGTTTATGGAGACCACCATCGATGCACAACACATGACATGGGAGAAGTTTAAATATACCTTTTACGACAAGTATTTCAACAGTATGGTGTAGGCAGCTAAGAGAATGGAGTTCCTATAGTTGAAGCAGACTGGATCGGTAACCGAGTACAACTAGCAGTTTAAGTCCTTGTCCTGGTTTGGTAGCAATTTAGTGAGCCAGAATGAGGATAAGGTATTTCAGTTCGTACATGGATTAAAGCCAGAGATATACAAGGGGGTAAAGATAGCAGGAACTCAAGAAGTGCCTTATTCAAAAATGGTGGCAAAGGCGCTAGAGGTGGAGGAAGTCGAAATGAAATGTGTTAAACAGCGGGAAGCTTCCAGAAGATTTTTCAAGGAAGTTGTCCCACAATAGAGTAGAAGTATGTCCCAGCAGCAACAACAGAGGGGCACTAAGAGGTTCAGCGAAGGTTCAAGCAGCCAGTGCAGTAGCAAAAGGCCTCAAGGGTCGGTGTAGTACCTCCAGTGCCCTAAGTGCTTGAGATATCACTCGGGCGAATGCAGACTGAGCTTGGGAAAGTGCTACAACTGCAAGGAAGCTGGACATTTAGCTAGAGATTGCTCGAAGCCCAGGGTGACTCGGTGTTTCAATTGTAACGAGGTAGGCCACATCAGCAGAGATTGCCCAGCTCTGAAGAAGGGTCCGATGCGCACAACATCAAGGGTATTCGCCATAATTGAGTCGGGCGATGATGACCAGCCAGCTACAATGTCAGATACCATATTGATAAATTATGTACCTACGTATACTTTGATTGACTCTGGTGCAATGTACTCTTTTATTGCAACTGCATTTGCAGTCAGATTAGACGTATGGCCTGTATCAACGGACTGTAGTTACGAAGTGATGTTGCCTTCTGGTGAGCGTATGCATTCTAATCAAGTTGTACGAGATGGTGTAGTGTCGATGGTAAGCAAAAATTTATTAGCCGATCTCATTATTATGGGCATAACTAGATATGATGCGATATTAGGAATGGATTGATTGTTCAAGCACTACGCTACAATTGACTACAGGACGGAAACAATGAGTTTTCAACCCCCAGATGGTGAGAACCACACCTTTAAGCCGTGAGGAATGCACGAAAGATATCAGTCATGGCGCCTGTCAGTGCTCGTCAAGTTTTGATTGGTGAGTCTTTTGGTTTTCTCGCCAGTATTATAGATATGCAAATTCCCAGGGATTCGAGGCCGCAGGATATTTTGATTGTTCAAGGCTTCCCTGAAGTTTTTCTAGATGATTTACGCAGTTTACCTCCGGATCGAGAAATAGAGTTTGCTATAAATGTGTATCCAGGAGTTGAGCCAGTGTCGAAGAATCCTTATAGATTGGCACCAACGAAGCTGAAAGAGCTAAATAAGCAAATAGAAGAGTTGGTGGAGAAAGGATTTATACGCCCTAGCTTTTTGTCGTGGGGCACGCCGATCTTTTTCGTCAGGAAAGATGGATCGTTACGGATGTGCATCGACTATAGGGAGTTGAACAAGCTAACGATTAAGAACAAATACGCTCTACTAAGAACAGATGATCTATTTGATCAACTCCAAAATGCATGAGTGTTTTCAAATATTGACCTGAGATTGAGTTATTATCAGCTGAAGGTCAGGCCAGAAGATATTTCGAAGACGGCTTTTCAGACACAATATGGGCATTATGAATTCTTGGTAATGTCTTTCGGACTGACGAATGCCCCAGCCACCTCTATGGACCTGATGAATAGAGTATTTCATGATTATCTCGATAAATTCGTTATAGTGTTTATTGATGATATATTGGTGCACTCTCGTAGTGTGGAGGATCATAAAGAGCACTTGAAGTTGGTGTTGGAGACTTTGAAACAGCACCAACTTTATGCGAAGTTTTCTAAGTGCGAGTTTTGGCTGGATAGGATACAGTTTCTAGGACATGTCATCTCGAGCGATGACATATCTGTTAATCCAATGAAAATCAAAGTAGTTAAAGAGTGCCCACAGTCAAAAAATGTCACAGAGATACGGAGTTTCCTCGCGTTAGCGGGTTATTACAGAAGATTCATTGAAGGATTTTTGAAGATTACAGCGCCTTTGACCCGTCTGACGAGAAAAAATGTGAAGTGTCTGTGGTTTGAAGGCTGCGAGCAAAGTTTCTAGACATTAAAGTAGAGATTAACTACTGCTCCAATTTTGACGCTTCCTGCTGAGGACAGAAGATTTAGTATTTATTACGATGCTTCCAAGATAAATCTTGGATGTGTGCTGATGCAGGAAGGGAAGGTGGTAGCCTATGCCTCTAAGCAATTGAAAATTTACGAGCATAACTATCCAATGCACGACCAGAAGTTGGTCGCAGTAGTTTTCGCGCTGAAAATTTGGAGGCATTATCTATATAGACAGTCGTGCGAGATATATTCAAACCACAAAAGTTCGAAGTATATTTTCACTCAGAAGGAATTGAATATGAGGCAACGGCGGTGGTTAGAGTTTGTGAAGGACTATGACTTCGAAATTAAATACCAGCCCGGCAAGGCGAGCGTAGTGGCTGATGCTTTGAGCGGAGTGACGGCATCCACTTCAGCTGTGACTTCAGGCATGCCATTAGCTTTAGATGTGGAGTTCCAGAAATTCAATTTAGATCTGGTGTCAAACGTGTTAGCCATATTATCAGCTATGCCTCTACAGTCCACTATTCTGGAAAAGATTAAGCAATCTCAAAAGGGTGACACTGAATGCGAAGAAATTAAATCCAGCCTGGCTTCCAATGACACATCAGAGTTCAGTTATTCGGACGACGGGATTCTCAAGTTTCGAAATAGGTGGTTCGTTCCAAGTAATGAAGAAATACAAAGAGAAATATTGGCTGAAGCCCACTGTTCAAGGTTTTCAGTGCATCTATAGAGTACCAAGATGTACAAGGACTTTAAACAACATTACTGGTGGCCTAATATGAAGAGAATTGTAGCAAAGTACGTTGAGACGTTCTCGATTTGCCAGCAGATTAAGGTTGAGCATCAAAGGCCAACAGCAAAATTACAACCATTACCTATTACTGAGTAGAAATGGGAGCAAATATTGATGGACTTTGTTGTCGGATTGCCTCAGACAACAAAGGGCTATGATGGTAAATGGGTGATCGTGGATCGGTTAACCAAATCAGCTCATTTTCTACCAGTGAAGATGACATACTCCATGGATCAATTCGCCGAACTGTATGTTCAAGAGATCGTACGGCTGCATAGAGTTCCAACTTTGATTGTATCAAACAGAGACCCTAGATGTACATCGAAGTTTTGGAAGAGTCTGCACAAAGTCATGAGTACGCAGCTCAATTTTATTACGACATTTCATCCTCAGACGGACGGTCAATCCGAGAGGACCATTCAGACGCTGGAGGATATGCTTCGAGCTTGTGTACTAGTGTTCCAAGGTTCATGGAGCAAATACCTACCATTGGTGGAGTTTTCTTATAATAAAAGCTTTCAGGCTACGCTAGGTATGGCTCCATACGAGGCTCTGTATGGGAGAAAGTGTAGTTCTCCGTTATATTGGGACGAAGTCGGTGAAGCATGATTGATTGGTCCAGATATTCTACAACAAACTGCAGAAAAGATTGTATTTATTAGACAACGGATCTTAATAGCTCAAAGCCGAAAGAAGAGTTATGCAGATCGTCAGAGGAGAGAGCTAGAATTTGAAGTGAACGACGAAGTCTTCCTGAGGATCTCTCCATTCAAAAGAGTTGTAAGATTCATAAAAAGAGGCAAGTTTAACCCTAGGTACATTGGGCCGTTTCGTATTACAAAGAGAATAGGAAAGACAGCTTACCAAGTACAACTATCAGCCTCAATGGATGGGATCCACAATGTGTTCCACGTGTCCATGTTGAAAAAGTGTATGTGAGATCCCTCTCACGTCTTGGAGCAGCAGGATATAGAGATTCAACCTACTTTGACGTATGAGGAGAAGCCAGTGGAGATTCTAGATTATGCAGTGAAAATTTTACGCAACAAGGAGATACCACTAGTGAAGGTCCTATGGCACAACCACAACGTAGAATAAGCAACTTGGGAGTGGCAGCAGAACATAATGAGCCAATATTTAGAGTTGTTCAGGTAAAAAATTTTAAGTACAAAATATATTTAAGAAGAGTGGAATGTAAAACCAGAAATTTTCCACTAGAATGATTTTTGGATTTACGTAATTGTAATCGGCAGAGTTTTAGTCGAAATTGAGATCGGAGAATTTTTACCATTAAGTATAAGATTATTTGAGGTTAATGGGAAAGAGAAGATTTTAAGAATCCAACCGAAAACAAACCAAATAATCATTTGGTTAAAGATTTAAGGATTGAGGAGAAAATAGTAATTAGTATTAATTATATTAAATAATATAATTTTATAAAGAAAAGAGAAAAAGAGGAAGGAAACACCTCCTCTCTCTGTTATTCTCCTTTCCTACGCAAGAAAGCCCTTCTTCTCTGCAATTTCTTCCTTCAAACGACGACGATCAGCCGCTTCCTTCATCGATCTTCAATCTACGGTAAGTCTTAGTCAATTCATAGTAGATAGACGATCCTCTAGTTGTTTGGAGCGATAAAAGTGAAGTTAAAGGGAGTATTGGGTAGTTTTGGTGAAAACCTAGGAGGGAGATATGAGAATTTGAAGTTAGAGCTGATTTTTATTCGTATGTTGGTGTTTAAACTGGAAGTAGGAGTAGATTACGGGATTTTATTGAAAAGATTGAGCGTTTGGATAGCCGAATACTCGAATTGTGGAACGGTTTTCGTTCGACCACATTCAGCTACGTTTTAGGTGTTGAATTAGGAATTTGATTAGACCATTAGAAATTAGACGCCTTCAGAAGTCCGTAGCATTTCGAATCATCCAAATCGGATGAGTATTGCATAAGTTATGCAATTTCGAATTTGGTTAGAAATTGTGTAGAATTTTGGGTTTAGTTACATTAGTAGTTAGAGTGTTATTCTGTAACGCCCCGAAAACCTACTAATTTCCGGTACATTCACTGCTCCGATACCCCATCTTTGACGCTCCCAAGTCGTACCCAGACCCGGGTCGCCAACCGTACGCTCACTTCCCACCCCAAGGAAATTCATATAAAATTTAAAAGTTTTGATTCTTCGACTCAAAACGATGCCTTCAAAAATCATTTATGAAAAATCGGAGCAGAAAAACTCATTTGAAATCGCTTTAAATAAACTTTACCTTTTAAAACCTAGAAATAAAAGGACCGATCGACACTTGTAAACGCCGGTCGACACCTGGGTCGTCTCGGGTTTCCATCGGTCGACATTGGCGAACGCTGGTCGACACCGAGTTCCCCTCAAGTCTTCACGTCGGTCGACACTAGAAATCATTTGTCGATACTTCTACGTTCAACTCGGCGCGTGGTCGACACTTACTTACGCAGGTCGACACTTTGACCCTTTCTGCCCGCGCAGGTCGACCCCCATGGTCGACACTCTCGCTGAATTTGCACTAACCGGTCGACAGCCGCGGTCGCCGGTCGACATCTAGTTCCTCTCTGCATGCGTCGGTTGAGCCCTGCAGTCGACACTCACCCTCCCATTTACATTGACCGGTCGACACCAATGGACTTGGTCAACACTTCACACCAGCAACCCAAAAATAACAGCTATTCCAAAAGAAAACGGACTCGAAAACTTCCTCGAATTAAAACTACCGATTGAAACCTGAACCATTCATATAATCATTTCCGACAAATTCCAAAATACACCTATACATCAATTCTGATTAATAACATCCACACCCATCTATACCTCAAAACCTACACTCTCAACGTAGACCTCACCAAAACGCAACTCCTAAAACCTAACTCCCGGTTTCACTCCACGGGTCGGGCCGCCGCGATAAACTCCACCTGTCGGCACACGGTAGTACGCCGCCAACCTCCTACTCGTCCTGTTTAGGCTCTGAAAACTCACCTCCAAGGATCTCTGCACCTACACTACGGAACACAGAACGTAAGCTTAACGCTCAGTAAGTAGTGCAATATTAATCGTAAAAGCGACAATGCAATCCTATCACATGCAATCTCTACACTCAATCTCATGTTGTCACCATTTCGAGACGCGACAGCCCAGCTGGCCCACTCCCCGAGCAGAATCCGCGACTGGCGAAACACCGACCCATTCCCCAAGCAGGATCCGCGGCGCCACTGTCCATCATCTCGTGACAGCCCAACCGGCCAACTTCTCGAGCAGAACCGCGACTGGTGAAGAACCGGCCCACTCCCCGAGCAGGATCCGCGGCGCCACTGTCTATCATTTCGCAACAACCCAGCCGGCCCACTCCTCGAGCAAAATTCACAACTGGTGAAGCACCGGCCCACTCCCCGAGTAGGATCCGTAGCGCCACTATCCATCATCCTCACCGTCAACACATACACGCCACGTAGCAGCCCAACCGGCCCACTCCCCGAGCAGAATCCACGATTGGTTAAGCACCAGCCCACTCCCCGAGCAAGATCCGTGGTACAACCGCCATGTGTCTTACTACCACTTACTAAAACAATGTTCAAAATCATTTTCGTTCACTTTTCAAAAACATAATGCATGTCAGACAATAAACACGCACATCACAATCAACCAACTCAACTCAACCGTTCCTCGGTGTAGCTCCACCTGGCCAAAACACATGCAGACACTATTTACCTGGCGTTCTAGCTTTCCGTGGTGCTCGGTCTCACCTAAAACCTGCTCAACCTACAACAAAAACCATTTTCCCGTCAAAACTCATCCCACCACTCTACTTACGCAGTAAAATCACCACACTAGCTCAACACTCCACGAACTCGCCAAAATCGCTCACTAACCTATCTCGGTTCAAAACCAACCTAATTTCTGAGGCGCACAACTTTTGCGTCGGTTATCGAAATCACTCGATTCCAGTGGCTAAACGCTCTAATCGCAACCTAGTTCGACACACCAAAAGGGGTTTCTAAAATGGACTTCCGTAGGTAGACTGAAAATTCACAGCCCGTTCCGTTCTAGGGCTTAAAATTTCTACGTTCTCGGTTTCTTGCTCAAATTCGCGCAATTCCTCACCTATCTATCGCGTTTACCCTCAAGAACCCACAACAATCAACATTACACTCAATAAAAACTCTAATCCCAAAACCCTAACTCTCCTATCCATCAAATTTCGCCTCAACTCCAAAACCAAAACAAAATCAAACATAACTACATAAACTTATCTGGAACAGGAGTAAGAACGGAGGGTACTATCGGTTGGACGAACGATCGTCAAAGAAAAGCTTGTCTGCGGGAAGGAGAGAAACCGCGCAGTGGGAGAGGGAGAAACAACAGAGAAGGGGGGGTTGCTTATGCCGATCCTCTCCCTTGATAATATATTTTATTTTATAAAATAACTAATTACTATATCATCCCTACACTTTAATGCTTTAATCAAACGACCATTCAACCCGTTTCTGGTCAGATTCCTAAAATTCTCTCTCCACCATTAGTCTCGTAATAATCTCTTATCTAATAGTACAAACTTTTCGTTTTCGATTCTAACCGAAACTCCGCCGTCTTTTGTCCCGACAACTCGAAAGTCGGTTCCGAGAAAATACGAGGTGTTACAGTTTCCCCTTAGAGTTTTATGAGTTGTACGAAAAAGAATTAATGGATGTGTGGTTTTATAGGTTCTCTAGTTAACGAGCCGTATACTGAGTACGAATTGCTAGGACGCCAGGTAAGTAGTGTAAGTAGTGCAGTAAGAGTTTTGGCTTCGGGCCTACATCATAGTTCGGTAGGATGCATGCACGTTTACTTTATATTATGTTTTAGTGATTATGTATCGTGGTTTTAAAATATGAGAACGAAACGAAAATGAATTTCCATGTTTTTACGGAGTGAAACAGTAGGATGAGATGTGATAAACAAAATGAGAAGATATTAAAGGTGGGATTGAGTGGTCTTGTCCCCAAAGGTGGACCGCGAGGTGTATCACTTCTTCCCCCACTTTACGTGGTGGCCTTGTCCTGAGAGGTAGACCGCAAGGTGTGTCACTTTACTAGATTGAGGTTGGCCTTGTCCCGAGAAGTAGACTGCGAAATGTGTCACATTGATCTAACACGTAAAGAAGAACCCAGTAGTAAGAAGATAAAGAAGATGTAAGAAAGAGGTGAAAACGAAAGTAGAGACGAAACTGTACAAACTGCATATGTTAGGATGTGTTTGTTTACAGTGTTATGTTTTTATACATTACTTACTTAGTGTTAGACTAATAGATGAGTTCTGTGATGTGATGGTGATGACGCTGTACCTGGTGAGTACTCAGACCATGCCCAAGACTAGGAGACGTTGAAGGAGTGCGCTCGTGGACAGTCTGGCCGGCTGTTGAGGCGTTTTGACCAGGGCGGAGGTATGTGAGAGAGTTGGTTTATTTGAGTTTTGTCGAAACCGTTTTGAGTCGTTTTGAGTTGTTATGAGTCGATTGGAGTCATGTGGATGTATCGATGAATTTCAAACTTTAGTAGTCATTTTTCTATGTAAATAATGATTTTGAGTTGGTGGAAAAGTATATTTTTTGTTGCTTTATCGTTGAGTCGAATTTCGGTAGTTTCTTTGAAAGATTAAGGTTTTTAGGCGAGATTTTAGTGAAGGATGTATCGACCTATAGGCTGAGTGGTTGACCAAACATAGCAAGTGTCGACCAGTATTTAGAAAGTGTCGACCGCTTAGTAGGAAAATGCGTACAGAGTGTCAACCTGCATCTAAGAGTGTCGACCAAACTCTATAGGTGTTGACCACAAAGATCGACTGACGCGGACAGAGAGAAATGTATTGTCAACCGATGCATGCAAGTGTCAACCGGTAGTGTAAAATGGAAGGGAATGTTGCCATAGGGATTGACCGACGCGGACAGAGAGAAACATAGTGTCGACCAGTGCACGCAACTGTCGACCGGTAGTGTAAAATGGATGAGAGTGTCAACCGCAGGGATCGACCGACGTGGACAGAGAGAAACGTAGTGTCGACAGGTGCACGCAAGTGTCGACCGGTAGTGAAAAATAGATGGAAGTGTCGACCGGTGTTTACCAGGGTCGACCGAAAATGCCTTTAGTGTTTGAAAACTCAAATTTTATTTAAACTGATTTTAGTCAAGTCTTCCGCTGCGACGATTTCAAATATTTTCAAAAGAGTCATTTTAATTCGATGAACGAAGTTTTTAAATTTTTATGCAAATTTTCCGAGCGTGTTTGTGGGAGTAGTAATAGTGAGCATACCAGAAACGTGTGAGTTTTTAAGTCGCTACACCATACCACCAATCTAGCTTTGAATTCTCTACATTCCCGTCTACTCCAAGTTTCTTCTTGTAGATCAATTTACACCTAATGGGTTTTACCCTTTCAAATAAATCCACAAGATTCCTGACTGAGTTGGAATACATAGATTTCATTTCAAGTTTCATAGTTTCAAACCATCCATCTTTGTTAGAGTCTTCCATTGCACATCTATATGTCAATGGATCATCTTTCCCATCATCAGTGATAGCAACTTGTGCTTCATCATCGTGTTGATATCGAGATGGTAGTCGTACTACCATTTTGCTACGACGATGTGTAAAGATGGGCTGATTAGAAAAAGTGGTGTTTTTTGTTTCTCGTGGATAACATGTCTAACTTGGTCAAAATTTTTCTAAAACAATCTTACTATGAGGTTTCTAATTTGTTATATAGTCATATTCTATTAATAAGGCATTTGTCGATACAAATACCTAACATGCAAACCTCAGTTCTTAGTTCCAGCTTCTCAGTATTACCTACTAGCACATGTGCTAAACATCCCTATATGCAAAAGTGTCTCAAACTAGATTTATGATCACTCCACGATTCTCAAGGTGTTTTAATTACAGATTTAGATGGAACTACATTAAGTATGTAGGTTGTTGTTTGTAAAGGATATCCCCGAAACGATTTTGAAAGAGAGGAATAGTTCATCATGGATCTAACCATATTAAACAATGTTCGATTTCTTTTTTCAGTAACACCATTTTGCTAAAGTGTGTCTGGTGCTATTAGTTAGGATACTATCCCATGCTCTAATAAATAATCCTTGAATTCACTGTCAAGGTACTTACCTCCTCCATCTGATCGAAATCACTTGATAGTTTTACCTAATTGGTTCTCATCTTTATCTTTAAATTCTTGAAATTGTCTAAAAGTTTCAAATTTAAGCTGAATTAGGTAAGTATATCTGTATCTTTAGTAATCATATATGAATGTCACAAAGTACTCATAGTCACCTCTGACCCGTGTAGATATTGGACCACATACATCTGAATGTATTAGCTCTAGTGTTTCTTGAGCCTTTTGTCCCTTTCCAATAAGTACCTCTTGGTCATTTTATCTCCTAGGCATGATTCACAAATAAGTAAAGATCCAACAGTTAGATCTTTAAAAGGACCATTCTTAACAAGTCTATTAATTATATCAATATTAATATGACCAAGTCTGAGGTGACGAAAATATGTATCATATGAGAAATATTTTGCTTCTTGGATTTAGGCAATTCAACTTTGAACATTTCAATATTCAACAGTGATGAATTTATGATGGGTCTTATCATATAAAGTCTATTTTTCATTGAGCCTGAACAAATATTTAAACCATTTCGAGAATAACAACTGCATAATTATTAAAAGAAATAGCATATAATTGTCAATTATTCGATAAACAGAAATGAGGTTTCTAGTAAACCCCAGAATAAAATAAATGTTTTCTAAAAATAAATATTTATTGTTATCAAAATAAATTTTGGCTTCTCCTACTGGTGAAACCAAAACAACCGTGCTGTTGCCAACTCTGAGTGTGAGCTCACCATCAGCTAGTCTACTGTAGGAGATTAGCATCTGTAAAGGATAACAAGTATGATCAGTCGCTCCTGAATAAATTATCCAAGGTGATGAATCACTTTCAACCAAACAACACTCAGTAACTAGTAAATCAAATTTACTTTGTTTCTTTTTCAGCTCCTCAAGATACTGTTTGCAGTTTCTTTTCCAATGACAATCTACCCCACAATGAAAACATTTTACTTCTGTCTTTAGAGGGTCTGAGGCTTTATTGTTTGACTTGTTCTTTTTCTTGAGATTCTAAACTCATTTTTGTTGGTCTCCCCTAACCTATGGTCTATTTTTAGAATCTCTTTATCTTCTTAATAGAAGAATTGGATGAAGAAGGTTCCACAACATTTGCTTCACACTTCTTATCCACATAAATAGACTGGAAAATGACCGGCTCGTTCAGCAATTGAGTCAAATCATAACTCAATTTATTCATACAATAATTGCTTTTGAACTGAAGAAATTGTGGGCTTAGGCTTTCTAAAATCATGCCCACTTGGGTTGCCTCATCAATATGACCTCCATTAATTTCAGCTTCATGAATAGTACTGACCATCATCAGAACATGTTGGCGTATAGGGCTCCTGCTTTTATCTTAGAGTTCATAATTTTCTTTATTGCTTCATGGGGCTTAGTCAGACGGTCTGTTTTAAGCAGTCTCACAGTTTTCAAATTTTGCACTGAGAACATCTAACATGATTGCAAGCAAATAACAACGAGATTTGATATTTGCTTTAGTCTATGTATCATAAGCATCTTTCAGAACTCGTTGAGCATTAGTCTTAGGAGTAGGAGGACATTCCTTCGTCAATACAAATTTTAAGTTATCGTGCACGAGAATCAAATTCAAATTCTTTTTCCACTTAACAAAATTATCGTCATCTAACTTTTCAGTCGCAAACAAATTTATCATTAACTGAGACATGATGCTGTAATCAATAAATAAAATTATAATCAATTTTATGCTATAAAATTCAAAATGTTAAGGCATGCTAGTATGATTCATGAATGTAGCGACCTGAAAACTCTCACAGTTCCAAGTACGCTAACTACTGCTACTCATATGCATGCACTCGGGACAATTCATGTAAAAGCTTAAAAATTCGTTTCTCGAGTTAAAATGATCTTTTTGAAAATATTTAAAATCGTCGCAGCGAGAGACTTTGATTAAAATTAGTTTAAATAAAATTTCAAGTTTTTAAACACTAAAAGACATTTTCAGTCGACCCCTGTAAACACCGGTCGACACTTCGTTTGTCTCTGTCCGCGTCAATCGATCCTTGTGGTCGACACTTCTATCTATTTTACACTACCGGTCGCCACTTGCATGCACCGGTCGACACTTTATTTCCTTCTGTCTGAGTAGGTCGACCCAAGCAATCGATACCTAAAGAGTTTGGTCGATCCCCTTACATGCAGGTCGACACTATGTACACATTTTTACATTAAGCGGTCGACACCTACAGACATAGGTCGACACTTGGTTCCACTCTGCCTTCATAGGTCGACCCAAATTCGATCGACACCTCCAGTATACTGGTCGACACTTGTTAGGTTTGGTCGACTACTTAGCCTATAGGTCAACACCTCCTTCACAGAAATTTGCATAAAAACCTTAAAACTTTCAAAAAACAACCGAAATTCGACTCAATGCTAAAAATAATACAACGTATAGTTTTCTATCAACTTAAAATCATTATTTACATAAACAAAACGACTACTAAGATTTGAAATCCATTTATACATCAAAACGACTCAAAAAGACTCAACGCGACTCTAAATATCCCAAAATCCATACATACGCAAATCATGGTCAAAATGCCCTAACACCTGGCAAGATCGTCCACGAGCGCACTCTTCCAACTGCCTCCTAATCGTGGGCACGCTCTGAGTACTCACTAGTTATCGTTTCGTCACCTACATCACAGAACTCATCTATTAGCCTAATGCTAAGTAAGTAATGCACATCAAACATAAATACTGAAAACACACATATCCTAACATATACAGTTTCGTCTCTACTTTCGTTTTCATCTCTTTCTTACATCTTCTTTATCTTCTTACTACTGAGTTCTTCTTTACGTGCTAGATCTAGGTGACACACCTCGAGGTCTACCTCACGGGACAACGCCAACCTCGATCTAGTAAAGTGACACATCTCGCGGTGCACCTCTCGGGACAAGGCCACCATGTAAAGCGAGAGAAGAAATGATACACCTCGCGGTCCACCGCACGGGACAAGACCACTCAACCCCCTGCATTATCTTCCTACGTATCTTCTCATTTCGTTCATCACGTCACATCCTACTGTTTCATTTCGTGAAAACATGGAAATTCGTTTTTGTTTCGTTCTCGTACTTTAAAACCATGAATGCATAATCAACTAAAACATAACATAAAATAAACGTGCATGCAACCTACCGATCTGTGATACAGGCCAGAAGGCAAAAACACCTATTACATTACTTACTTAGCGTCCTTAACAACACGTTCGCAACTTCGTACGCTAACTAGAAAACTTATAAAACCACACATTTATCGGCTTTACTTTGTCCAACTCATGGAATTCTAACACGGAAAATCTTAAACTCATACTAATCTGAAACTCCCAACAAAACCCGAATTCCTACACAATTTCTGATCAAATTCGGAATTGCATAACTTATCCAATAATCGTCTGATTTGGACGATTCGAAATGCTATGAACTTCTAATGACGTCTAATTTCTAACGGTATAATCCAATTCCTAATTCAATATTTACAGCTTTGTTGAATGTGGCCAAACAAAAACCGTTCCGTAACCTGAGTATTCGGTTATCCAAACGCTCAATCTTCTCCACAAAAATCCATAATCTACTCCTACTTTCAGCTTAAACACCAATACACGAATAAAATCAACTATAAGCCTCCAAATCTCGTATCTCCCTCCTAGGTTTTACCAAAACTACCCAATACTCCTTCTAATTTCACTTTTAACACTCAAAACAATTCAAATACTAACTATTTACTAAGAACTAACTAAACTTATCGTAAATCTTAAGAAACGGAGGAGGACACAGCTGCGCGTCGCTGGAAGGAGATCGCAGGAGGGCTCCGCGTGGTGAGGAGGAAGAAAACACTGAAGAGGTGTTTTCTCTTCTTTTATTATACTTTTTTTTATAATAATAATGCTAATTACTAAATCGCCCTCAACCTTTAACCGTTTAATCAAACTATTATTTGGTTTGTTTTCTGTAAGAATCTTATAAATCCATCTTGTTCATTAGCATCAAAATAATCTTCTACCAAGCTGCCTAAATTTTTCGTCTTTAATTCCGACTAGAACTTTTCCGTTTACCGTTACAGAAACTCGAAAATTATTTAACGAGAAATTCTGGGCGTTACAACGAACATGCTAATCATAAAAATATATAAATGCTACGATAACCTCGATAACATAATAAATCTCCTTATGTTAGAAATATTATCAATTAATAAATTTACTCAAAATATCTCATATTTTCAAAATTTATTAACTTATCGAAAAGTTTGGTGAAAATATAACTAACACTTTTAGTTATATTTTCATTAGTGTGACCCACTGTTTTAGATTTATGAAACTTAATTTATATTCGCCGCCTTAGGGTCGAACAACTTCAAAGTACAATTCACATATCATATCTCTAGAAGACCAACCTTGGTATTGACCTAAGTGAACGCTCTTCTTGGAAAAGATGATAATCAAAGTCATCTCGGCGCTCCACTTAAATCTCACGGTGTCGTGCCAACAGTAGAGACCATGAGATATTACGCTTCCTGCTACCACTCATTATTTTGAATTAGTGATTATAGAATATCAAATATTCCTTTATAATGATAAATTAATCATATTAATTTCTCATTACTTAAATTATTAATCTTATAATTATATTATAAAATTAATAATTTCAAATAATCAAATTGTTTGAATATTAATCATTTATAGACAACATTTTTATCATGAAAAGTTTGGTCTTCTGTTAGAAAAATAGCTCTACGACTAATGCAAAATATTGAGTTAATCTGTAAGCTGTCATTGAGCTCATTTAATAAGCCTTTTAACTACATAGTTAGCAGATGATAAAACTGTATTATGTACGGTATGTTTTGAACTCGCAGCAAAATCACCAATTGTAAAAGCATGCAATGTAAGAGCTTATGGTTCGTGTGTGGAGTCAGCGGTGAGTAAAGTTGGTGAGCAAGGTTTCTGCGATTCGTTTATGGGGCAACGACAATTCAGTGCGTGGCTTGATCAGTTCTGTTCCTATTGTGCTATATTTGGTTGATCATCTTCGATCGAGGGTGTTAATTGTTCCAAAAGTTCCCAAACACAGGTCTGAAAAAACTCCCCCCTTGGAAAATGGGATACCCAGTGTTATGGAGAAACTATAAATGAAGAGAGAAAATTAAACAAATGACCTCAAAATTTAAGCGAAAAACTTTTACAATATAAAACCATGAATAATTCAGAGAAAATTCACTATTGAAATCATTGATAAATTGTGAGGCTTACTATGCTAAAACCCTAGGTCTAAATAATAAAATAATTAATTTGATTGTCTACGCAGTAAGGGAGTGAGGGCTGTTAAGCGTGAAAAGCTGGGCACAGGAAGGGGGTTGGAATTTGTCTGCTCTCTTCCTTTCTTCTGTCCTATATTCTCTTCTTCTTCTCTGCTGTTGATCTCCTCTCTTATTCCCTCTCCTCTGTAACCTCATTTCTGTGTTTCTCTCTATCTTTCTTCTTCCCTAAACCCTAAACCCTAAGAAAACACTTGAATAGTAATGAGAACGTGAAATATTGGGATAGCACAGCATTTCTCTCCACGTCATGATGAATGATTTGTGCTTCCAACTGTTTGTCAAACTTTCATTTTATCACTTCCATGAATTTTTCACTTGGATGAATTATAGGTCTGCTTGTTCAAATTGATTTGATTTATTCTATTTGTTTGGATAGCAAAAGAAAAGCCATATAAAAACCCATCATTACTCCATATAACATATAAGATTCGTTCTTAGTGATTGATTTGCGGTTGCATTAGACAAGCTAAATAGTGGTCAAACGTACATAGTTCTTGTCTTTTATTACTAGCAATTGGAAAAGAAAAGCATAGAATCTTTTGTGTTATTCCATAAATCATTTTGGTGTTTGTGTTTTTTAATGTTGGCTTACTATTCCATTCTACAACTGTCTATGATACTCTAATGAAACTTCAAATATTGTCTGCTTTTTCGGCCCAATTATCCCTTATGCAGCTCTCAATCTTACAATATTTTGTGAAAATAGAATATCTCACAACTTTTACATTCATTTGAAAAGATTAACCTTGAAAGTATTACTTTACTTACATAGACCTGGCTGATTATATTTCTTTTGACGAAGAGAATGAAGTTGTTTAAGCCTACATTAAGTTTAAGGTAAGTCAGAAGTTCTATGTGAATTTATAAAATTATATATTAAGTAACAATATTAAAAGAAAGTTTGTCTCTTGGAAGTATAATGTACGTAAATATATGCCTAATTGTTTTTCAAGAGGTTTAACTAAGTTATTGCACCTTAGAAACATAGGAACATAGAGGGGGGTTTGAGGAAAAAAAACATATTTTTATTTATGACCTTTCCCATGTAAAATTAAGTAGATTAAAACACAAGCCTATGTTTGATAGTAAAAATTTAGAAGATTACATTTCATTATTTTTCCTTAATTTAATACTTATTATTTACTTCATCAGGGCAGCGTGGAGAACTCCTCCAGCACATTCGGGACGCGTCACTTAGTATCTTATCTGTCTCACAACAATAACATTATCTGCAAAACTCCTCCAACACATTCGGGACGCGTCACGTAGTATTATTTTCTCTCTCCCAACAATAACATTATCTACAACTACAGTTGCGAGTCATTGCTTGGAATACAGCGGTAGACCCCATCTTCTTATATTTATATTATATAGATCCTGTTTTGTGGAACCCATTACGAGATTTATCTCTCTTGCTACTCTTCCCCATCCCCATTTCTGAGTTGTTGAACTAGTTAACTTAATTAGAGAGAGTTTGGTTCCCAAACTTAATGAATTGAACTTAAAAGATAAAGCCTAATGAGTTGATTTTAAAAAATTTTAAATTTAAATCAGCTCTCGATTAATGAGCCTAAACTTAACAAGTTCAATATACATAAAAAAAATATTTTATATAAATATATTATATATATTTTTAAATTTTAACTATTAAAATATTTAATTAATATAAAAATTACATGGAACTATAAAAAAATTATTTGAAACAAATATAAAAAAAAATATATCATTCATTACAAATTTAACACTTGAATCACTATAAATTAGATACATTATAACTAAGTTGACACTCATTTAATTGTTAATTGTGTGCAAAATATTAAAAAAATTACAAGTTAAAAAAATATTTTAAAATTCAAATTACAATACATTCAAATCTAAATAAAAATCTAGTTTTCAACATCCAAATTTTTAAATTCTTCTAGTTCTTAATCGTCTCATTGTTGATTTCTCCTAATGATGTCGTTCTAATTCTTCATGTAAATGAATGTGTCTACGAGGTTGAGTGCAAATCTTCATCGGCATTAATCATACATACGTCCACTTACACTAAAAGTAGATTTCGATGCTACGATAGAGACTGACGATGTTACTATATCACGTGTCATTATAGAAAAATATGATATATGGTGGAAAAGTTTTTTCACCAATATAAAATATCAAAATTCTTATTACCAGAAAATTGATATCGAGTGTGAAAATAAATATGTAATTCATTTCGCATAAAACTAGAATAAATATTTCTACCTGATTCCTTCCAAATGTCATGAATACCAAATTGTGAAGGTATAATAGCTCCACCACCACTACTAGAACTAGCATGTGAAGAAAGACGTAAACGACCAAATTAGAATATTTAATTTCATGATAATAATATAAACCAATAATTCTTGGTTATCTAATCATTAGAAGGTAAATAGATAATATGTAAATTAGTAGAAATTATATTAACTATGTGACACACTCCTCTAAATTTATATTTAGAACCCTTATGCATGCATAACAAAAAATATGAGAAATGTCAAAACAATATTTTTTTAAATTTAGTTTCTATTTTACTAAATATATTTCTAAATTCATCTATTTGTCGATATTGTACAAAATTACCTGTTAAATTTACAAAACCTGAGAGAACAAAATAAGAAGTGAGATACTAAATTCTCGAACATTCATTTGTACCATTACAAAATTATTTTTAAAAATTCAAGAAATGTAAGTGTTATATCACAACTAGATTTATTAATGTTGTGTTTCCTCATTAATAAAAACACAAATAACTTGCAATATAACCTAACATTTTCTGACATTATATAAATTGAATTACATATATTATCTAAATCAGTTTTTAATTTTTTTATTTAAATTAGACAGTTTTACAAAAATTTCTATATTCTTGTTGTCATGATATATCCAATAATATATGAAATTGTAGATCTAATTAATACAAAATGAGGCGAAATATATGTCATATTATCTTTAACAACTAAATTCAAAATATAACATATACATCTCATATGGAAAAGAGAATCATGAGTAATATCTAATTGAAAATAATTTTTAAAATGAGAAATAACAATATCGTTAGTACTACCATTATCAAGAGTTATGTTAAATATTCTATATTTAATAGAACATTTTACAATATATTTATAAATAGTAATACCACTTGGGGATATTAACAATTAACAAATCCTAAAATTGTTTTATTTAATTGTCAAATTTTATCAATAAAATAAGAAGTTACAACAATATAGGCATATAACATTACATTCACTCCCTAAATCAGAAGTAATACAAACAGACATTAAAGGGGTGTTTAAAAAAAATTAAATTAGTTTATTTTTATATCATTAAATATTTTAATAATATCATTTTTAATTGTACTTCTATTAACATGTTTATAATTAGTAGTAACATATTCTTTTATAAATTTTTCAAATTTATCACTATCCGTGAATGATAAAGACAACTCACATTGTGCTACAAGTTTTATTATTCCTTTTCTCTTTTTATTTTGTGAATATAAAAATGTGTTACTACCACTAACATTCAATAATCTTTATGTCGGGTCTCTTATTTGTTCATTTAAGTGAAATTTTTTATAATGCCTAACAAGTGTGTTAGTTGAACTACCAAAAATATATGCATAATTTTTAATAAAATATTTGCATTAAACTTTAAATTCTATTTTTTCACAAATTTTAATTTTTTTCATTTCAAAATATTTTCATACCTCAGACATTTTATTTCTTTTTTTTAGGTGAAAAAGTGAGTGCCTGTGCAGATGATTGTTCTACTAAAATTGCAAAATTTAACTCCCTAATTTTATCAATATCATCATCAATGTTCTCAATATTATAATTACGTAGATCATAATTATTAAAAATAAATATTTCAAATAAGAAATTAATACCACAAATGTAATTGATCAACAATAATTTGTTTGTAGGTCACGTGAATTTGTTATCACTTCCACTTATACAAAATATACAAAAATTGATACAAAAAATGTTAAATCATATATCTAAAATTAACGATAATATAAAATACATAAATAAATAAATTGTAATATATATCTTGTTGAATGAATAGAAAAAATGTAAAAATTGATAAGAACAAGAGAGAGCGATTGAGCACTAGAAATTCAAAAGTAAGAGAATAAGAAGAGATGGTTGGGTGGGAGGGTGCTGGCGGAGGGCTGCGAGACGAGGGCCTAGAGGCGAGATGAAGGGTGAGCTCGATAGGTTGGCCCATCGAGCTTGCAAGCTGGCTCCTCTAACTCAATTCCTAAAAGGCTTACATTCTTTAGTTGTTTATTAAAATATATATTCTTGAGTTTTCATTACCTTTTTTATCAATACTTGTTATTATTGTTATATCTTATTAATATTGAACTAGGCAAGAGTCTTTAGTTGGTTATTGGTTTCTTTGAACAAAATTCAAAATTACTCTAGATAAGTGGTGCTCACTATTGATATTGAAGTTTGGCTTAAGAGTGAGCGTAACCCTGAGAACAAGTACAATGGTATATCACATTCAAGACTGTATTCCAGACCGAGTGGAAAGGATATTAAAAGAAAGAGGGCTAAGAAAAAGCACCAAAGCTTCACAATCTAGAGTCAAATGATAACAATAGAGAAGCTGATTTAATTGAGAGTAACTTGCGCTTGAGAGAAGAAGATAACTTTGACATTTCATGCATTGAAAAATAAGGGTGGGCGTGTAACGTCCCCTAATGTTACTCCTAAAAATCTCGTAAAAAATTTTCTTTTCTTTTGTTTTATTTATTCAAAATCTTAAAACAACATCGTATAAAACATTAAACTGTTTATAGCGGAATAACAATCTTTTCGTGGAAGCCTAGTATAAGGTAAACTTAATTTCAAGTGTTGAAAACAATAAAATAACGGTTTCAGTCGACACTTGTAAAGAAAGTTCGACACCTCTTACAAAATTGGTCGATCCTTACTAAGATAGGTCAACACTTCATTTCTCTCTATTTGACATCGGTCGACACCTGCAAACAGGTCGACACTTTTTACAAAATTGGTCGACCCTTACTAAAATAAGTCGACCCATATTAAAATAAGTCGACCCATGCTAGGATCGGTCGACACTTCTGTAGCGCCTCGAGAACCCACACGTTCCCGATGTGCTCACTACGCCTATATACTATGACATACAGAGACTTGACGCGAACTCACTTAATTTTATACCACTTTCATTTTTAAATCATATTCAAAAGAGCGTTTGTAAGTATAAAAATTTTCGACTCGATTCGAAAAACAACTCGGGGCTCGATGAGGGAACACGAAATCCTCAATATAAAATACGCAGCAAAAAAGACAATTTAAAGCAGTTCTAAAACTAAAACGACAAGAATCAAGATTTTAAGGGGTCCAACACACGCCCCGAGCTACCCTATTCAGTGTCGCGCGCCTCGCGCGCCCACGTTCCCACTTCGGCGCCCCGCACGTACCCTCTCGATGCCGCGCGCCAACTCAATACTACCACATCACGCGCACGCCCACAGCGCCGCATGCCTCACGCACCATGCCTTCGTACATCACGTCCGCACGCACGCCCTCACCCGACGCCGCACGACCCGTACGCATTTGCAGGGCCAAGTGCCCTGCGTGCCTACGGCCACGCCGCACTCCCGCGTACACCGCCACTCCACTAGTATATCACCGTACACACTCCAACCTATTATATACCTTCTCGACACCCAATCTTTCTCCCAAAAATTCAGCAGAGTAACATCTAAAAATTGGCTATCCCAAAAATCTAAATCTACACACAGTTAACCAAAATTTCCAGAATACCTATCAAGAGATTTCCACCAAATAAGAGTAAAAAAAAAAAGAAATGAACTACAACAATCCATCAACCATCAAATGAAGAAAATTCACAGTATAGAGCATTACCAAGCTCCTACATGTAAAGAGTACGCATGCGTCACCCAAAATCACAAACACTCCATAAACCCCTACACAAATGATGCCTATACAACTCGTCAAATCAAATATATATCCCGACACAACAAAAGAAAATACCCCAACAGTCTAGCCACCACCTATCATCTCCACAGGTCGGGTTGCCCTAACAATCCACCGTCCAGTGCCTCGATCGAGCGCTACCAACCGTCCTACACCTCAAAACTAGGCTCTCGGGGCTCACCAGCAATAACGTCTGCACCTACACCATAGGACACACAACATAAGTCTAACGCTCAGTAAGTAATGCGATATGAAAGTAAAAGCCAACAATGCAATCATATCACATGCAGTTTCTACACTTACTCTCATGTTGTCACATCTGTGACGCGTAATGCAGCCGCACCAGGGTGAGGAGAAGCTCATCGCCACCCTACACCCTGACACGTTGCCACCATCCCGTATTCCCCAGCAATGAGGCCCACCAGCTACACACACGCATCACCACGTAGCAACCACATCAGGGTGAAGGTGTACCTCGCGCCACACTATATCCTGACACGTCGCTCTCATCCTAGCCTCCCCAGCAACGAGGCCACAGTTGCCATATACACACATTTCGCGACAGCCCAGCCGGCCCACTCCTCGAGCGAAATCTGCGATTGATGAGGCACCAGTCTGTCCTCTGGGCTTGCCTAAGCCTGTCTAGAATGGTTGGCCTCAACGACAAGGCCGAAAGAGTGGCTGCCAGATCAGAAACTACCTCCAAGCCAAAACTCTGCATCTCTGTCATCAACGCAGTAGGCCCCATCGAAGTCATGGCAGAAGTCGAAGCTGTCACCCGGTTCAAGGCGTCTGCCACCACATTTGCCTTTCCCGGGTGGTACTTGATCTCCACATCGTAATCCTTGACCAGCTCGAGCTATCTCCTCTATTTCAAATTCAGCTCCTTCTGCGTGAAAATGTACCTCAAGCTCTGATGGTTTGAGTAAATCTCACACTGTTGTCCATATAGGTAATGCCTTCAAATCTTGAGTACGAATACAACTACCGCCAGCTCCAAATCGTGAGTGGGGTAATTTTGCTCGTAAGCCTTCAACTGCCTAGAGGCATAGGCAATGACTCTCCCACTCTGCATCAAAACACACCCCAAACCAATGTTGGAGGCGTCACAATAAATGTAGAACTTCTCTTCTTCCATGGGCAGCGTCAATATAGGGGCTGTAATCAATCTCTGCTTCAATTTCTGAAAGTTGTCCTTACACTTGTCAGTCCATTCGTATTTTACATTCTTTTGGGTCAGCCAGGTCAAAGGAGCTGAAATCTTTGAGAACCCCTCAATGAATCTCCGATAATATCCAGCCTAAAGGAAATAACAACTAAACCTCTACTCAGCCTAAATCGGAATTCTAACTCAATTTCTGACTAATCTTCGAAAATTCATAACTTCTCCAATACTCGTCCGAATAGGACGATCCAGAGTGCTACAGGCTCCACAGAACGTCTAGTTCCTAACGGTCTCATCCATTTCCTAGCAAAAACTGTTCCAAAATTTGAGCACTCGATTATCCAAACTTTCAATCTTCCCCATAAATCTCAAAATATATTTCTACTCCTAGCTTAAACACCAATACACGAATACAAATCAACTTAAACCTCCAAATTTCGTATCTCCCTCTTAGGGTTTACTAAAACTACCCACTACTCACTCAACTTCACTTTTTACAGCTCAAAATCACTAGAGAACTAACTATCTACTAAGAACTAACTAAAACTTACTGGATTTGAAAATTGATGGAAGATCAGAGAAGAACCGTAACTGGAAAGAGGATCGTCGAGCTTCGCATAGGAGAGGGGAGAAGAAACAGAGAAGGAGGGTTGTGCTGGAGACAAACCGTAAGGTGTTTTGATATCATTTTTTTATAAAAAAAGAAAAATAATAATTTTAATTACTATTTCACCCTTAACTCTTAATCGTTTAATAAATCTGTTATACGGTCTGATTCCGGTTGGATTCTTAAATTTTTCTCTTCTCCAATAGCCTCAAAATAATCTTTTACTTAGGAGTAAAAATTCTCCGTTATCAATTTCGACTAAAACTACGCCGATTATAATTGCGTACATCCGAAATTAGTTTAAAGGAAAATTCTGGGTGTTACATTCCACCCTCCTTACAAAAATTTTGTTCTCAAAATTTGCTACCTAAACAACTCCGGATATCGACTCATCATGTCCTGTTGCCGCTCTTAGGTTGCTTCTTCTACGTTATTGTTGCGTCATAATACTTTTACCAGTGGAATCTCCTTGTTGCGTAAAATCTTCGCTGCATAATCCAGAACCTCCATTGGCTTCTCTTCATACGTTAATGTGGGTTGAACCTCTATATCATGTTGCTCCACGACGTGACAAGGATCTCGCATACATTGTGGATCCCATCCATCGAGGCTGGTAACTGCAGCTGATAAGCTGTTTTTCCTATTCTCTTCGTAATAGGAAATGCTCCAATAAATCTTAGGTTCAACTTACCTCTTTTCTCGAATCTCACAACTTTTTTGAATGGCGAAACTTTCAGGAAAACTCCATCACCCACCTCAAATTCTAACTCTCTTCTCCGACGATATGCATAACTCTTGTGCCGGCTTTCAGTGGTTAAAAATCGTTGTCGAATAAATGCAATTTTCTCTGCTGTCTGTTGCAAAATATTCGGACCAACCAATCTTGCATCACCGACTTCATCCCAATATAATGAAAACATGCACTTCCTGCCGTAAAGAGCCTCGTAAGGAGTCATACCTATCGTAGCTTGAAACCTGTTATTATACGAAAACTCCACTCCAATGGTAGGTATCTGCTCTATGAACCCTGGAATTCCAGTACGCAAGCTTGAAGCATATCTTCCAGCGTCTGAATGGTCCTATCAGATTGACCATCCGTCTGAGGATGAAATGTCGTACTAAAATTGAGTTGCGTATCCATAGCCTTGTGCTGACTTTTCCAGAACTTCGATGTAAACCTCGGATCTCTGTCAGATACGATCGAAGTCGGAACTCCGTGCAACCGTACGACCTCCTGAACATACAGTTCGGCAAACTCGTCCATAGAATATTTCATCTTCACTGGCAGAAAGTGGGCTGACTTGGTTAATCGATCCACAATCACCCATATACCATCATAACCCTTTGTTGTCCGAGGCAATCCGACAACAAAGTCAATTGATATTTGCTCCTACTACTCGGGAATAGGTAATGGTTGTAGCTTTCTCCCTGGCCTCTGGTGTTCAGCCTTAATCTGCTGACAAATTAAGCACGCCTCCACATACTTTGCCACAATCTTCTTCATATCTGGCCAGCAATAATGCTGCTTAAGATCTCTGTACATCTTGGTACTTCTTGGATGCACAAAAAATCTCGAAGAGTCAGCTTCAGCCAGTATTTCTCTCTGTAGTTCTTCATTACTCGGAACGAACCACCTATTACGAAATTTAAGAATTCCTTCGTCCGAATAACTGAACTACGACCTGTCGTTGGAAACCCTACTTGCTTTAATTTCTTCGCATTCAGAGTCGTCCTTCTAGGCTTGCTTAATCTTCTCCATAATCGTAGGTTGTAAGGACATAGCCGATAACATGACCGAGACATTCGACACCACTTCTAAGTTGAATTTCTGAAACTCCGCATCCAAAGCTAAATGCATGCTTGAATTCATAGCTGACGTTCACGCCGTCACTCTACTCAAAGCATCGGCCACTACATTCGCCTTGTCAGGGTGGTATTTAATTTCACAGTCATAGTCCTTCACAAACTCTAACCACCGCCGCTGCCTCATATTCATTTCTTTCTGAGTGAAGATATACTTCAAACTCTTGTGATCTGAATATACTTTACATGGCTATCCATACAAATAATGCCTCCAAATTTTAAGTGCAAAAACTACTGCGGCTAACTCCAGATTATGCACTGGGTAGTTCTGCTCGTACGTCTTCAACTGCCTAGAGGCATATGCTACTACCTTCTCTTCTTGCATCAGAACGCATCCAAGACCTACCTTGGAAGCATCACAATAAATACTAAATTTTTCGTTCTCGGTAGGGAGTGTCAAAATCGGAGCAGTAGTCAATCTCTGCTTCAATGTCTGGAAACTGTGCTCGCAATTCTCGGACCACATATTCTTCACACTTTTCCTCATCAAATGGGTAAGAGGCGCCACAATCTTCGAAAATCCTTCAATGAACCTCCTGTAATAACCCGCTAATCCGAAGAAACTCCGTATCTCCGTGACATTCTTTGGCTGTGGCCACTCCTTAACTACCTGGATTTTTGCTGGTTTAACCGATATGCCATCGCTTGAGATGACATGTCCCAGAAACTGAATCCTACAGTCAGAATTCACACTTTGAAAACTTCGCATGAAGTTGGTGTCGCTTTAGAGTCTCCAACTCCAACCTCAAGTGTTCTCCATGATCCTCTTCACTACGAAAGTACACCAATATATCATTGATAAACACTATAATGAATCTATCGAGATAGTGTGGAATACTCTGTTCATCAGGTCCATAAAGGCGACTGGGGCATTCGTTAGTCCATAATGCTCATAACGCGTTCAAAAGGCCATTTTCTGAATTTCTTCTGACCTCACCTTCAACTGATAATACCTTGATCTCAGATCAATCTTCGAAAACACTCGCGCTGCTTGGAGTTGATCAAATAGATCATCTATTCTCAGCAGAGGGTACTTGCTCTTAATCGTCAACTTATTCAATTCCCTGTAGTCGATGCACATCCGCAACGATCCATCCTTTTTCTTGACGAAAAGGATTGGCGCACCCCACGGCAAAAAACTGAGTCGTATAAATTCTTTTTCCACCACCTCTTCCAATTGTTTCTTTAACTCCTTCAGCTCTGCTGGTGCAAATCTGTAAGGATTTTTCAACACCGGCTCAGCTCCCGGATACACATCTATAGCAAATTCTATCTGTCGATCCAGAGGTAAACCGGGTATCATCTAAGAAAACTTCAAGGAAATCTTGAACAATTAAAACATCCCGCGGCCTTGAATCCACGGGAATCTGCATATCTATAATACTAGCGCGAAAACCAAAAGACTCACCAATCAAAACTTGACGAGCGCTGACAAGCGCCATGGCAAATATCTTCCGGCATTCTTCGCAGCCTGAAAGATATACTTCTCACCACCCGGAGGTTGAAAACTCACTGTGCCCACCCTACAGTCAATTGTAGCATAGTGCTTGAACAACCAATCCATTCCCAATATCATGCCATATCCCGTTATACCCATAATAATGAGATCGACCTATAAATTCTTGCTTCCCACCGATACTACGCTATCGCGCACCACTTAATTTGAATGCATACGCCCACCAGAAGGCAACATTACCTCGTAATTACAGTTTGTTGACACAGGCCATATATCCAACTTAACCACGAATGTAGTTGCAATAAACGAATGTGTCGCACCAGAATCAATCAAAGTATATGCAGGTACAGAGTTTACCAATATAGTACCTTACACTACGGCTGGCTGGTCATCCTCGCCCGGCTAGATCATGGTGAATACTCTCGGTGTTGTACTCGTCAGACCCTTCTTTAGAGCTGGGCAATCTTTGCTGATGTGGCCTATCTCGTTACAATTGAAGCACCGAATCACTCTGGGCTTCGAGCAATCCCTAGCCAAATGTCCAACTTCGTTACAGTTGTAGCACTTTCCCGAGTTTAGTCTACATCCTCCTGAGTGATATCTCATACATTTAGGGCATTAGGAGTACTGCACCGACCCCTGAGGCCTTTTATTGCTTACCTAGCTACTCGAACTCTCGCTGAACCTCTTAGTGCCCTTCTGTTGTTGCTGCTGCGAAGCACTTCTGCTCTGTTGTGAGGCAACCTCCTTGAAGAACCTTCTGGAAGCCTCTCGCTGTTTAATACATTTCATCTAAGTTTTTTCCACTTCTAACGCCTTAGCCACCACTTTCGAATAGGGCACCTCCTGAGTTCCGGCTATCTTTACTCCCTTGTATATCTCCAGTTTTAGCCCCTGTACATATTGAAACACCTTGTCTTCATTCCGGCTCACTAAACTGCTAGCGCACCAAGACAAGGACTCCTATTGTCAGTTGTACTTAGTTACCGACCTGGTCTGTTTTAACTGTAGGAACTCCATCCTTTTAGCCGCTTGCACTGTGTTGTTAAAGTACTTGTTGTAGAATATATCCTTAAACTTTTCCCACGTCACATGCTACCCTTCAACGGTGGTCTCCACAGACTTCTACCAAAATCGGGCGTCCTTCGCCAGATGGAAGGTGGCTAGCGAGACCTTGTCCTCTTCTTCCACATTCGTGTACCTAAACATACTCTCCATGGTACGAACCCATTCCTCTACAGCTTTTAGATCCGACGACTGTCCTTCATACGTCAAGGGTCGTAACCTCTGAAATCTATCTCCCGACTGATCATGGCCTGAACTAGAGTCTTCACTTCCTTGCACTTCCCGATTCAACAAGATCCCTAATTGTTGAGACTTCATGTTCACCAACTCAGTTAACTGCCTGATCGTCATGGAATCATCCTCACTTCTTGGTTCGGTGGGCTCTCTCGGTACTCGTGGGTGTCCTGGTCGTCTAGACATTTTAGCTAATTTCCTGGACAAGGTTAATTACTCTCATAAGCATTTAATAACTAAAGCTAAACTTAAACACTTACAACTGTCAAAGCACGTCGTGCGGCGATCGGTGCTGTTAGGCAATTGTTTGAACGTTTTGACTTATTGACTCTAACACCCGTAACATCCCCTCCTACTACTGATTAACTATCCACTCTATTTTTTCCCAAACAGTGTGAGAATTGTGACAGGCCCTCATGCCTTCACAATCCACCCCTCCTCATAGGGGCTCGACGTTCTCGTCGGCCACACTTCGTGTTGGGTAAACGCTCTGATACCACAGTTGTAACGCCCTAGAAACCCTACACGATTCCTGATTCGCACACTTCTACTTCTCACTCACTACACTCAGAAATTTGAATAAAAATTTAAAACTTTTGTTCCTCGACTTGAAACGATATTTTTGAAAATAATTTGAATAGCATCGCAGTGAAAAAGTCAATTAAAATAATTTTAACTAAGACTTTCTTTTATAAAACATAAAACAGAGAAACTGGTCGACACCTGTAAACATCGATCGACACTTGGGTTGTCTCGGGTTTTTCATCGGTCGACACTAGCAAACGCCGGTCGACACTACGTTGCTCCCAGATCTTTTCATCGATCGACACTGAAAACACCAGTCGACACTTCTACGCTCATCTCAGAGAGTGGTCGACACCTGCTTTCACAGGTCGACACCTTGATCTTCTCTGCCCGCGCAGGTCGACCATCGCGGTCGACACCGCTGCCATTTTTACACTACCGGTCGACACCTACAACCATGAGTCGACACTTACTTCGGCTCTGCCCGCGCAGATCGAATCTCGCGATCGACAATTGCAGGGTCTGGTCGACCACTAAGCCTATCGGTCGACACTTCCTCCCCAGAACTCTGTTTAAAAACCTTAAAAACTTCACAAAATCGATCGGACTTTGCTCAACGCTAATAATAACCTAGCATACACTTTTCCATCAACTCAAAATCATAATTTAAGTAAAGAAAACGACTACTAAAGTTTGAAATCCGTCTATACAGTCATTCGACTCAAAACAACTTAAAACCCTCTCGATTACACTCCCAAAATCCATACTTATGCCTACCATAGTCAAAACGCCCTGACACCCGGCCATGTCGTCCACGTACGTACTCCTCCAACCGCCTCCTAACCTTGGACATACTCTGAGTACTCACCGACTATGTTGTTGTCACCTACATCACAGAACTCAACTATTAGTCTAATGCTAAGTAAGTAATGCATAAAATATAAACACTGAAAACAAATACATCATAACATATGCAGTTTCTACAGTTTCGTCTCTACTTTAGTTTTCGTTTCTTTCTTACATCTTCTTTATCTTCTTACTACTGGATTCTTCTTTACGTGCTAGATCAAGGTGACACACTTCGTGGTTCACCTCTGGGGACAACGCCAACCTCAATCTAGTAAAGTGACACACCTCGCGGTCAACCTCTGGGGACAAGGCCACCACGTAAAGCGGAGGAAGAGTGATACACCTCACGATCCACTTCTAGGGACAAGACCACTCAACCCCACCTTTCTTATCTTCTTACGTATCTTCTCATTTCGTTCGTCTCATCACATCATACTGATTCACTTTGTAAAAACATGAAAATTCATTTTCGTCTCGTTCTCCTAATTTAAAACAATGATGCACAACCATGAAAGCATAACATAAAGTAAACGTGCAATGCATTCTACTGAAGTATGATGTAGGCCCGAAAGAAAAATTCCTACTACATTACTTACCTGGCGTCCTAGAAATTCTTCGCACTTCGTAACTTCGTACGCTAACTGGGAAAACCTATAGAACCACACATCTATTAGTTTTACTTTCCATTAAATTCGTAAAACTCTAAAGGAAAATACAACTAAACCTTCACTCAGCCTAAACCGGAATTCTAACTCAATTTTCGACTAATTTTCGAAAATTCATAACTTCCCTAATACTCTTCCGAATTGGATGATCCAAAGTGCTATAGGCTCCACAGGACGTCTAGTTCCTAACGATCTCATCCATTTCCTAATTCAATACCTATAGCTTGGCCGGACATGCCCGAGCAGAAATCGTTCCAAAATTTGAGCACTCAGCTATCCAAACTCTTAATCTTCCCCATAAATCTCAAAATATATTCCTACTTCTAACTTAAACACCAATACACGAATACAAATCGACTTAAACCTCCAAATTTTGTATCTCCCTCTTAGGATTTACTAAAACTACCCACTACACACTCTAGATAACTAACTATCTACTAAGAACTAACTAAAACTTACTGCAGACTTAAAGATTGATGGAAGATCGGAGAAGAACCGTGGCTGGAAGGAGGATCGTCGAGCTTCACACGGAAGAGAGAAGAAGAAACAGGGGAGGAGGGCTGTGCTGGGACAAACATCGTAAGGTGTTTTGATTTCATTTTTTTATAAAGAAAAATAATAATAATAATCATAATTATTATTTTACCCTTAACGCTTAACCGTTTAATAAATCTAGTATACGGTCCGATTTCGGTTGGATTCTTAAATATTTCTCTTACCCATTAGCCTCAAAATAATCTTTTACTTAAAGGTAGAAATTCTCCGTTATCAATTCCGACTAAAACTCCGCCGATTATAATTGCGTACATCCGAAATCAATTTAACAGAAAATTCTGGGTGTCACAGCATATGTCTCAATTTGAATCTTCAAATTACAAAATTCACTTGCGTACATATTTAATGTAATATGCAAAAAAGCAAAAATGTTAAATGTCATATTATGAAATATCTCTAAGAATTTTATGTATTCTCAAATGCATGACCAACCTTCAGTTGTCGGTGAACCTTCCCCTCCTATTTTATGCAAGAAAGAGCTATCATTCTCTACTAATTTTTCAAAAGGCGTTTCATACATCTCAGCATTTGCCAACATTAAATACGTAGATTCCAACGAGTAAGAACATCGAGCGAAAAATTATTTTTACAAGTATTTTTACTGCATCAACGAGGGTTTTGAACTGTTACTATCTTCCTAGAGAAAACTTTACGTACTTAACAACTTTTTGTACCCTCACTATAAACTCATCATATTCTTTCAAACCATTATAAATTATCAAATTTAAGACATGTAACGCCCAGAATTTTTCGTTAAAACTATTTTTGGATTTGTGTATTGGTATATGACGGAGTTTTGGTCGAAATCCAGGCGGGAAGTTTAAACCATTAAGTAAAAGATTATTTTGAGGTTAATGGACAAAAGAGATTTATGAAAAATCCAACCGAAAACGGACCAAATAATCGTTTGGTTAAAAGCTTAAAGGGTGAGGGTGATATGGTAATTAGAATTATTAATATTATTAAAAATTAGAGAAGGGAAGGATTCGTAAACCCCCTCCCCCCTTCAATCTGCTTTCTTTCCCACCCTCGTGAAACCCTTCTTCTTTAGCAATTCCCTTCCAGCGACGTCCAGTAGCCCACGACTTCTCTCATTTCTTCCTTCAATCTTCAAATTTAAGGTAAATTTTTAGTAGATAGTTAGTCTTTTAGCCATTTTGAGCATTAATAGTGAAGTTAGGGAGAGTTATTGGGTAGTTTGGTAAACCCTAAGTGAACTGTACGAGATTTTGAGGATATAGTCGACTTTTACGCGTTCATTGATGTTTAAGTTTGAGGGAAGATTAGATTATAGGTTTTTGTGGAAAGATTTGGATGTTTGAGTAACCGAGAAACTCAGTTTATAGAATGGTTTCTCTTAGGCCAAATTTGGCTAAGCTGTGAATCTTGGGTTAGAAAATGGATTATATCGTTAGAAATTACACATCCTATGGAGTCTGTAGCACATTGAATCGTCAGAATCGGACGAGTGTTGGAAGAGTTATGAATTTCTAAATTTGGTCGGATATTGAGTAGGATTTTGGGTTTAGTTGGGAGTTTCGATTTTCGTAAAAGTTTATGAATTCCGTGTTAGAATTTCATGAGTTGGACGAAGTTATTATTAACGAATATCTTATTTTTATAGGTTCTCCGATTTTCCAGTTTAGCGTACGAATTACGAGCGCGTTGCTAAGTATGCCAGGTAAGTAGTGTACGTAGATGCTTTTACCTTCGGGCCTACATCACAGTTCGTTAGATTGTATGCATGCATGTTTTATGCTTTAGTAGATTATGCATCATGGTTTTAAACTACGAGAACGAAACGAAAATGAATTTTCATGCTTTTACAAAATAAAACAGTAGGTTGTGATACGTGATGAATGAAATAAAAAGGTACAAAAGAAGATAATGAAGGTGGGGTTGAGTGGCCTTGTTCCGAGAGGTGGACCGCGAGGTGTGTCACTTCTTTTCCCGCTTTACGTGGTGGCCTTGTCCTAAGAGGTGGACCGCGAGGTGTGTCACTTTTACTAGATCGAGGTTGGCTTTGTCCCGTGAGGTGGACCGCGAGGTGTGTCACCTTGATCTAGCACA
>CM039525.1:10473958-10493934 GCA_022433055.1 Begonia peltatifolia | reverse complement strand
CCCATGCTTCTCTTCGTCTTCTTCTTCTTCTTCTCCCGCTCGGGGAGCCCTCGACGATGATTTCGTCTTCGCCCCTCCTCCGTTCTTCAAGCTTAAGGTAAGTTTTTCTTATTTCTTAGTAAATAGTTAGTCTTTTAGCGATTTTGAGCGGTAAAAGTGAAGTTGAAGAGAGTTTGGGTGAACCCTAGGAAGGAGATACGAAATTTGGAGGTTTTAGTCGATTTTTGTATGTATTCTAATATTTAAGCTAGGAATAGGAGTGGATTATAAGTTTTATGGAAAAGATTGAAGGTGTAGATAACCGAATAACCCGGGTTACGAAACGGGTTCTGTTCGGCCAAGCTATAGGTGAGGGATTGGAAAATTGTATACACCGTTAGGAACTAGACGTCCTGAGGAGCCCGTAGTATTTTGAATCGTCCAAATCGGAGGAGTATGGACGGAGTTATGAATTTTTTAAAGATTAGTCGGAACGTTAGTTAGAATCTCAATTTGGACTGAGTGAGGATTTAGTAGTTGATCCATTTAAAGTTTTACAGAGTTAATGGAAAGTAAAGCTAATAGATTTGTGGTTTTATAGGTTTTCTAATTAGCATACGAGATTTGGATTACGATTACTAAGGACGCCAGGTAAGTAATGTAATAGGAGTTTGGCCCTCGGCCCTACATCACAGTTAAGTAGGATGCATTGCACGTTTACCTTATGTTATGATTTGTAATATGCATCATGGTTTTAAATTACGAAACGAAATGAAAATGAATTTTCATGTTTTTACAAAGTGAAACAGTAGGATGAGATTAAACGAACGAAACGAGAAGATGCGTAAGAAGATAATAAAGGTGGGGTTGAGTGGTTTTGTCCAGTGAGGTGGATCGCGAGGTGTATCACTCTTTCTCCGCTTTACGTTGCGACCTTGTCTAGTAAGGTGGATCGTGAGGTGTGTCACTTGACTAAATCGAGTTTGACCTTGTCCAGTGAGATAAACCGCGAGTTGTGTCATCTCGATCTAGCACTTAAAGAAGAACCCAGTAGTAAGAAGATAAAGAATATGTAAGAAAGAGACGAAAACGAAAGTAGAGATGAAACTGTAAAAACTGCATATGTTAGGATGTGAATGTTTTTCAGTGATTAAGTTTTTATGCATTACTTACTTAGCATTACGATAATAGTTGAGTTCTGTGATGTCGGTGACAACGCAGCAGCTAGTGAGTATCCCGAGCATGCCTAGAACTAGGAGACAGTTGGAGGAGAACGCTCGTGGGACGACTGGGCCAACTAATGAGGCATTTTGACTATGGCGGGTGTAAGTATGGGTGGTGATGTATTTTGAGTCGTACGTAGTTATTTTAATGTATAAGAGATATTTGAATTTGGGTTGAGTATTTTGGCATGCGTAACAGGTTGTACATTGACTCAAGAAGTGGATTTATGGCTTTTAAACGTTTAGTCAAAATTCGTGTTGTTTTCTTGAATTCTGTTAAAGTTTCTGAGTGCAAAGTGTCGACCGAAGTCTATAGGTGTCGACCGGTCAGTGTAAACTAGAGGGTGAGTGTCAACCGCGAGGCTCGACCTGCGTAGGGCAGAGTCAAAGTAGGTGTCGACCCCTATGGGTGTAGAAGTGTCGACCGATGTTCCCGGTGTCAACCGATGCAAAGACCCGAGAGAAAGGTAATGTCGACCGACGTTTGTCAGTGTCGACTAGTGGAAAACCCGAGACCACTCGAGTGTCGATCGGCTCTTGCAGGTGTCGACTGGTCTCTTGATTTTTATGTTTTAAAAAAAATGAAGTTTCTTTAAACCGATTTTTAACGAATTTCCACTGTGGTATTTATATGTATTTCCTTTGGAAGACGTTTTGGGTAATAAAAAAAATTGTCGTTTTGAGTGGAAAAATAAAGCTTTCCAATTTCTAGAAAATATTTAGTAGAGGATACGAGGGGTATTAACACGTAGTAGTTGGTAGCGAATTGGGAATCATGGAGGATTTTCGAGTCGTTACAGTGTTGGTATCAGAGCCATTTGGTCAAAACATTCAAACAATTACTCAACAGCGCCTATCACCGCACGACATGCTCCAACAACTGTAAGTGTTTAAGTTTAGTGTTGTTTAGTAGATACTTATGAGCATAGTTGACCCTTGTCCAAGAAATATAGTCAGAATATCTAGACGACCAGGACGTCCTAGAGTGCTGAGAGAGACAACCGGACCGAGAAATTAAGACGATTCTGCGACGATCCGACAGTTAGCAAAATTGGTAAATCGGCAGTCCCAGCAGTTAGGAATGTTACTGAACCGAAAAATACAGGGAGGTGCAGGTCCTAGTTCTAGTCAAGAATAGTCGGGTGACCAATTTCGGAGATTACGGCCACCCACTTTCAAAGGACAAGTATCAGACCCGGTGGCTGCCGATGAATGGATCCGAGCAATAGAGAGCATGTTTAAACATGTGAAGGTGGAAGAGGAGGATAAAGTTATACTGGCCACCTTTCATTTAGCAAAGGATGCCCGATTTTAGTGGGAATCTATAGAGGCCACCGCCGATACTCAGCACATGACCTGGGAGAAGTTCAAGAAAGCTTTCTACGACAAGTATTTTAATAGTACGGTCCTGGCAACTAAGAGGATGGAGTTCTTGCAGTTGAAGCAAACTACATCAGTGACAAAGTACAACCGGCGATTCGAGTCCTTGTCGAGGTTTGCCAGAAATTTGGTAAGCCGGAATGAGAATAAAGTGTTTCAATTTGTACAAGGATTGAGGCCGAAAATATACAAAAGAGTGAAAATAGCGGGCATACGGGATGTGCCGTACTCCGAGGTGGTGGCCAAGGCATTGGAGGTAGAGGAAACCGAGATGAAATGTATCAATCAGAGAGAAGCTTCCAGGAGATCCTTCAGAGAAGCGGCCCCGCAGCAAAGCAAGAGTGTCTCCTAGCCGCCGCAACAAAGAGGCACAAAGAGGTTTAACGAGGGTTTTAGCAGCCAGGGAAGTAGTAAGAGGTCGCAAGGACCGGTACAGTACCCCTAGTGCCCCAAATGTATGAAGTATCATCTGGGAGAGTGCAGATGGAACTCCAGAAAGTGCTACAACTACAATGAAGCCAGACATGTGGCCAGAGACTGCCCGAAGCCCCGGGTTGTACGATGTTTTAATTGTAACGAGGTGGGCCACATCAGCAGGGATTGTCTGGCTTTGAAGAAGGGTCCGACGTGCACAACACCGAGAGTATTTGCTATGATTGAGTCGAGAGATGAGGAGCAGCCAGTTGTGGTGTTAGGTACCATACTAGTGAATTCTGTATCTGCATATACATTAATTGATTCTGGTGCAACGCATTCATTTATTGCAACTACATTCGTGGTTAAGTTGGATATATGCCCTGTATCAACGGACTGCGGTTATGTGGTAATGTTACCTTCTGGTGAGCGTATGTACTCAAATCAAGTAGTGCGTGATAGCGTGGTGTCGGTGGGGAGCAAGAATTTATCGGCTGATCTCATTATTATGGGAATAACGGGATATGACATGGTACTGGAAATGGATTAGTTGTTCAAGCACTACGCCATGATTAACTGTAGGGTGGGCATGGTGAATTTTCAACCTCCGGATGGTGAGAAGCATACTTTTAAGGCCGCAAGGAATGTTCGGAAGGTATCTGTGATGGCGCCTGTCAGTGCCCGTCAAGTTTTAACTGGTGAGTATTTCGATTTTCTTGCCAGTATTATGGATATGCAGATTCCCAAGGATTCGAGACCGCAGGATGTTTTAATTGTTCAAGACTTCCCTAAAGTTTTCTTGGATGATTTACCTGGTTTACCCCTGGACCAGGAAATAGAGTTTGCAATAGATGTGTATCCGGGAGCTGAACTAGTATCAAAGAATCCATATAGATTGGCGCCAGTAGAGTTGAAGAAGTTGAAGAAGCAATTAGAAGAGCTGGTGAAGAAAAGATTTATACGCCCGAGCTTTTCGCCATGGGGCGCACCAATCCTCTTTGTCAAGACAAAGGATAGGTCGCTGCGTATGTGCATCGACTACAGAGAGTTAAACAAGCTGACGATTAAGAATAAGTACCATCTACCAAGGATAGACAATTTATTCGATCAACTCCAGGGGCGCGTGAGATCAAGTTATTATTAGCTGAAAGTCAGGGGAGAAGATATTCCCAAGACAGCTTTACGGACGCGGTACGGGCACTATGAGTTTTTGTTGATGTCCTTTGGATTGACAAATGCTCCAGGTGCCTTTATAGACCTGATGAACAAAGTATTCCATGATTATCTCGATAAATTCGTCATATTGTTTATCGACGATATTTTGATGTACTCTCAGAGCAAGGAGGAGCATAAGGAGCACTTGAGATTGGTGTTGGAAACCCCGAAGCGACACCAACTTTATGCAAAGTTTTCAAAGTGCGAATTCTGGCTGGATAGAATTCATTTTCTTAGTCATGTCATTTCAAGCGATGGAATAGCGGTTGATCCAGCAAAGATCCAGGCAGTTAAGAAGTGGCCACAGCCGAAGAATGTTACGGAGATACGGAGTTTTCTCGGGTTAGCGGGTTCTTACAGGAGATTCATTAAGGGATTTTCAAAGATTGCGGTGCCTCTGACCCAGTTAACGAGGAAAAGTGTAAAATATCTGTGGTCTGAGGATTGTGAGCATAGTTTCCAGACGTTGAAGCAGAGATTAACTACTGCTCCAATCCTAACGCTTCATACCGAGAACGAGAAGTTTAGTATTTACTGCGATGCTTCAAAGGTGTGACTAGGATGTGTATTAATACAGGAAGGGAAGGTGGTAGCATATGCCTCTGGACAATTGAAGGCTTATGAGCAGAACTACCCGACGCACGACTTGGAACTAGCTGCGGTAGTTTTGCGCTGAAAATTTGGAGACATTATTTATATGGACAGCAGTGCGAGATATATTCAGATCACAAAAACTTGAAGTATATTTTTACTCAGAAGGAGCTAAACATGCAACAACGGCGATGGCTAGAATTTGTGAAGGATTATGATCTCAAGATTAAATACCATCCCGGCAAGGCAAACGTAGTAGCCGATGCTTTGACCAGAGTGAAGGCATCAACTTCGGCTATGATTTTAGGCATGTCCGTGGCTTTGGATGCGGAGTTTCAGAAGTTTGAATTAGAGGTGGTGTCGAACGTATCCGCCATGTTATCGACTATGTCTCTACAGCCTACAGTTTTAGAAAAGATCAAGTAGGCCCAGAAGGACGACATTAAATGCAAGGAAATTAAGTCAAGCATAGCTTCCAACGACATGTCAGATTTTAGTTATTCGGACGACAGAATTCTTAAGTTTCGAAATAGGTGGTTCGTTCTGAATAATGAAGAACTACGAAGGGAAATATTGGCTGAAGCCCACTTCTCGAGATTTTTTGTGCATCCACGGAGTACCAAGATGTACAGAGATCTTAAGCAGCATTACTGGTGGCCTGATATGAAAAGAATGGTGGCGAAGTATGTAGAGGTATATTTGATCTACCAGCAGGTTAAGGCTGAGCATCAGAGACCGGCAGGAAAATTACAGCCATTGCCGATACCTGAAGGGAAATGGGAGCAAATAGCGATAAACTTTGTGGTAGGGCTGCCTCGGACGACAAAGGGCTATGATGGAATATGGGTGATAGTGAACAGTTTAACCAAATCGGCCTATTTTCTGCCAGTGAAGATGACGTATTCTATGGATCACTTTGCCGAACTATGTATTCAAGAGATCGTGCGATTGCACGGAGTTCCAACTTCAATTGTATTAGACAGGGACATCAGATTTACATCGAAGTTCTGGAAGAGTTTGCACAAGGCCATGGGTACCCAACTCAGTTTTAGCACAGCGTTTCATCCTCAAACGGATAGACAATCTGAGAGGACTATTCAAATGCTGGAGGATATGCTTCGAGCTTGTGTACTAGAGTTTCAAGGATCATGGAGCAGATATCTGCCGTTGGTATAATTTTCTTATAATAACAGTTTCCAGGCCAAGATAGGTATGGCTCCATACGAGGCCCTTTACGGGAGAAAGTACAGGTCCCCGCTTTATTGGGATGAAGTTAGCGAGGCGAGTTTAATAAGTCTGGATATTTTACAGCAGACAGTAGAGAAAGTTGCATCTATTTGGCAGCATATCTTAACAGCTCAAAGCCGACAAAAGAGTTATGCAGATCAACGGAGAAGGGAGCTAGAATTTGAAGCAAATGATGAAGTTTTCTTGAAGATCTCTCCGTTCAAGGGAGTTGTAAGATTTGAAAAAAGAGGTAAGTTGAACCCAAGATTTATTGGACCCTTTCCCATTACGAAGAGTGTAGGAAAGATAGCTTACCAGCTACAGCTGCCAACCTCTATGGATGGAATTCACAACGTGTTCCACGTGTTCATGCTGAGGAAGTGTATACGAGATCCTTTTCATGTGGTGGAACAGCAAGATGTGGAGATTCAGCCCACATTAGCGTATGAAGAGAAGACAGTTGAGATTCTGAATTATGCAGTGAAGACTCTACGCAACAAGGAGATTCCACTAGTGAAAGTTTTGTGGCGCAACCACAGCGTAGAAGAAGCAACTTGGGAGTGGCAGTAGGACATGATGAGCCAATACCCAGAACTGTTCAGGTAATAAAATTTTGAGGACAAAATTTCTTTTAAGGAGGATGAAATGTAATACCCAAAAAATTTCAGTAAATTTCGTATCAGTCAACGGCAAGGTTCGAGTCGAAATCGAGGGCGAAAAGTTTGTAACGTTAGGTAAAGGATTATTTCAGGAATAACGGTGAAGGAAAAATTTTAAGATTTTATCCGAACAATGACCAGATGATAGATTTATTAAAAGAGTTAAGGTTGAAGATGAATTGGTAATTAGTAATTATTATTATTATTATAAAAAACAACAAAACAGAGGTGGGGAACTGAAATCCCCCCCCCCCCTGCTTATCTTCATCTCTTTCTTCTTCTTCTCCCGCTCGGGGAGCCTTCGGCGACGATTTCTCCTTCGGCCCTCCTCCGTTCTTCAAGCTTAAAGTAAGTTCTTCTTATTTCTTAGTAAATAGTTAGTCTTTTAGCGATTTTGAGCGGTAAAAGTGGAGTTAAAGTGAGTTTGGGTGAACCCTAAGAAGAAGATACGAAGTTTGGAGGTTTTAGTCGATTTTTGTACGTATGCTAATGTTTAAGCTAGAAATAGGAGTGGATTATAAGTTTTATGGAAAAGATTGAAGGTGTAGATAACCGAATAACCCGGGTTACGAAACGGGTTCCGTTCGGCCAAGCTATAGGTGAGGGATTGGAAAATTGTATAGACCGTTAGGAACTAGACGTTCTGAGGAGCACGTAGTATTTTGAATCGTCCAAATCAGAGGAGTATGGACGGAGTTATGAAATTTTTAAAGATTAGTCGGAGCGTTAGTTAGAATCTCAATTTGGACTGAGTGAGGATTTAGTAGTTGATCCCTTTAAAGTTTTGCAGAGTTAATGGAAAGTAAAGCTAATAGATTTGTGGTTTTATAGATTTTCAAATTAGCGTACGAGATTTGGATTACAAGTGCTAAGGACGCCAGGTAAGTAATGTAATAGGAGTTTGGCCCTCGGCCCTACATCACAGTTAAGTAGGATGCATTGCACGTTTACCTTATGTTATGCTTTGTAATATGCATCATGGTTTTAAATTACGAAACGAAACGAAAATGAATTTTCATGTTTTTACAAAGTGAAATAGTAGGATGAGATTAAACGAACAAAACGAGAAGACGCGTAAGAAGATAATAAAGGTGGGGTTGAGTTGTTTTGTCCAGTGAGGTGGACCGCGAGGTGTATCACTCTTCCTCCGCTTTACATGGTGACCTTGTCCATTGAGGTGGACCGTCAGGTGTATCATCTCGATCTAGCACGTAAAGAACAACCCAATAGTAAGAAGATAAAGAAGATGTAAGAAAGAAACGAAAACAAAAGTAGAGACGAAACTGTAGAAACTGCATATGTTAGGATGTGAATGTTTTTCAGTGATTACGTTTTTATGCATTACTTACTTAGTATTAGGCTAATAGTTGAGTTCTGTGATGTAGGTGACGACGTAGCAGCTAGTGAGTATCCCGAGCATGCCTAGGACTAGGAGGCAGTTGGAGGAGAACGCTCGTGGGACGACTAGGCCAGCTGTTGAGGCGTTTTGACTATGGCGGGTGTAAGTATAGTTGATGAGGTATTTTGAGTCGTACGTAGTTATTTTAATATAAAAGAGAGATTTGAATTTAGGTTGAGTATTTTGGCATACGTAACAGGTTGTACATTGAGTCGAGAAGTGGATTTATGGTTTTTAAACATTTAGTCAAAATTCGTGTTGTTTTGTTGAATTCTGTTAAAATTTCTGAGTGCAAAGTGTCGACCGAAGTCCATAAGTGTCGACCGATCAGTGCAAAATAGAGGGTGAGTGTCAACTCCAAGGCTCGACCTGCGCAGGACAGAGTCGAAGTAGGTGTCGACGCCTAGCTACAAGTGTCGACCGGTCAGTGTAAAATTGGCAGCGGTGTCGACCGCGAGGGTCGACCTGTGCAGACAGAGAGTATCAAGGTGTCGACCTGCGACAGCAGGTGTTGACCCCTCTCTGAAATGGGTGTAGAAGTGTCGAACGGTGTTCCCAATGTTGACCGATGGAAAGACCCGAGAGAAAGGTAGTGTCGACCGGCGTTTTTTAGTGTCAACCGATGAAAAACCCGAGACCACTCAAGTGTCGACCGGCTCTTGCAGGTGTCGACCGGTCTCTTGATTTTTATGTTTTAAAAAAAATAAAGTTTCTTTAAGCCAATTTTAAACGAGTTTTCGCTGCCTATTTATATGTATTTCCTTTGGAAGACGTTTTGAGTAAAAAAAAAAAAAAAGTTGTTTTGAGTGGAAAAATAAATCTTTCCAATTTCTAAGAAATATTTAGTTGAGGATAGGAGGGATATTGACACATAGTAGTTGGTAGCGAACTAGGAATCATGGAGGATTTTCAGGTCGTTACAAGGATATTGGTGTAAAGTGTCGACCGGTATGCATAGGTGTCAACCGAACTAGGTAAATGTTGACTGCAAAGATCGGCCTACGAAGACAAAATCAAACCAAGTGTCGACCTGTGTGTATAGGTGTCGACCGGTTAGTGTAAAAATGATAAAAGTGTCGACCACGGGGTTCGACCGGTGCAAATAAAGAGGATTAAGGTGTCGACCTATGAAAGTAAGTGTCGACCTGTTAGTGAAGAGAGCATAGAGGTGTCGACCGCGAGATTTGACCGGAGCGAACAGAGAATATTGATGTGTCGACCGGTGTAACCAAGTGTCGACCAATACAAACAGAGGCAAATGAGGTGCCGACCTGTGTATATGGGTGTCGACCCCTGTGTGCAAAAGGGCTAAGTGTCGACTAAAGATTTTAGAGGTCGACCGAAATTGACTCTTAATGTTTTAAAACGCGAAATTTTATTTAAACTGATTTTTGGTTAAAGTTTCCCGGTGCGACGCTTTTAAACGTTTTCGAAATGTCGTTTTGATTTGGGAAAACAAGTTTTTAATTTTTCACTAAATTTGTCGGAGTTTTACGAGTAATGGTGTGGTAGCGACCCGGGTCCGGGGACAACTTCGTGGCACTAAAATGTTAGTATCAGAGCGAGCCGAAAACTAGTGGATTTTTGTGGTCGTGACAAGCGTTGGTATCAAAACAAACTGGAAACGAGTGTGTTTTCGGGGCGCTACAGGACATGTGAAAAACATCTCATGTGTTATGATCGCCATTTAAAATCACTCATTTCCAATTTTGAATTGTCTTCGTCAAATAAGAAATAGCAACGTCATTGGAAAGACATTGTCAACGGTTACAGTTGTAAAATTTTCAATCTCCTAATTAAGCAAACATTTTTCAACTTCTTTATCAATAGATAAACTCTTATGGTTTGGAATCAAACAAAAATTCAATATCTTCTTTTGCACATTCCACTCTTGATCAATTTAATGACATGTTAGCACCACGTAATTCAAATTTTGAATAGATGTATATGTGTCAGTTGTCAAACATATTCTCTATGATGTTGTAAAAAAATACTCCTTCAACTTACTCTTTCTGAAATATCTTGCGAATATCTCTCACAATTGTTCTTCTATATGGCATAATAAACTTGATTGACACACAGACAAAATATCCAAAAACTAATTCCTTCAACAACTTTTGTTGACAATTCATCCAAAATAATCATTTTTACGAGAAATTCTCGAGCATCCATTATAGTGAATGTAGGTATGCTAACAATTTTGCTAGCATTAAGTCTAAATATCAAAGATTTTTGCGTGCTGTCTAAATTTTGTAGAAACTTTTTACATAATTTATTAAACTTGAAATCTCATTTTTCGTCGGTTGTGCTATATAAATTTGTGCATAATAATTATATTTAGCTGAATCAGTGTTTGATACCGTTTTGTATTGATTCCAAGCTAGAGACTGAGTTTTTTTGAGTCCGCGTGCGAATTTTCACCATAAGAAGAATCCATCATACCCATTATATGGATACTACCCACTATATAGTAAATAAGATATTAAGAAAATATGTCATTATTTAACAATGTGTTCAAAAGAAATCAACTAAGTATGGTTAAAGAAAGAAATTATTTTAATCTCTATTTATAAAGTCATAACAAAATATCCGTCAAAGAAATATTTGTCCATAATTCATATTTATGAATGGTCATAGATCATAAAAGTACAACTTTTATTCGTCTGCAATAAACTTTAATGAATACTTTTACTTTGAGGCTATGATATATATAATGCAAATCAATAACCAATAATCATTATACATTTTTGAGATCATTGAACAATGTAATTTATCACTCATCATAATTACATCTAGAAAATATATTTTGATCTATAGCTTTAATGCATATAAGAAATTCTTACACATGTAACAAATTTGTAGAACTCAACTTTTCCTTAATCATACAATTATGTGTGACTGTAATTCTCTCTTAACCATCAAAGAGAGCTACAATGTCATATTTACCTTCTCACATTAAAAATCAATATGGATTGGGTCCATCAATTTATTAAACCTATTTTAACAATTCCAATAATTAAGTCATTTAAGCCACATAAGAAGATATTACTGTAAAATAAAATCTAGTGTATACGTCTTCAGATAGATTGCCTTGAAGAAATGTATTGTTCACCTTAAGTTGGTAAAGTGATCAGCAATGACTGACGACTAAGTTGAGGACTAAACAAATAGTTGTTGGTTTGACAATCGAGTTAAATGTATCATCCTAAACGAGACTTGAAAATTTAGATGCAATCCCTATGCAACCAAGCTAGCTTTACACCTGATATGCTTTGGGTTACTCAAACAAAAAACAGACACAATTAAAACCAAACAACTCAAAAATAACATTTCTCAGATGAAGTAGTTTTTTAGCTGAAAATATACCAACTTTCAGAGCTTATACCTTTCACGTTTCAACTTCAAATGAGTTGAAATTTTAATACATTTTTACCTTTGCTAGTGGAAAAGAGCCCTTAAAATTTCAGGTGCATATTCACTGGGAAATGGGAGATATGATGGAAAGAGTGGAGGTCGCCGGAGCTCGAGTCTGCTGCTTTGGCCGAGAACAAAGTATCAACTTTGGAGAGGAATAACTCTCTCATGTGGGATCCAAATGACGTGTAACGCCTAGATTTCCTGTTAAATAATTTTTGAAATTTCGTATCGGTAAACAGCGGAGTACTAGTCGGAATTAAGGAGTAGGTAAAAGATTATTTTAAAGCTAATGAAGATGAGAAAATTTTAAGAAATCCAACCGAAAACAGACTGAATAACCGTTTAGTTAAATAATTAAAGTGTAAAGGCAAAAAGGTAATTAAATTTATTATTATTATTATTATTATTATTATTATTATTATAAAAAAAAAACACATATCAAAACACCTCGGGTGTTTTCTCCTCCTAGAACCGAAGCCCTCCATTGTGTTTTCCTTTCTTCTCGGCGAATTCTTCCTCTCTAGCGACGATTCTTCTCAGTTCTTTTCTGTTTCTTCAAATCAACGCTAAATTTTAGTTAGTTCTTAATAGATAGTTAGTATTTTAGTTGTTTTGAGTGTTAAAAGTGAAGTTAGAGGGAGTATTGGGTAATTTTGGTGAAACCTACTAGGGAGATACAAGATTTTGAGGTTTGTAGTCGATTTTATCCGTGTATTGATGTTTAAGCTGGAAGTCAGAGTAGATTATGAGTTTTTATGGAGAACATTGAGCGTTTGGATAATCAAATGCTCAGGTTACGGAATGATTTTTTCTCGGTCACATTCAACCAAGTTGTAGGCGTTAAATTAGAAACTGGATTAGACCGTTAGAAATTAAATGTCTTATAGAATCCGTAGCATTTCAAATCGTCTAAATCTGACGAGCATTGGATAAGTTATGCAATTTCCAATTTGATCAAAAATTATGTAAGATTTCGGGTTTTTGCTAGAAGTGGCGGTTTAGTAAGAATTTATGACTTTCGTGTTAGAATTTCATGAGTTGGACGAAGTAGAATTAATTGATGTGTGGTTTTATAAGTTCCCCGGTTTAGTGAGCGAACTACGAATTTCGAGATATGAGTTGCTAAGGACGCCCAGTAAGTAACGTAGTAGGTGTTTTTGCCTTCAGGCCTATATCACAGTTTAGTAGGTTGCATGAACGTTTATTTTATGTTATATTTTTGTCGATTATGCATTCATGGTTTTAAAGTACGAGAACGAAACGAAAATGAATTTCTATGTTTTTACGAAATGAAACAGTAGGATGTGACGTGATGAACGAAATGAAAAGATACGTAAGACGATAATGAATGTGAGGTTGAGTGGTCTTGTCCCTTAAGGTGAACCGCGAGGTGTATCACTTCTTCCCTCGCTTTACGTGGTGGCTTTATCCCAAAAGGTAGACCGCGAGGTGTGTCACTTTACTATATTAGGTTGGCCTTGTCCCATGAGGCGGACCGCGAGGTGTGTCACCTTGATCTAGCACGTAAAGAAGAACTCAATAGTAAGAAGATAAAGAAGATGTAAGAAAGAGACAAAAACGAAAGTAGAGACGAAACTGTAGAAACTGCATGTGTTAGAATATGGTTGTTTCATTATTTATGATTTATGTGCATTACTTACTTAGCATTAGGCTAATAGATGAGTTATGTGATGTAGATGACGAGGTAGTAGCTGGTGAGTACCCTGAGCATGCCCAAGACTAGGAGACAGTTTGATGAGTGCGCTCGTGGACGATCCGGCCGGCTGTTAGAGCGTTTTGACCATGGTGTGCATATGTATGGATTTTGGGATATTTCGAGTCGTTTTGAGTCGTTTTGAGTTGTTTTGATGTATAAATGGATTTCAAACTTTAGCAGTCATTTTATACACAAAGTTGATTTTGAATTGATTGAAAAGTGCACGTTTTGTTATTGTTAACGTTGAGTCGAAATTTCGATTGGTTTTGAAGGATTCAAGGTTTTATACAAATTTTGAGAGGGAAGTGTCGACTGATAGGCTTAGTGGTCGACCAAACTTGGCAAGTGTCGACCGCAAAGGTCGACCTGCGAAGGCAGAGCCGAATGAAGTGTCGACCTACGTCTGTAGGTGTCGACCGGTTAGTATAAAAATGGTGAAGTGTCGGCCGCAAGGTTCGCCCGATGGAAACAGAGAGGATGAAGGTGTCGACCTATGAAGACAGGTGTCGACCGCTCTCTATAATAAGCGTAGAAGTGGTGACCACAAGATTCGACTGGTGATGGCAAAGAAGATTGTAATGTCGACCTGTGTTCACAGGTGTCAACCAGTTATCGTGATAGATAGAGAGGTGTCGACGGCTATGGTCGACTGATGAAAACAGAGGCAAATGAAGTGTCTATTGGTGCTTAGAGGGGTCGACCGAAAATGTCTTTTAATGTTTTAAAAATTTGAAATTTTATTTAAACTGATTTTAATCAAAATCTTCCGCTGCGACGATTTTAAACGTTTTCAAAAAGGTCGTTTTAACTCGAGGAAGGAATTTTTAAATTTTTACACGAATTTTACCCGAGTGTATGTGTGTGAGTAGTAGTAGTGAGCGTACCGGAACCCGTGTGAGTTTTCGAGTTGCCACAGAGATGGTATCAGAGCAGTAGTGAGCATACTGGAAACCGTGTGGGTTTTAAGGTCGCTACATGACGTGATTCTTAAGGCAGGTTAAAGTTGTGTTAATGAGGATGGTTTCGTTAAAATGTACTTTTCTGTTTACAAGCCAAAGTTTTAAGACAAGAAAGTCGAAGTATATAATTTACTCGATATAAATACCCTTTTTTTATTTTTAAGATCCACTATAATAATGAGAAAGATTTCTGCATATATGCAAAAATTGATCAATAATATCAAAATCTGACAAACCCACCTAGGTCTGCTTACTAATGGGATGCCCTAATACGTTACAAAATTTATCTTTAGTCAATGATACACAATGGTTGAATCAAAGGGATGAAGTCGATATGGTTGAAACGGTGCTTGCTAATACAGAAAGTAATAAGGTTGCACTTTCTTGGCTTTTTTTTGTTCTCTTGAGGAGAAACCTCCAACGACCATGGATGAGAGCTTTGTGCATTTTTGCTGATTGTTCTACCTTCAGGGAAGAGACAGGAAGAGATAAAATAAAAAGGAATTCACTACACTCACAAAGGTGGAAACCAAAATGCACACATACACTGTAACACCAGAAACTTTTGTACATTTTGTTCCAATAATATTCGATGAATTATTTTAAAACGATAAATGGAAACAATAAAGGAAGAAATGAGAATTAACAAAAGAGAAAAGAAAAATAAATAACTGAAAAGAAAAAATGAAAAGAGTGAAAAATGTTGGAAATAAAAAATAAGATCTATTTTTATGAAATTAAAAGTAACGTGTAAATCAAGCAAATAAGCTAAAGTTCAACTTTATTAAATAAAGTTTATAAAAACTCATGTTCTCCTCTTCATCTTCAACGATTTCTTCAGCAGCCATTTCCTCTCTTCCTTCAGCTTTTCCTCACTTAAGACTCCCTTCATTTCAAAGGATTAAGATAAGGTTTACAATAGGCTTGAATTTTCATGCAAAAAATACATGTTTTAGTTGTTTTGTGAAGAGTTTTTACGCATGGGTTTTGAACCTCAAATTCAGAGTTAGGGTTAGTCTTCTTCTTCTTTTGGATGTTCCAACTTAAGTTTAAAGGTTCTAAAGATCTTGGATGGAGTAAAACGGAAGATTATGCATAATAGAAGTGAAAATTAGAGGTGAATTTGAATTTTATGAAAAACAGAACAGGTTCTGTTCTTGTGATGTTCGTCCTAGTTATTGGTTCTCTTTTGGTATGGCTTGCACCATTAGAAAGTAGACTCTTAGACGAGTCCATAGCACTTGGAATTACTCGATTTCGAGTTATATAGAGAAAGTTATGAGCGTTTGAAATTGGACGAAAAACTATTATAAGAAAATTTGAACGTTTCTTGTGTGTATGTTAAGTGTTTCAATTTGATGTTTTGTTAGGTTGTTTGATTTCTACAGTTAAAGAAAACAGACTCCAAGTTAAATTGCAAAGGATCTGGAGTAAGTTTTCGTGATTTGCTTGGCCGATTTGGTCTACACCAGAAGAAATTTTGCTTTCGAGGATTTGATGATTTGGATTGTTTTAGTGTAAGTTTTAGCGTAAATTAAACTGGTAGTTAGGTTGTTTATGTTATAGAATGTTTTCATTGATTGTTTTATATATTTTTATAAGTTTAAGCATTATGAACTGTTTATGCATCACGTTTGTTAAAAAATGGCATGAAAACGAATTTTCTGCACATGTTTTATGAAAAAAAGAAATGAACTAATGAAAAGAAATGAATGCATGTAATCCCGATCATGTCAGGGTGGGGTTCAGACATGGCTGTCTCGAAGGTGGAGCATGTTTTCCCCCCGGTAGATGGAGAAAGTTGTCTAACCGCTTGATGTGCCTTCTTTATTTGGTGAGAGTAAACCCCAGTGACATCCTGCTATGTAACAAAATAAAATGAAATGACTGCATGTTTTATGAACTGCATATGCACAGCATGCATTTATATTAACGTTGACTAGCTGAGCATTTAGCCCATAGATGTCTCTGTGATGTGGGTGATTTAAAAGAACGTGAAAACATTATACCTAAACCCGACGAGTGACGCAGTTGAAGAAGGATAGCCGTGGGAGAGCGCTTGTGCTGTCGGAGCGTGATTGACCCGTGGGCTATGTGAAGGTGTTTTGAGATAATATATAGAGGATTGCAAAGTATGGTTAAGTGTTTAGGTCTTAAATTGTTTTAAAATGTGTTGATAGAAGAAGTTTAGGAACTGGATGAAATGGTTTTATGTTTAAATACATGTTGAATGTTTTGAATAGGTGAACCGGTTTAACGGTAAATGGAAGGGCATACTGCCCATTTTTTTTATAAAGAAATGTGAATTTATGAGTTAGGTATGCTATAGGTGTCCGTTAGAAAGTTTACGATGGTTACGGTCATTCTTAGAGAATTTCTGTTAAGTTTTCTTATGTTGAAGTGTCGACCGATACTGGCATGGGTCGACCTATTTTAGTAAGGGTCGACCAATTTTGTAAAAGGTGTCGACCTGTCTTTGCAGGTGTCGATCGATGTCAAACAGAGAGGAATGAAGGTCGGCCTATCTCAGTAAGGGTTGACCAAATTTGTAAAAGGTGTCGACCGATGTCAAACAGAGAGGAATGAAGTGTCAACCTATTTTAGTAAGGGTCGACCAAATTTGTAAGAGGTGTCGACCAGTCTTTACATATGTCGACCGATGTAAAACAAAGAGGAATGAGGTGTCGACCTGTCTTTATAGGTGTCGACCAATGTAAAACCGAGAAGAACGAAGTGTCGACCTGTCTTTACAAGTGTCTACCGAAATCTCTGTTTTACTGTTTTCAACACTTAAAATTAAGTTTACCTTATACTAGGCTTCCACAAAAAGATTTCTATTGCGCTGTAAATGGTTTAATGTCTTATACGATGTTGTTTTAAGGTTTTGAATAAATAAAACAAAATAAAAGAAAAATTTTTACAAGATTTTTTTAGAAATAACGTTAGGGGCGTTACATACACTCGAATATGACTCACCGAGGAGAGCGCAATTTGAAGCTTGGATGCTTTACAATTTTGAAGATGAACTTCTGGATTTCTTTGTCCAAAATTTGATGTCTTCCAGCAGCTATAAGGTGGTTTACATATCACTCCTCTTTTACAAATTAGGGTTTAAGACATCAGCCAACTAGAGGCACCAAGAGAGGAAGTACTCGACCTAGTGTGCTAGCCGAGTACAAGCTTTGTCATGCCAATTTTGGCAAACTCTCTCTCTCTCTCTCTCTCTCCAAATATCCCTTTCAAGTGGTGCTCTTGCTCCCACAAAACACACCCATAGTGCTAGTCATATGCACATTAGTTCAACCATCTTAAAAGGAAGAGCTAAACTAGAGAAAATAAGTTAAACTAAAGTATACATCAATTTGTTCAAAGGAAGACATGGTTTCTTCTTTAAGCGGTTCGGCCATGAGGTTTCTTACATGTCATCACGTGCATTGCCCTCTCCTTGACCTGTGTGTTAGGTCCTAACTCCAAGTGGCTTCCATTTCATCACCTTCATGAGCTTTGTTGCAATTAGAAAGAATACTCTGATCGGCTTTCATGCTTATGGTCAAATATTTTGACTGACTTGTCTCCGCTTTCTTTCTCTCGAGCCCCTTGCATTCAAGACTTATTTTCTCCTTCAAGATGTCACTAAATGCTCGACTTATAAAATTAGCATAGAGGTGAGAAAACTTAATATCTTGAAATCTTGTGAACAGATTTTGTAACACATCAATACATGTCAATAGAGCAAGTAAATAAATATTTAGTACACTTAAACCTAACAATTTTTTGTGAATGGATGTTGGGGAAATACTTCCCAAGTCTCCTTCCAAAAAATAGCATCAAACTCATCAAGCATTGCTTGGCGCCACTTCTGGTGTTTCATGGCTTGGGTTATCGTGGCTTAGTTTGTGTTAAAGGATGGACAAATTTGGGGTTGTGAATATTATTCTTATAGAGAGTACTAATTGTACGTGTAGTGATAGGAGGGTTACTATTTGCAGGTTTGAGATCAACCAAAGTATTTGTTATTGTATAGGTCTTATAGATAAGGTATTAGTGTCATGTGACAAAAGATCTAAGAGAAAGGAACATCAATAAGACTATAGTTAGTGTCAATGACCAGGATCTAAGAGACAAAGGAACACCAATAAGAGAATGAGACATGTGACAGACGATCAAGATGTTGTTGAAGAGAGAAGCATTAGAAAGTAGACTAAAAAAACTTCCCATGACGTAATGTGCAAAGGCAAGATGTGTTGGGTTCAAGACAGAGGTATCCTTATCCTCTTTGAGTAGTTCAGTAATTGAGGAAGATGCAATGAGATGAGCGAGAGCCTAGTTTGTCTAGAGAGTAGGGTTCAAAGCCTGGATGACAAAGACACCCAAAACTACAAAATTTGGAGCAGTTAGATGAAGTGTTAAATATTTCTCTAAAGGTTGATTGAAAATTTAGTGTTAGAGATAGAAGACAATTTATGAGATAGAAAGACACGGAAAAGTTATATTTCTAGTAAGATAGAGGCATGGATGCATGAGAGAGAAGAGAGAGGCATGTTTTGACAATGTAACAATGACATCACATACAATATTATGTTCAAGAGTGTCTGGAATGTTGTGAGATGAAATATACTATTGATACAAAATACAATTAAGTAAGTGTGATAGTGGACTTTTTAAAATGTTTTTGCAACTAATGATTTAAATCGAATAAAAATATCTTGAACGTGTAATTTTTGTGTTAGAAATTGAACGATAATTGAAAAAGGGAAATACAATGTGGAACATCAATTTGCATGGAAAAACCTTTTCGAAAAAACCATGAGCGAGGAACCAATTTACTATGAAAATTAAAATACAACTACGAGTTTTTTCGACTCCAGCTTACATGAATTTATAGAAAAAATAAAACTCTAATGAAATCTGCAATGCATGCCCACCGGACTGACTCAAATAAAATTCAGGTCACACCGAATTCTAATAATCTCCGCCTTGACATGAATTCTAGAAAGGAGATCTGTGGCTCTTGCTTGTTAGCGCAGCCCAAAAACGAATTTAAAATCTTGAATTCTAACAATCACCACCTTAAAACGAATTTGCTGAAGGAACCAATTTTCAAATCTTCTTCTTCAACACATGCGTCTGATGGGCCACCTCGCAACGGATGATTATCAAGTTTAAAAACATTTAAATCACAACAATGTCATCTTCAAATCCCACATAATGTCATACAAATCTTGACAAACATATCTTGCATCTTGATCTACATATCAAATCTGCTTGTCAAACCCTTTGTAATTTCACTATCGTTATCTTTATTTGAATTGCAATTGAAAATAATCTTCGATATGGAGATATTTTTGCGATTCAAAATATGCCTCAAATCATCAAATTGAATCTCCCAAAAAACCTTCCAAAAATCCAAAGAATTTTCCAAAATTTATATCTTTGGCAATAATCCAATTTGCAAATGACACTCTCATGGCAGTTCTGTAATAACCCAAAAATTTCGAATTTAATTTTTAATTTCTGGAATTTTAGTTTCATCTCGGTCTGAGTTTTAAGAAATTTTTCAACGGGAAAATTTAGATTTATAAGACGCAGAGCCTACTCTTGCGATGGTTTTCAGAATTTGAAGTCGGGAGGTCGAGAAATTAACGAAATTACGGAAGATTTAAACACGTGAGGGCAGTTTTGTAATTTGGTATTAAAAAATAAAAAAATAAATAAAATAAATTTAACAAAACAACTGAACGGCTCGTGAAGCCGTTCAGTGTTCTGTTCTTTCGCCAGAGCCGAGAGAAAACGACT
>CM039525.1:10449431-10473558 GCA_022433055.1 Begonia peltatifolia | reverse complement strand
GTTATGGTGATTTCTCTGGATGATGGATAGATAAACATTGTTGGATTATGGTGAATTGTGTGCAGGGTTTAAATTTTGGGATAGTCAGTTTTTAGCCGTTACTCTGCCAAAATTTCGGGAGAGAGGTTGGGAGTCGAGGAGATACGAAATAGGTTGAGGTGTGAACAGTAAATGCTAGAAAAAAGTAGATGAGCGTGGAAGTGCGGCGTGATCGCAGGTGCGCGGGGCACACGGCCCTGCGGGTGCACACGGGTCATGCGGTGCCGGGTGAAGGCGTGCGCGCGGACGTGCTGTACAGAGGCAGGGTACATGGGGCACGCGGCGCTGTGAGCGTGCGCGAGATACAGTGAGGTTGGGTTGGCACGTGCGGCACCGCGAGGGTGTACGCGGGGTGTCGGAGTGGGGACGTGAGTGCTTGGGACCGGACTGGGTAGTTCGTGGGGTGCGTGGGATTCTTTCCTAGGATTTAAATTCTTACCGTTTTATCTCAAATTGTTTTAAATGGTTTTCTTTTCCGCTGCGTAGTTTTATGTTGAGGACTTCGTGTTTCCTCTTCTGGACGCGAGTTGTTTTTTTGAATCGAGTCGAAAAATTTTCATACTCACAAATGTTCTTTTGAAACTGATTTGAAAACGAAAGGGGTATTGAATTGAGTTAGTTATGTCAAGTGTTAGTGTGTGTAGATGCACTGTAGCGCACCGAGAATGCGGGGCTTCGCGGGGTGTTACAAGTCCCAATCGAAACAGCTTAACAACAAGAATAGAGAACATTTATAAAGATCTATGATGATTGACAATGAATACAAAACCCCCCAATGAAGAACATGTTGCTTTGAAGTACCTTAGCTCCAGCAACTGAAGACGGGGAAATTCGAAGCTTTCACAACAGCTTTCTGATGACGGTTGCATGACACCGAACAGAAAATCTTCATGAATAAGATGAATGGCTGTGGGATTTCCCTCTTCTTTTTATTTTCTTTTTCCCTACAACTATAATTTTATAAAAAAAAATTACTAAAACCTTGTTCGATGCGAAATGACTAGAGATTATTAATGTTTCAAAAAATTTCAAAACTCAGATTCTATACTTTCTCTCCCAACCAGGATTCAACATAACTTGCTCATATAAACTTCGCTCTTAAACCACTTGTTAGAAATTTAATGATAATCGAAAAAAGAAAGTGACAGAGGCAAATATATTTTGTGAAATGATCAACAAAGATGATGTAATACTTTAATTCCATAACAAAGTGTACAAGAGAGATACTTGCATAAAAAAATAACTTCAAGAGGAGAAAAGGAATAATAGATTAGACTAAAAGAAGTAACTTGTGGATTTTATTGGATTGGCAAGAGTTAAAGTTGAACTTTAATTAGAAGGAATTAGATACTTCTAATTGGGACTTATATACAATATGTTTTTATATAGATAATAATGGATGACCTAATCTATGATGTCACTAAATAAAATACCAAAAGAGCATATGAATGAAAAGAAGTTGGCACTTAAACACACCATCTCTGGTCTGTCCCTAGAGAAGGATTGACTCCATGTGAAGGATGGGCCGGGGGGTGGGGCGGCCAAATTAAGAATTGAAAATTGTATTCTTTTGCAACGTAGGAATATAAAGAACATTATTTAAAGAAAAATTATGTGAGGATGAATAAAGAGATTTGGAACTGGTGTGGCTGATAGAAAGATTCAATGTCATCAGAGCCTTTGTAGGGCATGTGAATGAAAAGATTGCTCAAAGAGGTGGTAACATGACGAGAGCAGCCACTATCATGTAGCCATCCAGAAGCATCTAGGGGGCAAAATTAAGAATTGAAAATTGTATTCTTTTGCAATGTAGGAATATAAAGAACATTATTTAAAGAAAAATTGTAATCATCCCTTTTTCCAGTAAGATATTATCCGCTCTAGGGATTGGACCGTATCCCAATATCCTCCCCTCACGGATTTGTTTGACGAGGACTTCCCAATTGGTCACCCAACCTGGTACTGCTATCGCCAGAGCACTCTTAATTTCGGAGTTCTTACGGGATCCGTTGTCAATTATGCTCCATATACCTCCCCCAAGCGATGTGGGACTGTGACGACCCCCTCTCTACGACCCGGGATTCGCCTACACTCGAGGCGTTACGTCACGTCATCCCTCGAGGTTTGCCCCGCAGTCGTCCTCATACGTACATATCTGGGTCATCGCAATCACCCCCCCTCGGGACCCAACGTCCTCGTTGGCCACATTTCCGATTGGATACAGGCTCTGATACCATTTGTAACGATCCCTTTTCCCAGTAAGATATTGTCAGCTCTAGGGATTGGGTCATAGCCTAATATCCTCCCCTCACGGATTTGTTTGACGAGCACTTCCCAGTCGATCACTCAATCTTGTATTGCTATCGCCAGAGCACTCTTAACTTCGTAGTTCTTATGGGATCCGTTGTCAATTGTGCTCCAAAACGCGTCTTACTATCTTGGGAGTATTTCATTACATATGTTTCATTTCCATATACCTCCCCTAAGCGATGTGGGACTGTGACGACCCCCTCTCTACGACCCAAGACTCGCCTACACTTAAGGCGTTACGTCACGCCGTCCCTCGAGGTTTGCCCCGCAGTCGTCCTCATATGTACACATCCGGGTCATCACAAAAATTATGTGAGGATGAATAAAGAGATTTGGAACTGGTGCGGCTAATAGAAAGACTCAATATCATCAGAGCCTTTGTAAGGTGTGTGAATGGAAAGATTACTCAAATAGGTGGTAACATGACGAGAGCGACCACTATCAAGTAGCCATCCAGAAATGTAGTGACATTAGCCTATGGTTGCAATGATATATGTGGAGGAGGTTGGGGTGGTTGAATATGCAGTTATATGTTCGCAATATGAGACATTGTAGAACACGGGGTCCATGAAGTAAGTATAAAACCTCTCTCAAGGCCATGGGCGAGAGAGTGTTCCATTTTGGAAGGTTAGGGGTTCCAATTTTGTCTTTTACGTGAATTCATAAGCGAAGAAGACTAATATCTTTAGTACAAGTAAATAGGTGAGATATTTGATGTGAGGAAAAGACAATTCAATATGTTCACTTTCTCAAGGTCTGGTACTAAAGATTCAATCCGTGTGAAAACGAAGTCTCATAGTCAAAAGTAGAGTGTGATCCTTAATGCGGACCCCCTTTCACTCTATATCCCAACCTTGACTAAGTTCTCTTCTCGATCAATGCTGTCTTTTCAGCATTGATGGATGCATGCCAAGGTCAAGTTGACGATGTGTAGTGACGATCTGTTTAGTCTTTCTCCTGATCTTCATCTTGCCCTATGAGCTCATGGAGTGAGTGCCGATGTTCAGGATCCCTTAGTTGTGAGTGAGGGTTTGACCCTTAGAAATGATAAAGGACATATTCTTCTGCTTTTCTCTTGTCGGGTCATCCATGATGGGATTCCTCTGTCCACGTCGTAGAAGAGAAGGTCTTTTGACCCCAATTTCTGGTCGTACAGAGCACTCTTCTGAGCCCTAAGATTCCATTTAAAATAAGGTAAGAGGATGATGCCTATGCAAAAGGATTCAAAGGAAGGTTATCCAAACAGTGAGACTTGGAAAGACTACTACTCCTGTATTTTTGAAAAATCAAAGAAGCGTTTGAAGCATATTTTCAAGCAAGGTCTGGATCGCTAGGTAGAGGGCTCAAAGCGAAACAGAAGGGTTTATAGGGCTCTGGGAAAGAATGGTTCCACTACGGGAACTGGACTCCAAAAAGTCAACGAATTCTTTCAGCCACGTCCTTTACGACGACTCGTTCAACTCACTAAACCCAGCAAGATTTTTTACTTCATTCACCGATGTCGTCTACTTCGACGCTGCTTGATCTACTGCTCTGCTCGGACTTTCGACTTAACAGACACTGGTCACTAATGTTTGGGTAGTTCTTCTTTCTTTTGCCAATGACGAGATTCTCGCAAACCGCCTTACTAACCTAACCCTTTTCTCCGGCATACCAACAACTTTTCACAAAAGTCCTGACTTCAAAGATCAAAGAAAACCAGATATAGCATTTCGAGAGAAAGTTATGGATTGAGAGGGTGAACTAGCAACCACCATTGATTTGCAAGAAGGACGCTAAGAGACCACCAAAAGCCATTTAGCGCGAGCTTCCCAACAGAAAGGCCTAAAAGAGTGGCTGACCACAGGGAGGAAAGGTTTTGATTCCACTACTAGAATGGCACTAACAACGAAGAATTCAACTGAAGTGTTATTAGTTTTGCAAAATTAAGAATTGAAAATTGTATTCTTTTGTAATGTAGGAATATAAAGAACATTATTTAAAGAAAAATTACGTGAGGATGAATAAATAGATTTGAAACTGGTGTGGCTGATAGAAAGACTCGTTCCATCGATAGTAACAATGTCATAAGATCCTTTGTAGGGCGTGTGAATGGAGAGATTGCTCAGATAGGTGGTGACATGATGAGAACGACCACTATCAAGCCACCATCCAGAAACATATAATGTAGTGACAACATTAGCCTATGGTTGCAATGATATCTGTGGAGGAGGTTGCGGTGGTTGAAGACGTAGTTATATGTTCAAAATATGAGACATTGTAGAACACGGTGTCCTTGATCATGACAACATTAACATTGACCTAGATAGGGCTTTGGTGATCGTTTATTACCACGACCATTTCCACCTCAGTTATTAAAATTCAGTGGTGTCGGAGAACATGTGTCTAGTGTTGCCATTAAGATTGATTTTTTCAGTTTCCTTGATTATTGCATGAATTGATTGGACTAGCATTTACCTGAAACGATGATAAAGTTGCAATAGATGTAGACAAAGAGAGCTCCTTGTTAATCAATTTTTCATGAAGTTCATCAAATGCGTTTAGCATATCTCGACTATTTTATAGCATCCCCAAATAGACTTGTAATAATCATTGAACCATACATCATAGAAGGTTTTACTTGTGCGATGAGAGAAGATGTGAGAGTTTTGACTAGAGCACCAAGAATAATTTATCTTGACGTACCCATGATTGATAGTTTGGATTGGGGTTATCCATATTATTGATTAAGATGGTGGTTGTAATACCCAGAATTTTCCGTTTAAACTAATTTTTGAACTTACGAAATTTTAATCGACGGAGTTTTTGTCAGAATTGAGAACGGAGAATTTCTACCCTCAAGTAAAAGATTATTTTGAGGCTAATGGAAGAGAGAAAAATTTAATAATCCAACTGGAATCGGATCGTATAACAGATTTATTAAACGGTTAAGTGTTAAGGGTGAAATAGTAATTAGGATTATTATTATTATTATTATAAAAAATATAATTAGTCCTAATAGATAGTTAGTCCTCTAGTTGTTTTAAGCGGTAAAAGTAGAGTTAGAGCAATTATTGGACTTTACAGTAAAACCTAAGTTGGAGGAATGTGATTTCATGGTTATAGTCAATTTTTATTCGTATATTGGTGCTTAAATTGGAAGCATGGGTAGATTATAGGTTTGTATGGAGAAAATTGAGCGTTTTCATAGCCGAGTGCTCGAATTGTGAAACGGTTTCTGCTCGCCTACGTCCGACCAAGCTGTAGGTGTTGAATTAGGCAATGGATAAGACCGTTACGAACTAGACGTCCTGTGGAGCCTGTAGCACTATGGATCGTCCAATTTGGACGAGTATTGAAGAAGTTATTAATTTCTGAAGTTGGTCAGAAATTGAGTTTGATTTTGGGTTTAGTAGATAGTTTTGATTTCGTATGAGTTATGACTTTCAAGCTAGGAATTTATGAGTCAAACGAAGTAGAATTGATGAATGTGTGATTTTATAGGTTCTCCAGTTTAGCGAGCAGTCTACGAAATTCGAGTTGCTAAGGACATCAGGTAAGTAATGTAGTAGGAGTTTTGCCTTCGGGCCTGCATCACAGTTCAGTAGGATGCATTGCACGTTTACTTTATGTTATACTTTCATGGTTGTGCATCATAGTTTTAAAATAGGAGAACGAGACGAAAATGAATTTTCATGTTTTTACAAAGTGAAACAATAGGATGTGAATAGTGTAGAACGAAATTGAGAAGATACGTAAGAAGATAATGAAGATAGGGTTGAATGACATTGTCCTATGAGGGGGAACGTGTCCTATGTTACTCTTCCCCCATTTTACGCGTTCTATGTCACTCTTCCCTCGCTTTACACGTCCTATGTCACTCTTCCCCCGCTTTACGTAATGACATTGTCCTATGAGGGGGACCGCATCCTATAAGAGGGATCGCGAGGTGTGTCACTTTACTAGACTGAGGTTAGCTCTGTCCTATGAGGGGAACCGCGTCTTATGAAGGGGACCGCGAGATATGTGTCACTTAGCATTAGGCTAGTGCGTAAAGAAGAACGCAGTAGTAAGAAGATAAATAAGATGTAAGAAAGAGACAAAAACAAAAGTAGAAACGAAACTGTAGAGACTGCATATGTTAGGATGTGTTGTTTTCAGCGTTATGTTTTATGCATTACTTACTTAGCATTAGGCTAATAGTTGAGTTCTGTGATGTAGGTGATGACGCCATAGCCGATGAGTACTCAGAGCATGCCGAGGATTAGGAGGCGGTTGGAGGAGTACGCACGTGCACGATTTGACCAGCTGTTAGGGCGTTTTGACTATGGTGGGTATAAGTACGGGTTTTGGGTGTGTAATCGAAATGATTTTACTTGTGTTAAGTTGATGGAATGTATAGATGAATTTCAAACTTTAGTAGTCGTTTTCTTTACTCAAATTATGATTTTGAGTTGATGGAAAAGTGTGTGTTGGGTTATTATTAGCGTTGAGTCAAAATCCGTTTGATTTTGTGAAGTTTTTAAGCTTCTGAAACAGAGTTCTGGGGAGGAAGTGTCGACCGATAGGCTTAGTGGTTGACCAGACCCTGTAAGTGTCGACCACGAGGGTCGACCTGCACGGCCAAAGCCGAAGTAAGTGTCGACCTACGATTGTAGGTGTAGACCGGTAGTGTAAAAATGGCAGCGGTGTCGACCGCGAGGGTCGACCCATGCAGACAGAGAGGATCAAGGTGTCGACCTGTGAAAGCATGTGTCGACCACTCTCTGAGATGAGCTTAGAAGTATCAACCAACGAAAAGACCTAAGAGAAACGTAGTATCGACCGACGTTTGCCAGCATCGACCGATGAAAAACTCGAGACAACCCAAGTGTCGACCGATGTTTACAAGTGTCGACCGGTTTCTCTGTTTTTTATTTTTATCAAATGAAGTTTCGTTTAAACTGATTTTAATCGAGTTTTCCGCTGAGATACTGTTTAAAATATTTTCAAGAATGTCGTTTTAAGTCAAGAAACAAAAGTTTTAAATTTTATTCGAATTTCTTTTGAGTGTAGTGAGTGAGTAATAGAAGAGTGCAAACTGGGAAATGGGTAGAGTTTCCGGGGCATTACAAAAATGGTATCAGAGCCGTAAACAAACCGGAAACGGATAGGTTTTTTGGGGCGTTACAATTGTGGTATCAGAGCCAAATGGTCAAAACGTTCAAACGATTACCTAACAGCGCCAATCGCCGCTTGACGTGCTTCGACAACTGTAAGTGTTTAAGTTTAGCTTTAGTTATTAGATGCTTATGGGAGTAATTAACCTTGTCCTGGAAATTAGCCATAATGTCTAAACGACTAGGACGTCTAAGAGTACCGAGAGAGGCAGCTGATACGAGGAGTGAGGATGATTCAATGACGATCAGGCAGTTAACCGAATTGGTGAATAGATAGTCTCAGCAATTAGGGATCTTGTTGAATCGAGAGGTGCAAGGAAATGCAAGCTCTAGTTCAGGCCATGATCAGTCGGGAGATAGATTTTAGAGATTACGACCCCCGATGTATGAAAGACAGTAATCGGATCCAACAGCTGGAGAAAGTGGGTCCGTACCATAGAAAGTATGTTCAACTGCGCGAAGGTGGAAGAGGAGGACAAGGTCTCGCTAGCCACATTCCATTTAGCGAAGGACGACCGATTTTGGTGGGAGTCCGTGGAGACCACAGCTGAAGTGCAGCATGTGACATGGGAAAAGTTTAAGGAGATATTCTATGACAAGTACTTCAACAGCACAGTGCAAGCAGCTAAAAGAATGGAGTTCCTACAGTTGAAACAGACTGGGTCGGTAATTGAGTACAACCAACAATTCGAGTCTTTATCTCGGTTTGCCAGCAATTTAGTGAGCCGGAATGAAGATTAGGTGTTTCAGTATATACCGGGGCTAAAGCTGAAAATATACAAGGGAGTAAAGATAGACGGAACTCAGAAGGTGCCCTATTCGAAAGTGGTGGCTAAGGCGCTAGAAGTTGAGAAGGCTAAGATGAAATGTATTAAACAGCGAAAGGCTTCCAGGAGATTTTTCAATGAGGTTGCCCCACTACAGAGTAGAAGTGCTTCTCAGCAGCAACAACAGAGGGTCAGTAAGAGGTTCAGCGAGAGCTCGAATAGCTAGGGAAGCAGTAAAAAGCCTCAAGGGTCGGCGAGTACCCCCAATGCCCTAAGTGTTTGAGGTATCACCCAGGTGAATGTAGACTAAACCCAAGAAAGTGCTACAACTGTAATGAAGCTAGACACTTGGCTAGAAATTGCCTGAAGCCTCGAGTGATTCGGTGTTTCAACTGTAACGAGGTAGGCCACGTCAGCAAGGATTTTCCAACTCTAATGAGGGCTCCAACGCCTACAACACCGAGAGTATTCGCCATGATCGAGTCGGCCGAGGATGACCAACCAGCCGTAGTGTCAGGTACTATATTGGTAAACTCTGTACCTGCATATACTTTGATTGCTTCTAGTGCGACGCACTCGTTCGTTGCAACTACATTCGTGGTTAAGTTAGATATATGGCCTGTGTCAACGGACTGTAATTACGAGGTAATGTTACCTTCTGGTGGGCGTATGCATTCAAATCAAGTGGTGCGAGATAGCATAGTGTCGGTGGGAAGTAAGAATTTATCGATCGATCTCATTATTATGGGTATAACGGGATATGACATGATATTGGGAATAGATTTGCTGTTCAAGCACTACGATAAAATTAACTATAAGGCGGACACGGTGAGTTTTTAACCGCCGAATAGTGAGAAGCATACCTTTCAGGGCACGAAAAATGCCCGGAAGATATCTGCCATGGCGCCTATCAGTGCTCGTCAAGTCTTGATTGGTGAGTCTTTCAGTTTTCTCACCAGTCTTATAGATATGCAAATTCCCGGGGATTCAAGGTCGTAGGATGTTTTAATTGTTCAAGACTTCCCTGAAGTTTTCTTAGATGATTTACCCGGTTTACCTCCGGATCGAGAGATAGAATTTGCTATAGATGTGTATCCGGGAGCTGAGCCAGTGTCAAAAATTCTTATAGATTGGCACCAGCGGAGGTGAAAGAGTTAAAGAAGCAATTAGAAGAGTTGGTGGAAAAAAAATTTATACGCCCTAGTTTTTCGCCGTGGGTGCGCCTATCCTTTTCGTCAAGAAAAAGGATAGATCGTTGCAGATGTGCATCGACTACCGGGAGCTGAATAAGCTGACTATTAAGAACAAGTACCCTCTGCTGAGAATAGATGATATATTTGATCAACACCAAGGGGCGCAAGTGTTTTCGAAGATTGACCTAAGATCGGGTTATTATCAGTTGAAGCTCAGAGCAGAAAATATTCCAAAGACGGCTTTTCGAACGCGTTATGGGCATTATGCGTTTTGAGTAATGTCGTTCGGACTGACGAATGCCACAGCCGCCTTTATGGATCTAATCAACTGAGTATTCCATAACTATCTCGATAAATTCGTTATCGTGTTTATCGATGATATATTGGTGTACTCTCGTAGTGAGAAGGATCATAAAGAGCACTTGAGGTTGGTGTTGGAGACTTATGCAAAGTTTTCGAAGTGCAAATTCTGGCTGGATAGGATTCAGTTTCTGGGACATGTCATCTTGAGTGATGCCATATCGGTTGATCCAGCAAAACTCCAGGCAGTTAAGGAGTGGCCACAGCCGAAGAATGTCACGAAGATACGAAGTTTTCTTGGGTTAGCAGGTTATTACAGGAGGTTTATTGAAGGGTTTTCGAAGATTGCAGCACCTCTAACCCATCTAACAAGGAAAAATGTGAAGTATCTGTGGTCCGAAAATTGTGAGCGCAGTTTCCAAACATTGAAGCAGAGATTGACTACTGCTTCGATTTTGACGCTCCCTACTGAGGACGGGAAATTTAGTATTTATTGTGTTGCTTCCAAGGTAGGTCTTGGATGTGTGCTGATGCAGGAAGGAAAGGTGATAGCCTACGCTTCTAGGCAGCTAAAGAATTACAAGCAGAGTTATCCGACACACGACGTGGAGTTAGCCGCGGTAGTCTTCGCACTAAAAATTTGGCTGCATTATCTATATGGACAGCCGTGAGAGGTATATTCAGACCATAAAAGTCTGAAGTATATTTTCACTCAGAAGGAGTTGAATATGAGGCAGCAACAGTGGTTGGAATTCTTGAAGAACTACGATGTTGAGATTAAATACCACCCCGACAAGGCAAATGTGGTGGCTGATGCATTGAGCAAGATGACGACATCCATTTCGGCGATGGATTCAACTATGCCACTGACCTTGGATGCAGAATTTCATAAGTTCAACTTGGAGGTAGTATCGCGTGTCTCAGCCATATTGTTGGCTATGTCCTTCTAGCCTACGATTCTGGAAAAGATTAAGCAGGCCCACAAGGACGACGCTAAATTCGAAGAAGTTAAATCCAACATAGCTTCCAACGACAGGTCGAAGTTCAGTTATTCGAACAAAAGAATTCTTAAGTTTCGTAATAGGTGGTTCGTTCCGAGTAATGAAGAACTACAGAGAGAAATACTGGTTGAATCCCACTCTTCGAGATTTTCTATGCATCCAGGAAGTACCAAGATGTACAGAGAAGTTAAGCAGCATTATTGGTGGCCCGATATGAAGAAGATTGTGGCAAAGTATGTGGAGGCGTTCTTAATTTGTCAACAGATTAAGGCTGAACACCAGAGACTAGTGGGAAAGCTACAACCATTGCCTGTTCCCGAGGAAGTGGGAGCAGATATCAATGGATTTTGTTGTCGGATTGCCTCAGACAACAAAAGGTTATGATGGTATATGGGTGATTATCGATCGATTAACCAAGTCAGCTCATTTTCTGCCAGTGAAGATGACATATTCTATGGACCAATTCGCCGAGCTATATGTACAAGAAATCGTACGGTTGCATAGAAATCCGACCTCGATCGTATCAAATAGAAACCCGAGATTTACATCAAAATTCTGGAAGAGTCTGCACAAGGCTATGGGGACGTAGCTCAATTTTAGCATGGCATTTCATCCTCAGACGGACGGCTAATCTGAGAGGACCATTCAGACGCTGGAAGATATGCTTCGAGCTTGCGTACTAGAATTCCAGGGTTCATGGAGCAGATACCTACCATTGGTGGAGTTTTCATATAACAACAACTTTAAAGCTACGATAGGTATGGGTCCTTACAAGGCTCTTTACGGCAGGAAGTGCAGATCTCCAATATATTGGGATGAAGTCGGCGAGGCAAGATTGGTTGGTGTGGATATTTTGCAACAGATAGTAGAGAAAATTGCATTTATTCAGTAACGAATTTTAACCGTTAAAAGCCAACAGAAGAGTTATGCAGATCGTCGGAGAAGAGAGTTAAAATTTGAGGTGGGTGATGAAGTTTTCCTGAAAGTTTCGTCATTCAAAAGAGTTGTGAGATTCGAGAAAAGAGGCAAATTGAACCCAAGATTTATTGGATCATTTCCTATTATGAAGAGAATAGGAAAAACAACTTACCAGCTACAGTTACCAGTCTCGATAGATGGGATCCATAATGTATTTCACGTATCCATGTTGAGGAAGTGTATGCGAGATCCTTCCCACGTCGTGGAGTAATAGGATATAGAGGTTCAACTCACTTTGACGTATGAAAAAAAGTCAGTGGAGATTCTGGATTATGCAGTGAAGATTTTACAAAACAAGGAGATTCCAGAGTATTATGGCGCAACCATAACGTAGAAGAAGCAACCTAGGAGCGGCAACAGGACATGATGAGCCGATATCCAGAGTTGTTTAGGTAGCAAATTTTTGGGACAAAATTTTTGTAAGGAGGGTGGAATGTAACACCCAGAATTTTTCGTTAAACTAATTTTCGGACTTACGAAATTTTAATCGGCGGAGTTTTGGTCAGAATTGAAAACAGAAAATTTCTACCCTCAAGTAAAAGATTATTTTGAGGTTAATGGAGGAGAGAAAAATTTAATAATCCAACCAGAATCAAACCGTATAACAGATTTATTAAACGGTTAAGAATTAAGAGCGAAATAGTAATTATAATTATTATTATTATTAAATAATATATATATCCAAACATCTTATGATATTCCCCCCCCCCCCAATTTTTGTTCTCCTCCCCTTCTCGCGTGAAGCCCTCGACAACTTCTCCTTCCAGCAACCGACGATTCTCCTCCGTTCCTCCTTCGATTCTTCAAATCTAAGGTAAGTTCCTAATAGATAGTTAGTACTCTAGTTGTTTTAAGCAGTCAAAGTGGAGTTAGAGCAATTATTGGACTTTACAGTAAAACCTAAGTTGCAGGAATGTGATTTCATAGTTATAGTCAATTTTTATTCGTATATTGGTGCTTAAACTGGAAGCATGGGTAGATTATATGTTTGTATGGAGAAAATGGAGCGTTTTGATAGCCGAGTGCTCAAATTGTGGAACAGTTTATGCTCGCCTACGTCTGGCCAAGCTGTAGGTGTTAAATTAGGCAATGGATGAGATCGTTACGAACTAGACGTCCTGTGGAGCCTGTAGCACTCTGGATCGTCCAATTCGGACGAGTATTGGAGAAGTTATTAATTTCCCAAGTTGGTCAGAAATTGAGTTGGATTTCGGGTTTAGTAGAGAGTTTTGATTTCGTATGAGTTATGACTTTCAAGTTAGGAATTTATGAGTTGAACGAAGTAGAATTGATGAATGTGTGATTTTATAGGTTCTCCAGTTTAGCGAGCAGTTTACGAAATCCGATTTGCTAAGGACACCATGTAAGTAATGTAGTAGGAGTTTTGCCTTCAGACCTACATCACAGTTCAGTATGATGCATTGCACGTTTACTTTGTGTTATGCTTTCATGGTTGTGCATCATAGTTTTAAAATAGGAGAACGAGACAAAAATGAATTTCCATGTTTTTACGAAGTGAAACAATAGGATGTGAATAGTGTAAAACAAAATTGAGAAGATACGTAACAAGATAATGAAGGTGGGGTTAAGTGACATTGTCCTATGAGGGGGACCGCGTCCTATGAGGGGGACTGCGTCCTATGTCATTCTTCTCCCGCTTTACATAGTGACATTGTCCTATGAGGGGGACCGTGTTCTATAAGAGGAATCGCGAGGTGTGTCACTTTACTAGACTAAGGTTAGCTCTGTCCTATGAGGGGGACCGCGTCTTATGAAGGGGACTGCGAGATGTGTCACCTTAGTCTAACGCGTAAAGAAGAACTCAATAGTAAGAAGATAAAGAAGATGTAAGAAAGAGATGAAACTGTAGAAACTGCATATGTTAGGATGTGTTGTTTTCAGCATTATGTTTTATGCATTACTTGCTTAGCATTAGGCTAATAGTTAAGTTCTGTGATGTAGATGACGACGCCATAGCCGGTGAGTACTTAGAGCATGCCCAGGATTAGGAGGCGGTTGGAGGAGTACGCACGTGGACTATCTGGCTGGCTGTTAGGGCGTTTTGACTATGGTGGGTATAGGTACGGGTTTTTGGTGTGTAATCGAAATGATTTTACTTGTTTTAAGTCGATTGAATGTATAGAAGGATTTCAAACTTTAGTAGTCATTTTCATTACTTAAATTATGATTTTGAGTTGATGGAAAAATGTGCGTTGGGTTATTATTAGCGTTGAGTCAAAATCCGTTTGATTTTGTGAAATTTTTAAAGTTTTTAAACAGAGTTCTGGAGAGGAAGTGTCGACCGATAGGCTCAGTGGTCGACCAGACCCTGCAAGTGTCGACCACGAGGGTCGACCTGCACGGGCAGAGCCGAAGTAAGTGTCGACCTACGAGTGTAGGTGTCGACTGGTAGTGTAAAAATGGCAGCAGTGTCGACCGCAAGGGTCGACCCATGCGGACAGAAAGGATCAAGGTGTCGATCTGTGAAAGCAGGTGTCGACCACTCTCTGAGATGAGATTAGAAGTGTCGACCGGTGTTCTCAGTGTCGACCGACGAAAAGACCCAAGAGAAACGTAGTGTCGACTGGCGTTTGCCAGCTTCAACCGATGAAAAACTTGAGATAGCCCAAGTGCCGACCGATGTCTACAAGTGTCGACCAGTTTCTCTGCTTTATGTTTTTGTAAAATGAAATTTCGTTTAAACTGATTTTAATCGAGTTTTCCACTGCGATGCTGTTTAAAATAATTTCAAAAATGTCGTTTTAAGTGGAGGAACAAAATGTTTAAATTTTATTCGAATTTTTTTCGAGTGTAGTGAGTGAGTAGTAGAAGAGTGCAAACCGAGAAACGGATAGGGTTTCCAGGGCGTTACAAAGATGATATCAGAGCCGTGAACAAACCGAAAATGGGTAGGTTTTCGGGGCATTACAGTAGTAGGCAAAGCTAGATTAGGGGTCCACCAACAAATTGACGGAGATCATAGACAACCATGATTGTTTCGAATTGGAGTTTCCAAGAGAGATAAATGTTAGAGGTGAGTTTGATTGAGTTATGAATATGCAAAATCCTGATAAGCTTGGTAGGATCATCTGAATCGGGAATAGTAATTTTCCTAAGCCATTAATGGATTCCAATGGTTAGGATTGCAAGATCATGAAATACCCTTACATGAAAAAGAGTTTAAGAGAAAGATTAAAATTGCATCGGCCTCTCTATTGAATCATAGTCACTGTATATCAACTGAAATATTGATACTATCCTAATTGTAGTAATGAAGTAATTGTTAGAAAGAACTATCCTAATAATAAAAATAAATTAAGGAGATTCTGTGAGACTAATTAACATGAAATGAGGATAAGATCATAAGTAAAATCTTTATATTTTAGGAGAAGTATCCTTGATCTTGAATATTTTCTTTATCAATTTTTTTGATATTGGATTTTGTTTTTGATCATCCGAACCAATCTATTGCCCCTATGAATGGTCGATGGTTTATAGAAATGGCCATTTTCTTGCTACTAGAGTTTTGTCATTTCCAAAGTTTCGATCTTTCAAAGATTTGCAACCGTTGTGAAGAATATTGCACATTTGAAAAACTTTCATCGGACTTGTTGCCTAAGCTTCTGTCAATCAGTCAAATTTTTATTTTACTTCAACGACTCTGAATCTTAAGGCCTCAAGGACGAACAATGAGTCTCGATGAATAGTCCGTTGCTTTGTGGACACTAATATCTTTGAGTTCAAAGATTTAACTTTTGGATGCATTTTCAATAAAAATTCACATTGAGAGTTTGGATGATGGAATATCTTTCAATTTTGAATTGCTTAAGTTTGATAATCGAGCTTATCTATTATTTGCAAGAATAACTGGATTTTTGGGTAAAATTCTGATGGCAGCTTCAATTTTCAAAAGAGGTGTGGTGTTGAATAGCTCTTACTTTGATATTGTTAAAAGTTATGTAATCCAACAAACAATTATCATTAATTCATTTGAATAAATAACATAAAATTATTTTATTATTATTATTATTATTATTAATTTCATGTCTATTTCCTATTTGCTTAGTAAAACTCACGAAAAATTCTATGTTTATTTTTATGAACTTTACATGAACACATACATTATATATTTGCAAAATATGATATAAAGAGTGTCATATTAACCCGCAGAGAGATTAGGTTTTCTAAACCATTTCTTATTTACAATTTTAATAGTTTGTAGTTCAAATTAATTTATTTGACCAATTAACAAGATTTGCTAAGTCAAATATGCAAATAAAGACAATAACAATAAGTAAGAGAGGAAGAGAAGAGAAGGAAAATAATTTGTCAACACGGTTGGGCCGACCTTGCCCACTTCCATGCTCCAACGCTCTTCTTTGAAGATTCTTTCTACTATAACATTTTTTGTTATGATCGAATGAATTTTCAGGTGCCAATCATGCCTTACACTAACGCTGCACGGGTGTCACCCTTTAATCTTTCCACAATTAATAAATGTAGAAGTTCTGTGAAAGTTTAGTTAAAAAACTCAAACTCTTGTAAATATGAAATCTCAAGTTTTGAAATAAATGGACTAAACATTTGAAAACAAAAGCTTTATTTTTGCAAGAGAAAATGGTAGCACTTCAGTGTAGATGCACATGAGTGGGTTCTATTTACAGTCCTATTCAAATTTCTCTAGCGGTCGCCTTTTACTATTCATTTGGATGGGTTTCTGCAATTTAAGTAATGGGCTACTACTCCAAGGGTCTACACTTGTTGACCAACCGTTCACGTGAACTTAACTTAGGTTTTCTCCATTTCATGATTACAATTTTAATAGTTTGTATCTCAAATTAATTTATTTGGTCTATTAACAAGATTTGTTAAGTCAAATATTCAAATAAAACAATAATTTGTTAACACAGTTGGTCAACCTTCCTCATTTCTACGCTCCAAGATTCCTCTGAAGATTCTTTCTACTATAACATTTTTGGTTATGAACAATTGAATTTTTGGGCTCCAATCAAGCTTTACACTGACTCTGCACAAGTGTCACCCTTCAATCTTTTCACAAATAACACGTATAGAAGTTTTTTTAAAGTTTAGCTCAAAAACTCAAACTCCCGTAAATATAAAATCTCAAGTTTTGAAATGATTAGGCTAAACACTTCAGAACAAAAGCTATATTTTTGCAAGAGAAAATGGCAGCACTTGAGTGTAGATGCACATAAGTGAGCTTATATTTATAATCCTATTCAAACTTCTCAAGCAGCGGTGGTCCTCTACTATTCATTTGGGCGTTCGCAATATAGTCGTTAAAGTCATCAAAGAGACGATGGGCTTTTGCGACTTAAGTTATTGGCTACTGCTCAGAGGGTCCACCTTATTGACCAAGCATTCATGTGAATCTTTAATTTGAATTTCTTGTCTATGAACATGACTTATACGAGATCCTTTAGTTGTCTGTAATGGTTGTCTATATCTGTCTCTGAACATTTGCAAATTGAAGTTTAATAAACACCGCGTTGGGATTGGACTTTCACAAGTTTCTCTTTTCATCCGCTAAGAATATTCTCTCTATAGGTCCAAGCATCCACAACGGGTGTCTATGGTTAAAATAGATCTTCTGATTAAGTGTTTGCAAAATCTTCTATTTTGCACGTGCCTTTGGACTAGCTTCTACATCTCATCTCAGAGTATCCACACTATCTATACTAGACTTTTTTTAGCTATTTTTGTTTTAGTCTCACATGAATTTAAATTATTTTTGCACAAAGTCAAGTAAACACTTTAGAAACTCTAAATAATCATTTATTAGGGTATTATAAAAACGATATTCATCAATGCAATTATCATTAATTTAGAATTGGCATTTCATTAATTATGTCAATCATAGAAACATTTAATACATATTAAGATAACAATCTACTCCATTTTTATTATTACATATATTTTAAGTTAAAAGTTTTAAGCGCACACATATCAACGAGTTTAATTATTCCCCTTTAACATATGTCAATAATAATGATGTTATAATCTTTGTCTCCTTTTATTACCTCTCTCCCCTTTCACATATTACATAGAACAATGGGACAAAGTTTCCTTTGTTTCTCTCTCCACCCCTTAGTCATTCAAAAAGAATTCATATATCAATAACAAATAATCAAGTCTAAATATGCATAATTCACTATCGAGCATATAAAACAAGACAAAGAAATGACAAACATCAAAACAAGAACAATTCTAAAAGAAGACATAAATATAGAGAGTTCAAACATTTCCATCTAATCTTTTTTGGGTAAAGTCAACTGACACCTAATTGAATTTTTAATGTTGGTAAAGATGACGTACTTCAACCTATGGCAACTTGTGTAGTAACACAAGCACTAGTTCACTTTGAATTCCAATTGACAATCACCAAAGATCACCAGTTTTCAACAAACACAAACAATGCAATTCATATCCAAATGATATAAAATTTTAATAGAACCTCACCAAATATGTCCTTAAAACTTCAATGGAAGATTCACAGCAGTTTAAAAGTTATGGACAGAACAATTGAATTTGCACAATCTATCCGAAAATAGCAATAATGGGTCGCACGATGATGAACTTCAGGATTTTATAACTTTGGCTGTAAAACTCCAATTGATGTGAAATTTTATGACGTCCTTCCTAATATGTGAATGGAAGACCCTGAAAATTTCAAAGGCTAATTCGCTATGGTTGAAAAATTATGGTCGAAATACGAAAAGTCAACGGAGTTCGCTTTACTGTTCCAACCTAGAACAGAATGTCAATTTAGGGAATGCGTAACTCTCTCTTCTGAATATGAAATGATGCGATTCTTATGGAAAATGAAAGTTGTGGATGTGTGGATGATTGTGTGTAAAAATGAAAGGATGAATCGATTGGATGGAAAAGATATGGTTGAAGTCATGCTGCTGGTCCGATTTGTGATAAATATGCACTTCCTCGGATATTTTGTCCTTTTGGGGAAGACACTTCAATGAACTTTTGATGAGAGTTTACACTCTTTTGCGGTTAATTCTACCCTCCAAGAAGGTAGAGAAAAGAGTGATAATAAGATTTTCCAAGTATACTCATAAACTTGGAAACAATGGACAATACGTTGGCTCGGATATTACTCACCGAGAAAGAATGCCCGCGAAGACCCGAAGGGAGCTTCTCAATTTTGGAAGATAAACTTGGACTTTCATTCAACAAAAACTAAGGCTGCTGAAGCAGCTAAGAGAGGATTTAATACCGCTCTCAAATTACAATTAGGGTTTAGTAAACTAAATGAACAAAAAAACCTTTAAAAAGCTAACAACTAGCGTGCGGCCCCTTTATCGACCCAACAAGGCTGCACACTCAACCTTCTTTCCTCTACATTTCTATCCTTTATTTTTAAATAAAATCCAGCTTACTTTTTCTCCTAAAGTGTTCAGCTATGCACAAAATGAATTAAGCTCAATTATAATCAATTGTCGCAACAAAAATAAATTCCTTGTTCAACAAATGTTGTGGCCGAAGGCTTTTCCATATCTTACTTGCTTGGTTCCCACCTCAAGTCTTTAAAGTCATCTTCACAACTTGTTAGTATGGAATTTGATGGAAGGCAATGTCTTGGTTCGGGATCGTATCATGGAAACCCTTAGCGCATCAAAAGGTCTTCTTGTCTAAAGGTTTTGTAAATATATCGGCTAATTAATTTTTGGAATTGACAAACACAAGAGCTACATCTACATCTCCTTTTTTAATGTGATCTCGAGTGTTAGATGTGATTTTTAAAAATATTAATGGCGCTAGTGTTATAACATCCCATTAGAGTTTCTCATAAATTTGGTCATACTTTTCCAATATTTGCTTCATTCAAAGTACTTGAACAAAACAACTTCCAACAACTATATTTTCACTTTTGACCGTAGAAAGAGTGACATAATTTTGCTTCTTAGAAAATCAATACACTAAGAATTCTCATAAGAGCGACATATTCCACTTGTGCTTTTCATGTCAACTATATTTCTGGCATAATCAGAGTCAATGTATCTTAGAAAATCAAAAGAATTTTTTTTAAGATGCCATAATCCTAAATCATTAGTCCTACAAAGATATTTAAATATTCTTTTTACCGCATTCAAATGAGACTCCATTGAAAAAATTCAAAATCTAGCACACAAGCAACCATTAAAGAAAATATTTGGCCTACTAGCCGTTAAGTAAAATAAATATTCAATCGTACTTATATATCTCTTTGTGTGCACATATTTTCTACTTTAATCTTTGTCCAATTTGATGGAAGTGCTCATAAGAGGACGGGATGATTTAGAACTATCCATTCCAAATCTCTTAAATAACTCTTTAACATATTTTATTTTATTTAAAAAATTCTATCTTTTGATTGTTTAATTTGAAAACAAAGAAAGTATTTTATCTCACATATCATAATCATTTCAAATTGAAGAGACACTGAGTTTAAAAAGTTGTAAGTTCAACCAGAATTATTCATGTGCAGTGTGTAAAGCATGCTTCCTCATTACTGATCATTTCTCTTTTAGAATCTAAAAATATATTTTTTGTTATTCACATATTAAAAGTAACTAACAATATATTTTTGTTTTCATTTCTTCAAAACTGTTCTTAATGGTACATGAGATTCACACTTTGCGGTGTTACAAATGCTAGCAAATTTCTACCGTGTATAGAATCACAAGTAAAAAAACATGTAATATATAAATGTATGTGTATATATGTTTCATAAATACATACGTACATAGATATGTATATACACGTATACATACGTGTGTGTGTGTATATATATAGGTATATATATATACCTATATATATTGGTGTATGTATATATATATATATATACCTATATATATCGTGTATATATATGTCACATGGTTAAATCGATCCCCAATTTTTTTCGCTTGATGGCAACCAAGTCTCACTACTTACCTCAGCTACACAAGTATGTCTAAGTGTCAAACCACTCAAACAATGATGAACAACGTGTTTATGAGAACCAATCTCAACCTTCCAATAACTCGCAAAAGGAACATACAACACTAAGTCGTAAAGATGACAAAGGACTCACACAACTCGTGGTCTCAATGTCTTGCAAGACATCTATTTATAAAGCCTACAAAATACAGTTAACAAATCCACCCATGAGGCTTAGTTAATCTGCTCGTGCCAAGTGTCCACCCACTTGGCCCATTAGTGCCCTCTTTCGGCCACTATGTGCTGCGCGCATCCACTATGCCCAGTGGTACTGATTGTGTGCAGTCAACTGCCCACCTCCAGCACCTCAGTTACTCCTTTTGCCTGATAACTGTGCACGTTCTGCGCGTCTGCTCCAAGGCAACTGCCCACATTGTGCTAACTGCCCACGTCGTGTGTCAACATTGTGCGCCAGGTCGTCGCCCACCCAAGTCACTAAGCATCATCTACGCACGACGCAGCACTTGGCCCTCCTCAGCGTCCCACTCACCACTAAGTGTTTCACGTTTCAGCCACATAGTGCTGATCGTGTGCCCGTGCTTGCTGCATCACTCGGCCCACTCAGCGTCCTCTTCGGCCACTAAGTGCCTCTCCCATCAGTTATGCCACATAGTGCTGAACTGCCCACGTCCAGAACACGCAAGCCCGACACTCTCGCTTGTCTTGGCCAACTAGCCCGAGAATGTCGGAGCTTGTCTGAACCAGCATGTCTCGATTGTCTGGTTCCGCCTAGCGCAACATCCGCACGCCCATTTCTGTTCGTTTGTCGGACCGGGAATGTCGGAGCTTGTCTTAACCATCGTGTCTCGGTCATCTGATTCCGGCCAGCGCAACACCTGACCATCAAGATCGTGCTCCACTCGACCCACGTGGTCTACTCTTGTGCGTGCACTCTATGGCTGTCTGGATGTGCGCAGCTCAGCTCTGCATACCAGTTACGAGCGCGCCATTCGTGGAGTTTACAAACCTCCCCCACCGGCTGAAGTCGATGCCCTCATTGACTGAGCTGATAAATAATTGTGCACCAACTCTTCAAACTGCCACAAGGTAGTGTCCCGCTCCCAAGTAGCATCGGCTAGCCCACTCCCCTTCCATTGCACTAAGTAATCCGTCCGTCTATTCATTTTGCTCGCCCCATGCGTGCAGTGATTGAGAATGCACTCGGCTTCCTTTTCAAATTGTTTTCGAATAGTCGATGGTGCCCATTTGGGTAGCTCTCTACCCATTGAATCTTCATAAAAAGGTTTCAAAAAGCTTACATGGAAGGTAGGGTGTACCTTTAACCTCTCGGGTAATTGCAATCTATAAGCAACCTTGCCCACTCTCTTGATCACCTCAAATGGTCCATCATATCTCTGAACCTACCCTTTGTGATATCGCTTCCTCGTGATCTTTTTCCAAATTTGAGGCGTAATTTTAAGCATCACTCGATCTCCCACTTGAAATTCCAGACCCCTCCTTGTCTGGTCTGCATATTTTTTCATTCGCCGTGCCTTGGCCAAGCTATCCCTCACCTAGTCAATAAGCTCTTGTTTGTCTCAGCCAAATCTATAAGCTGCTGGGCAATATCTCTTGCTTAGAATATGCAACCTCAAGTGAAGTAGTTGGGCTCCGACCTAACACAAGTTCTGCTAGACTCATTTCTATTGACGAGAACCGGTGTATGTTGTAGCAAAACTGTGCAACATCCAGCAACTCTACCCAGTTTCGCTGGCTCGCCCTAACATAATGCCTCAAATACTCTTCCACAAGTGCCTTGATCCGTTCAGTCTGTCCATCCATCTGTGGGCGGTTGGTTGTGGTGAATTTTAATTCTGTTCCCATCAGATTGAACAAAGCTGTCCAAAATTTGCCTGTGAACTGAGCATCCCTGTCACTCACAATGTCATTAGGCAAACCAAAATGCTTTCCCATGTTTTGTAACAGTAAGTCGGCAGTAACATCTGCCAGGCAAGCATGCGGTGCAGCCATGAAGACCGTATACTTGGAAAACCAATCAACCACCACAAAAATAGAACACATCCCATTCACCATCAGAAATCCCGTGATGAAATCCATGGAAATGGACTCCCAATGCTGCTTCGGAGTGGGCAACGGTTGTAGCAGACCCGCCGCCCTTTTTCTTTCAGTCTTGTCTTGTTGACACACCATGCATGTCCTCACATGCATCTCGACGTCATCCAACATCTTTGGCCAAACATAGATTTTTCTTAGCAGTGTCATCATCCTCTCCAGACCGGGATGACCAGCCCATTTGCTATCGTGTGTCTACTTTAAGAAGTCCTGCCTTAGTCCACCTAAGATAGGCACAAAAACTTTCCCACCCTTGGCAAATAAGAGATTGGAATCAAGCTAGTACCTTTTGATAACGTCGTCCTACACGTCTTGTACTAGCTTCAAGTATATCGGGTCTGTTTGTGCATACTCTCTGACCCGTTCGAGCATTGTCGACTGCACCAGTGTCAATGATACTGCATACTCATGCCCTTCCTTGCGAGATAGTGCATCGGCCACTTGGTTATGCCTTCTTGGCTTGTGCTCTCACACAAAATAAAACTCGGCAAGGAACTCCTGCCAGCGCGCCTGCTTCGGCGTCAGCTTCTTCTGAGTTTTAAAGTAGGTGTTGGCCACATTGTCGGTCACTACGATGAATCAGGTTCCCAATAGGTAGTGTCTCCAAGTGTCCAAGCAATGAATCACTGCCGCCATTTCCTTCTCATGAGTCGAGTATCGCTACTCGACATCCTTCAACTTACGACTCTCATAGGCAAATGGATGCCCATCTTGCACCAAGACCCCTCCCATTGCTCTGTCTGATGCATCTATATGAACTTCAAAGGGCTTCCCAAAGTTCGGAAGTTTCACCACCGGCTCTGTTGAAACAGCTTCTTTGAGGTCATTGAAGGTAACTTGACATTCCTCGGTCCATGTCCACCTTTGATCCTTCTTGAGTAGATCCGTCAATGGGCTTGTTTTCTTGGAATAGCCCTTGATAAATTTGTGATAGTAATTAGCTAACCCCAAGAATGATCGAAGTTCACGTACCTTGGTGGGTGGGGGCCATTCGATGATTGCTTGCACCTTGCGTTCATCCATCTGAATCTCCCAATGGCTCACCTGATGTCCCAAAAACATGATCTCCTTTTTAGAAAACTCACATTTCTCCTTCTTGATATACAAATCATATTTCCTTTGCTGTGAAAACACATGCCTCAAATGCCTCACATGCTCTTCTAAATTAGCCGAGTAAATCATAATGTCATCGAGGTACACAACAACAAACGTGTCTAACATTTCATAAAGAACGTCATTCATCAAGTTACAAAATGTAGCAAGAGCATTAGTCAACCCGAATGGCATAATCAAAAACTAATAAGAACCGTACCGAGTTACACAAGTTGTTTTTT
>CM039525.1:10315199-10439431 GCA_022433055.1 Begonia peltatifolia | reverse complement strand
CCCCGGTCACTAAATGTCATCTACGCACGCCGAAGCACTCAGCCGTACTCAGCATCCTACTCGCCACTAAGTGTTTCACGTTTCAGCCACGTAGTGCTGATCGTATGGCCGTGCTTGCCACATCACTCAGCCCACTCAGCGTCCTCCTCGGCCACTAAGTGCCCCGCCCATTAGTTATGGCACATAATGCTGAACTGCCCACATCCAGCACACGCAAGCCCGACACTCTCGCTTGTCTCGGGCAGCTTGCTCGAGAATGTCGAAGCTTATCTGAATCCGCGTGTCTCGTTTGTCTACTCTCGCCCAGCGCAATGCCCGCGGGCGATTCCTGTTCGTCTGTCTGACAGAGAATGTCAAAGCTTATCTTAACCAACGTTCTCGGTCATCTAATTCCGCCCAGCGCAACACCTGACCATCAAAACCGTGCTCCACTAGACCCATGTGGTCTACTCTTGTGCGCGCGTTCTATGGCTATCTGGATGTGCACAGCCTAGCTCTGCACAAAAGTTGTGCGCGCGCCCATTCGTGGGGCTTACAGTAGATGCGTGCAACACATAGTGGCCGAGACAAACCATACATACATGCGTATACATACATACCTATATATATACATATATACATATGCACACACGTGTACATATCTATACATGTATGTATTGATATATGTATATATGTGTGTGGGTATATGTATAAATATCTATATATTCATATACGGTGTGCTGGTGTGTGTGGAAGAAAGAAAAAAGACCTGAGGAGGGAAGAAGAGAGTACAAAAGTACTTATTGGGAATAACAACTTCATTTGGCCAAAGTTTGAAAAAATTAAAATAAATATTCTAAATCTGATTTTTACTTGATTAAAATTAAACTATAACTTTATTCCTTTTATTTTATTGACATTACATTGAGATAGACTTTTGAATACAGCTTTTTGATTTCTAGCACCGACAGCTTTATTGAACAAAAAAGAGAGATTAGATTGGGAGGCAAGAGAGTAGAAAGGCAAGGAAGAAATAGTTTATTCCCAACTTTAGTCGCCAAATTTAAAATATTCTAAATATTATGCATGTGCTAATTAAAATTAAATATGAACTTTAATATACATTAATAAAAGTTGAATTGGTTCCCCTATTGAAAGAGCTAAGCAAACAACATATGAAATGAACCGTACACCAATAAAGCTAAGCAACATTAACGTGTTTTTGATTCAACATTATTTGTGTCATTATTGACTGTTATTTGGTCTTAGCTAGTAAGAGACAACTGGAACGTACCGTATTTGGTAATGTACGGTGGACATGTTGAATTATGTTTTTAAACAAATTAAATCCTAACCTATTGGCTGTGAATAATTTAACTCATGCTGTTAATTTTTTTCTTAAACCACCTATGTGTAATACACATGTGATGTAATTTTTCTTCCAAAAAAATCTCTCAATTCGAGTCTCTCTAAGTGACACCGGCAGATTTGCATTTACTCATTGCACAGGGTAGTTCTACATATGAAGCTCTTGAGTAAATCATCGTTTGTTAGCAATTCGTTCTTCAATTACCTTTGCATCAACTCTACGAAACAAGTGGTGAAGGATATAAATCCCTTGAGGAACTTGAGTTGAGTGAATTGAATTCTACTAGTATTTGTTTGTGTTTTCCATAATTTCAACATTTTTCTTTGCTTCGTATCTGTCTCGAACCAATGACAAGCCGATTCTAGTTCAGCTTTTTGGTATGCTTGAAATTCAATCTTCTTTTATTTTCTCTATTTTCATCTAAGAAAAACAAAGAAGATAATGATTTAATTTTAAAACTAACAACAGAGATTAAATGGATCACAATCGTTACTTTAATATTTAATTTGTTCAACAATATAGTTCGAAATATCGATTGTACATTACCCTTCATTAATATTGACAAATTGTTTTTTATCCAAAATTAAAATGGCAATGGATAAGTTAAAACAGAGCAGAAGAGCTAAAAACATATATTATCTATTTTACTAATCATAGTAATCTAATGAGTTAGACTTGGCATAACTTTGAGTTAATTAATCCATATTTATTAATGACTAATATTTGACTTAGTATCAACAACTTAGTAAGCATAATTTAGGGAAAGAAATGGAAAAAAACGTTTTCAATCTGACAACGTTTTTAAGACTGCTGTCTGCAGAGACGTAGTCGATTAGAATTTGAACTGATGGAGGGTGTCTTCTTTCAACATTGTATCCAATTTGTCTTTCATTTAAAATATATTATGCCTATTGCTTTTGTAATAAACTGATTATTAAGGAAATTAATTATTAAAATTTGATATTTATGAAAAAACAAAAAGAAAAAGAAAAAAAGAAGAGACAAAAAAAGATATTTGAATAAGTACTAGTTGATATAAACGACAAATTAGCCCCCCACTTTGGTTTTTGGCTTAGCCTCATTAAAAGTAATAGTAATCATCCATAATTATAAATTATTATTTAAAAATGTTTTTAAATCAAAATTGAGTGATCATTTCAAACACAATTGAAAAGGAGTTTCATCTATTCTTTCTGTTGCTTTGTGCAGATCGTTTGACCAATGAAATATTGTATCTTTCATCGTTTGGTTCAATCCAATGTCCATCCTTGTTAGCTTGATAAGAACGTTTAGAGGAGGCACTTGGCAAGCTAGCTAAGCATCCAAATTAATGGAGTTTGTTTATTGTCAAGTGAAATCAACTAATCTCAATTGCAATGTCTTAATTCTTATTATGGGTTACTTTTTTTAATTTCATGAAATTTAATAATCTAAAACAAATCTGGCTTTTGAAAAAGTACTATTATAATGATGATAATAACAATACTCTGACCACGCAGTAATTACAAACTGCTTCCTTCAGACAAGAAGACAAGTCTTGAGTTTATTTAGTTTTGGGAGATCTGGGTTTCCTTTTTTTTTTTCGGGGCGATTTAGAGTAACTCAGTTTGGTAAAGTCCTACCTCAAGTTTACTCGGTTTTTGTGTATTGGAAAATCATTTTCGTTGGCGTAAAACCCACCTGAATTTCGTTGTCTTCCTTCATCATCTTCCCCTTTTTTAGATTTTAAAACATCTATGCGCTGTGTTTTTTTTCAGCGAGTTCAGCAGATTCAAATATCGATCCGATCACTGTTGATTCGATTCTGAATAATGCCCAAAATAGTGCTGAAAGCAGGAAGTAGACCTCCATGGGTGGGTTTGGCAGCGGCTGTTTGGGTTGAATTTGGGGCTGGAAGTGCCTACAACTTCCCACTCTATTCTCCTCTTCTTAAATCTGTACTGGGTTATGATCAGCAGCAGGTGACGATCCTCGGAGTGGCTAATGATGTTGGGGAGAGCGTGGGTTTGCTTCCTGGAATTGCCTGCAATAAATTTCCGCCATGGGCGGTGCTTTTGGTCGGTCTCTTGTTCTGTTTCGTGGGCTATGGTGTTATTTGGCTTGCTGTCAGCAAGACTGTCTCCAATATTCCTTATTGGCTGGTAAGCCACCTTAGAAACTCTCTTTTCTACCTTTCTCTCTCTAGTTTATTACTTTGGAATTGCTTTTGCAATTGATTTTCTGAATAGTTAGTTGATCTTTTGTTTTTCCCCTGCAGCTGAAAATTGTGTTATTCCATTGGTGTGGTTAATGATATTACTTAATAGATCTTGTTTTCTTAATGCATTTAGTTGTGAGGATTATCTGACTCTATTAGTTTTAGGTCCTCCCTTCTTTTCTTCTGTAAGATTAGCCAGAAATTAGTTCCTTCGGCGTCCGAGAGTTTTCACTTTGTTTTATTTTGCCAACTGGTTCGAATCTCGAGTTTTTCTTCATTTTTCCATGACCCTTTTGATTGCATTTGTAAATTCACTTCTCATTATGTCTGCATATTTTGATCCAGCTTTCTGATCTTTTTATGGCGATTCTCCAATAGATTTAAACCAATGCCCAAATTTCCTTTTTGCATTGCTTTTTTCATATGAATTGCACTAAATTAGCAACAAAAAACGACAGGATGAACTTGATGTATTATTCGTTCCTCTCATTAGACTTCTACCCAATGATGTTTACTACTTTATAATTGCTTTGCCAGCTTTGGATCACCCTTTGTATTGCCACAAACAGCAATGCCTGGTTTGGGACGGCCGTGCTCATCACCAACATGAGGAATTTTCCTCTTAGTCGTGGCACTGTTGCCGGGATTCTTAAAGGTTACGTCGGGATTAGTGCTGCAATTTACACTGTCATTTTCAATATGGTGCTTAAAGAGTCTGCACTTCATCTTCTGTTGTTTCTCACTATCGGGATTCCAATTTTATGCTTGGCCATGATGTACTTTGTTCGCCCTTGTACTCCTGCTTCTGGGGAAGACTCTTCTGAGCATGTACATTTTCTTTTCACTCAAGCTGCTAGTGTTTTGGTTGCTATCTTTGTTCTTGCCTCTACCGTTGTTTATGACACAATCTTCTTAAATGATGCAATTTCATACACTTTGGTCGTGATAATGGTTATTCTGATGATGGCTCCACTCACGATTCCTGTTAAAATGACGTTGTTTCCGAAGAGATCAGTAGAGAGAGTGGATTCTTCAGATCCCCTCATTCATGGAGAAGAGAATTCAACCCAAAATAATCCGTTATTGGTGCCATCTTCATCGGCTGCTGTGCTTGGAAGTTTTCATGAGGAGGACGACGATTCGAATGTCCAAACACTTCTTGCGGTGGGAGAGGGGGCCGTGAAAAAGAAGAGGAGACCCAAAAGAGGAGAAGATTTCAATTTTCGTCAGGCTATCGTTAAAGCCGATTTTTGGCTACTTTGGTTTGTATACTTTCTCGGTGTTGGTTCAGGTGTGACTGTCCTCAATAACCTGTCTCAAATTGGGGTTGCGTTAGGCGTAGATAACACTACATTGCTTTTGGCTCTCTTCAGTTTCTGCAATTTTGTCGGTCGACTTGGCTCCGGTGCCGTTTCTGAATACTTTGTCAGGTTTGAACTCAATCTTACTTAATTTGTTAGTGTCTTGATCTTATAAAAATTGTAGACTCCATATTATCTTTGGTTATTGGATGTAAGATTATCTGTAAATGCAGATCAAGAATGCTTCCTCGGCCGGTGTGGATGATATGCTCTCTAATAATCATGATTGTAGCTTTCCTTCTCTATGCATCTGCCCTCTCTGGTACTCTCTATATTTCCACTGCGCTGCTTGGAATCTGTTATGGTGTTCTATATTCTACGACGGTCCCAACTGTATCCGAACTTTTTGGGCTCAAACATTTCGGAGTAATATACAATTGTGTGCAACTTGGCAATCCAATTGGTGCGTTGATTTTCTCGGCTATACTCGCTGGATCCGTGTATGATGATCAAGCTGGTAAGCAAGGTTCAACCACTTGCATTGGAGCGGAATGCTTCAGGTTGACATTCCTGATTCTTGCCGGAGTCTGTGGATTAGGTACGATCTTAAGTGTGATTCTGACGCTTAGAATAAGGCCAGTCTATCAAATGCTATACTCAAGTGGATCTTTCCGGCTGCCTCAAACTTCCGGGCACTGATGCTTGGAGGTAATATTTTGTAGCTTTCACTGAAAAAAAAGTCAGTTTTGAGTCCAAATCTTTGCCCCCGGACTTGCCTGCGATGGTCGCGATTCTTTTGTTATGTTTGAAGAGGAAAATGGTGGCGTATACTTTTGGTAGACATGGAAGAGATGTTCCAGCTTCAAAATTCTTATGATTCATAAACAGATAAAGATAGATATATTATTGATCATGTTTTGTTTATCAATTTTGGTTTTCATCAGTTTTTGATATTGGGTTTACAATTCACTAAACTAAATTTTATAAATCCAAAGACAGTATTCATCGTGTCAGAATTGCCCAGACAAAATAGTTTCTAAACATACATGCATCCGTGAATTTACCTTGTTTGTTACTTCTGGTAAACCGTTGGCGAATTAGGGATCAAGGAGTTTGATCATCTAAGCAAATTGGTTTTCATGTTTTTTCTTTGGCTCTATATTCTCACAGTGGACAAAGAGATCAAAAGGTAACTCATTGTTGGATCTAAAGACCCTAGCCCTGAATTTGTATGCAGTGACTAAGAGTAAATTTGACGCATGATAAAACTTAAACCTCACTGTTGGTATCTATGCGATGAGGCCCACACTTTAATTAAATGCTAAAACTTAATTTTATTTAATCACTTAATAGTGTTTGATTTTATAAAAATTATTGGCATATAATTATATAATCCCACTGAACACTTGTTAAATAAAATCACTTAATAGTGTTTGATTTTATAAAAATTATTGCATATAATTATATAATCCCACTGAACACTTGTTAAATAACTGCAAACATGGATTGCATGAAGATTCTTCTATTATGTTTTGTGGTAACGTAGACTTTGATGATCTTAGTTTATAAATTCTAAATTTATAGATCGATCTCTGCTCTGGGCACTCTCGAAAATCTAATTTTAGAGAGAGTAATTAGCGGATCATGTCGTTCAACTCCAATTGTAGTTGACAGTCATTAACGCAGTGAGAGAGAGAGAGAGAGAGAGAGATTAGACCAATTCTACTAAAATGGGTAGATAGTAAGCAGGCACACAAACAAGAGACGATCTGAGCTACAACAAATCTATTGGGAAAGACGCTCAAAATTAGTATCTTTTACCCCAAATCAATAAAGCAAACAAAACCCAGAAAGAAAACAGAGAAACAGCTAAATAGAGAGAGAGAGAGAGAGAGAGAGAGAGAGACGATGATGATTCATGTCGGCCTCAAATCCTGAAACAAAGTATCCCACCTCACCTCTTTCTCCTCCACGCCACTCAACCAGTGCCCATTATCACCTCCATCTCCTCTCACATCATAATCAACAGGATCCAAAAAGCTATCCACCACAGCCCACCGCGCCGCCGCTGGACTTCCATTGGTAAGCAGCAGCCTCTCCTGAGGAGCCACCGCCATCGTTCGATTCCTCTTCAACCTCGCTCTTCTCCATCTGGCCCCATGACTCGCCCTCGGCACCACCACTAGAGCCTTCTCCTGATCGTGTCGAGCCCAGGTCCGGCGAACATACTGAGCCAAGCACTTCTTCGCCTTCTCAAACGCAACCAGCAACCTGGCTATGGACCGAGGGCTGGAAACCATTCCCATTCTTGCTAGCTTGAGGATCTCTAGCCTGTGTTTGGCTATGGAAATGCCCATGCTTTGGAGAAACTCGTGGTTGAAGTAGATTATGTCTTCTTCTTCAAGCTCGTTCTGGTCAAAGACTCGGCCGTATTCGTAAACCAGAGAAGGGTCCAGCCCCGTTTTCGATAACCAAGAGAACCAATCCATTGCTTTGAGTGATATATCTCCGAAAATCAGAGCTATATGAAAAAGTGGAAGAGGGAGAATGAAAAAGATGGTGAAGAAAGAAGAAGATCAGGGTCGGGAATTGGACATTAATAACATCTGGGATTTTCTGAACATATATTCAATACCCATACAAAGGGGATGGAGTAACGCAAGGCGTATACTCATATTGATATAAATAATTAAAAATAAAATATTACTCGTGCATATAAATTATAATGCGAATATGAGACTTAAATGAAGCTAGAATTATAACATTTTTAATTAAATTAATTTCATTATAAATGAGAATGCAATCTTAATGTTTTGAATTCTTTTGAGAAATGAGTAAAGTGAAGAAGGGGAGTCTAAGACTTCCCTTCAATCACGGGTAGGCGAAGGACGGTGAGTTTGAAGGCACTTACTTTCTTGTTTCTTATAAAATAATTTTTGAAGCTGATTACCATTTTAATAATGTAATTAAATAATAACTTTTTATTTTAATTTACTTTTGGTTATCTCCGCACTATTAAAATGAAAACAGATATATTTCTTTATATTAAAATCGAAATAGAAATTACAAGATGCGAGTTAAAGTGACGTTGAATTCCCCACTTGACTGCCCCAGTATACCCTTTTACTCCTTGAAAGACTTCCTTTTCTTGATGTTCTAAGAGGGTTAATTAGTCTTTGATTGCAGATGACAAACCACCTCTCAACAGATGGATAGTCATGGAATTCATGCATATATATTTTGGGACCAATTAGTGCGCAATTATTGACCTCTAGAGAGAGAGTTACGTCCATGTGAGAATGAATTATTCTGTTATGGGGTTTTATTTGGATTTTTTGACACAAACAAAAACCTGGTTGTTTGAAACTGACATTTGGTTGAGCAGAGATGTCCGAAGTTGATTCATGAATAAATTACTTGATCTAGTTGACATGGTTTTTGCTAGACCCCAATTTCAATGTTTGTTTTTCGTAGCCCGTATCCCCGTGGTAAAGGGGACGTAGGTGGTTTGAGTAAACCAAAGGTTTATTATTTTTTTGTTTTTTGTCTGTAGTTAGAGCACGGATGACAAATGACTGGCCTGAGCGACCGACTCATTTAACTTTGGCTAGCGAGCAAATTAAAGTTGAAAAATATATCCTTCGCCAGGTAGAGTTGAGAATAAATTATTATTTTTATACAATTTATAGTTACAAAATATCAAAATAATCAGTTATACCGATAATAGTATCATATTCTTTCATATAAATTACGATGAGGTCGGCATATAACATATGATTATTTACACATGTATCAAACTCTTTCAATATGACTTCTGCATTCAAATACTCTCCGAATAACAACATTACACTAAGAATGTCATTCCATGAGGAAGCAAAAAACAGAACTACTTTATCTTTAGGAATATCAAATGTACCCTGCTTTGATATTCAACAATCCATTGGTATACCAGTAGTTACACTAGAAACAAAACCAACAGCTACAAAGAAAGTTACCATAATACCTAAACCTACTATGTTTAGCACTGGTCCGTTAGCTGGTATTTCTATCTCAGCAAATGGATGCTCACTCCTAAAGGCGGACTCTATTGATGATGAAACATCCAAAACTTTAATGAAATTCATCTTCTCAAAACCAATGGAACATGTGATGAAATATCATTGAAAAATGGATTCTAAAAATCAAAAGGAGAAAATATATCACAATCAGGGACTTGAAGGGCTGTACCTGGTGTAAAAGCGTACCAAACAGTACAACCAATACCCAAAATAACAACTTATAGTAATTATTAATGATAGAATGGGATCTGAAATTTAATGTTAAATTTATCGTTTATGCAAAATTTGATTTCTAATTTGAATTGATTAAGGTTTCTGAAAGATTCAATTATGTTTTACTTGAGAATTAATTTGGAACTAAATTTTATGTTGGTCATTACAAATTTGTTTGATAACTTGAAAATCTGCCTGTTCTATTTTAAGTGCTTTTTTTACACAATTTTTGCATACGGTACATCTAGAGTACCATAAATTTTGATGCCTCTATATATTTCCACCTTCAAATTTTGCACAAATTTGTACACTTTAAGCTTATTGGTAGCCACTAGATGTGCCGTGAATCTTAATAATGCTTCCAACTTCCCCAAATAATCACAAAAAAGATCTCATCTGGTGAAGCTAAACAAACTCTACTAATTTTCGTGTCCTTGAAGTGTAGCTAAAGTGTTTATCATAAAATATTTTCATGAATTTCCCTCATGTCAATGTCTTCACATTGTTAGTGTCTTAATTGAGTCTCACAGAACCTTACATCCTAAACCAATAGATACGTCGAACAAGAAACCTTTTATTTTTTTCTCAATCTTTACATATTCGAATATATCTTCTAATGCTCGGACTCATTCTTTAGCTTTGGTTTGGTCAAAAAAATCTCCATTAAAGCTCAGTGATTTTAACTGATGGAATTTTTTTCGACTAGCTTTTACATGATCAGTTGGAAGTGGTTCCCTTGTTCCTCCCTCTGCATAAGTCTTTCTAAATATAAGCTGACGTTCTAAGAGTTTAGATAATTGTCCAATAGCGTCATCTCTAGTATCTATATTTCCCCTAGTTTCTCCTACCATAACATTTCAAGTACTTCTAACACAAATCAAATAAAAAATAATAATTCAATAGCAAAACGTAACACCAAACAAATATGCTTATGGTTAAGGAAACATTTCCATGATGAGCTTGCATTGTGAGGTAGTGAGCAGAAACAATTTTGACCTAATTTTGGCTATGTTACTATAATTGTAACGCAAGTGGAGTAAACATTTCATTTTCATTATTTTATTTATTTTGATCAAAACTAAAACAAGTCTTTTAAAAAACATAAACTACGGAATACTTTTGAAAAATCCAATTTAAAACTTAATATAAAAGAACATATCGTTTATGGAGTCATTCAAAAACAAACTATTGATAAATCATTCTTGATTAAAACAAACTTAACGAAATTGTAATTTAAAAGTGAAATCTCTTTTTCGTGAAAATGTCATCTTTAAGCCATAAACCATTGGTCAACTTTGCACCAACAAAGTCTTAAGCTCGCCCATGAGAGCGACTCTTCAACTACATCTTTTATTCGATTTTATTATCTTTTATGTCAACATTATTTTCACTTACATTACAAAGTTCATCTATGAATCTAATGCTTAGCAAAAATACATAATTAATATGATAATGATATGCAATTCGTGAAAACATATATTTTATTTTCATACTTTGTTTTTTCTTTTCTTTACTTTACAGTCCAGTTGTTGGGAGTAATTTAGTCTAGGAAGGGGGTGTAAACACTATTTGGTCTACCTCATACGGGACAACCAACTTGAATCCAGCCCCACAATAACTATTTACATATATTTCTGCAGTTGTTCAGTCTTTTAGTCATCCTGTCTTTCTTAATTAAAACACTTTCGTGATGCATGAGATATACACATAATCATATTACGCGAAACATAAAAAGAAAATATAATATGAGTCCAACCTATTTCACATTCTAGTCACGGTAACAGTATGATACATAATGTCATTCTATCAATAAAGTTAGTACTACAAAACTAAAGGTCAATAGCACATCATCAAACCATTATGGATACGATAATGAAACACAACAATTTACCATAACACATTCTCAAACCATCGTTAAATTTGTTAACATGTCATCGTCAAAAGTCTATAATATAACATATCCCAAATCAATATCATCATATGTACCACAATTAAACAAATCCTCAATCAATAGTAACCACAAATAAGATATTAAAATATAAAAATTACCCTAGCACCTTATGATGCAGGTCGAAAGGCCAAATACATAGAACGTCACTTACATCGAAGTCTTAGCATGTTAACGGTCTCTTATGACAATTAACATTCACTTTAGATCAATCTAACCATAAAGATTCTCGCATATTACTATATTCTAGTAAAAAAAAATTAAACGTCTAACTAATAGAAAGTTGGACATAAAAGTACCTACAGGTAAACCCTAAAAGCAAATTTGGTACCCTAAACGATCATCTCATACTCTTTTATTCAAATGCATATTCGATTGAGGATCTTTTCCTCTAAAATTTTGGGATTGATTTGGTTTTCCTTGCTAGAACTTGAGAGAAGGTCAAAGGCAACTTGTGGTTCTAGGACGAAATAATACATTATGGTTTGGGTTTTTGTTTAAATGTATACTTTTTATGTGACACTAGTCGACCACTAATCGACATGGAATTCTCCAAACATCGCCTCCTTCGTTCAGTCGACCACTACTGTTTCTCAATCGATCGCTCTATTATTCACATAAAAATTATTCTTTTTTTATTTAATCAATTTACAACATATCACATGTATAACCTTCGTGATAACAAATTATCTTCCAAATACTTCAATAATAACAATATAAAATATAAATATGTCTATATACATGAAGCTACATGTAAAATCCGTCAAAATTTTTCTCCGCTCAAATTTCGTGTAAATTTTTCGCGAATTTTATATGTAATTTTTTTTAAAGAATAAAAGTGCAGCGTATAAATTTTTTGGCCACGCGTAGCACGTTCCTGTAACTTAAGGAAATTAATTAAAATTTGTTGTTGGTGATCGATAAATATAAGTAAATTAATGCTCAGGTAAAGGACGTTAAACTTTAACGAGAGAATTATTCGGAAGAAAATTTAAGAAACGGAAAATCAAAATTCATTAAATAAATTTATATAAATAAAATAAATTAAAATAAAAGTTTTATTTAAAACAATAGGTTTTCTTTTCAGAAAACCGTTTTTTTTCTCGGCAGAAGAGAGAGAGAGAGAGAGAACGGCAGAGAGGGAGAGAGAAATATCGACGCCGGCCAAACGACGTCCGTTCGGAGCGATTTTGGTGTCAAACTCTTCATCTAGAAGAGTAGAGCAACGTTAGTGAAGGACAAATTCGAAGGTAAGCCCTCGTTCGCTCTAAATCGAAGTTTGAACTTTCGAGTTTTCTGGTTTTTGGGAAAATCTGAGATTTAGGTTGTTTGTTTGTGATTTTGGCAGGATTCGACCGGAACGAAGGTGAGAAATGTATTGGAAACAAGATTTGGCGAAAGACGGGGTCGAAAATCGCGATATTCGCGACCCCGAGCCTTCGGCCGTCGGTGGTCGAGTTGACTCGGCCGACAGCGAGTTAACTCGGCTGTGGGCTGAGTCAACTCGGTCTCTGGGCTGAGTCGACTCGGTCTCTGGGCCGAGTTGACTCAGGTTCTGGACCGAGTTGATTTAAGCCCAAAGCCGAGATGGGCCAGGCCGGGTCTGACCCGGATCCCAATTGGGTTCTTCTGGGTCCGACCCGAGCCCAAGGACGACTTGTCAGGCCCGACCCGATTCCGGTTGGGTTCAGTTGTTTGGCCCGAGATCAAGCTGGGCCTGAGCTGGGTTGGGACCCAACTCATTTTTGGTTAAGCCCGGCCCGGATCCAACTGGTTCAAGTCCGACCCGAACGAAATGGGTTCGGTCCCACTCGATCCAGACCCAGTTAGTTCGGGCCTGGCCCGACCCGAACTGAGTCGGTTTGGGGCGACCCGAACAGGTCCGACCGACCCGGGTCCGACCCGGATTGAAGTCAAAGTCAACGTTGACTGTTGACTTTGACTAGGAAGTCAACGACGTTGACTTTTACAAAAAGTCAACACGGACCGTTTTAAGCCCGTTTTCACACTGGTTCGCATGTTTATATCGTTTCGGACCCCGATTGGGCCGTAACGGGTCCCGTTGACTTTTGTCTGAAAAGTCGACTTGAGTCGTTTGGGTTTGTTTTTGTCCCGGCTTCCCATGTATATCGTTTATGACCCTATTAGACTTTGATGGGATTTCTCCTTTGTGTTAATTTTCCAGATTTTGAGGATTTTACTGAGTTTGAAGCGATTCCCGGGGAGCCCCCGGCTGCCGAGACTAAAAGGACTCGCCACATGGGTATGGGTTCTTATACTTATTACGTTATACCTAGCCTGACATGCACGTATATTATTTTTGGTGGGATACCACCAGTATTGACCTCGGCATTTTACGAGCATGTTCATTTTACGTTGTTGAGGCATGTTCATGTTTTGTTGGATCTCTACTGCTTATTTGAGTTTGGATGCCTTGTTTTACTCGCCTTTGCCGACGGGCTCGATTTGAGATTTATCGTGAGATTGTTATATTGCGATGTATATGTGTTTTATTCATGCATTGGTTTCTCACGTACTCATTGTTTTTTTTTTCTTGATGTGCATTGGAGTTTGGTTCTGGAGATAATCGTCTGGCACTCTCAGCATATGGGCCCGGCTGAGAGTATCAGGGGATTTTGCCCAGACGCACCCATATTTGAGGGTTGCCGTAATACTCCCCACACTTGTTTGGATACAGCCCAGGGCTGAGTGGTTGCGTCCCTCCTGGATGATTGATTATTGTGCGGTACTCCCCGCTGAAGGAGTGATGGGCTCTGAGCTTTGCTAGCCCCGTTAACCGACCTGGCCAGTGTCTGTTCGTTGCTACCTCCGGTTTATAAGTCCATTGTGCAGTCCCGTTGGGGCCCAGGGTTGAGTGGTTGTGTCCCTCCTGGTGCGCTCCTGTGCGTGTATCCGCGATGGCCCAGGGCTGAGTGGTTTCGTCCCTCCTGGTTGGTTGACCTTTTTCTCTTCTCCCTATGAGGCCCTGCCGGTGTTATCGCGGCCTTTCTTTGTGGTATGACTCGGAGGATCCTTGAGCGACTTCCATTTTTACTGTTCACTTGGTTTTATGCGATTGTATGATAGGTGAGGGCCTATTTTACTATACGCACCGTATTTTCGAAACTAGCCCTATCAATCGTTTTGAAAATGAGAAGATAATTTGATAATATTAAAACACGTGCATTGATTTTAACCGGGCATGCATAATGAGATATGTGGTAGGTATAACATCCCATACTGAGTTTGTCACTCACCCCAATGACTCCCCCCTCAACAGGTAGAGGAAAGAAGAGCAGGAACCGAGGTTGATTGGCTCCCGAGTTTGTGGACATCTCTAGAGATTTTTATCCGATATTTATTTCATTTAAGAATTTATTCGGTATTGTACTGATCATTAGCATGTATTATTTTAATTCTGATATTCTACTATTGCTCTTAATCTCATTTTAGTTATTTCGAGGAGTTATGGGATTGCTCTTAAAATCTTCCGCAACTAACCTTAGGTTAGGCGGTGGACCTCTCTGAAGTTGATCGTCTAATCTGGCGTTTCTGTTAGGGTCTCTTCCGGATTGTGACACTACAAGTTATCAAAGTTCTCGGGTGTTATAGACTTACCCCAACAAACATTCTTTTTAGATACTTAGCGGAATTTTCAACTGCGAATACAGTACTGATTTCATTTATTTACATATTTCTATATTGAGAATTCATTTTTGGTGAAATAGGACACATTCATTAATTATTTTCCTTTTCAGTTTAGTATTTTGTTATTTCATTTTTTACACGGTCTTTATGTGTTGCACTATATTGACGTAATGGTTCATCCTAGTTTTATCGTCCAACGTTTAATTTTTCATAAGACTTCTACTACAATATTAAAAGATTAACTTTAAGAGTTTGGTGGTGAAGTTCTCATATATGTCACGGTGTTTTCTATTGTCTTGGATTCCTTTTGATGCCGTGACAGAATACATCATTAGTCATTACGAGTACATTTGTTATTATAAAGTCCATGATGTTGATCTAAAGATTGTAATGAAGTCACCTTTTTTATTAAGTAATTCATTGTTTCAGATTTATTACTTTAGATTAAGCTAATCAACTATCCAAAAGTATCTTTGAATTGGTACTCAAATTTAAAAAAATATTTAAAGACTTTTTCAAAAATAAATATACTTAAATAAAACTTTCAAGAATTGGGAATAACGTTGAAGTCTCAATTAAATAAAGGGGAAATATCAATTTAGGATGGGGGGTTCCGGTGGTTGATGCTGATAACTCAGATTTTAAATTTCGTCAGTCAATTACTCTGTACTTTGACAATTTATGGCACCCCGTTTCCGTTAAAAAATAGCCATGTGCGCCGTTGAAATGACACTTCGGAGATCGGCGCTTTCTCAGAGACGGCGGGCAAGACAACTTCTCAGGAATTCTCGCTTCTTTCGCAGTCGGCGTCGTCCATAACCATTCTTCATCACTGTCATCTCTCTCTTGTCTGATCACTTTTGTGTTTATCGGCTTCAATGAAGATGTCGCTGAAATTCCGGTGATCACCCATTTTTCCCCTCTGCTTCCAACCCAAAATCCAGCTGAAATTTCTTAGAGACTCCCATATTCCAAATCCGAACAAAGACAACCTTTAGGAACAGGGTAGCAAAAGTAAAGTTGGCTTCTTCTTTTCTGAGAAATACAAACGGGGGAAGAAGAAGGGAAGAAAATCAGATTGAGAAAAGGAAAAGGGTCTCGCTCGAAAGACCAGGTGACTGACGCGGCTTGAAGAAGGAGAGAAAGGAAGAATCAAAGGAGGTTTTGAATAAAAAGTGAAGGTCCGGCCACTGCAAATTTCTCTTAAATCTGCAATTTTCTAAGATTCTCAGCTCTTGTGTTGCGCAGGCAATGTTAGCTCCTCCAAATGCAGAACCAGTTTATGGGTCTATAGCAGACGGAGAAAACTTAATCGACTCGACAGAAGTTGATATCAGGATGCCATTATTGGTCTACGTTTCAGAGGAATTGATCGGAATACTGTGTTTTTCGATAGAATCATAAGACCGGTTTTTCCTGCGAAGAAGTGTTGGAAGAAGGTTTTCCCTCTTTCTCCGTGTTAGCACATGTCAATTTGCAAACAATCTCATATTTTAGAGCGCAAATTGATATTTACCCTTGAACAAAATATAAAATGACTTAGGAGATGACTGTTAGATCAGGAAACCTTTCTTTTTTGGGTAGAACAGAGGCATAGATTTTGACTAATTTTTCTAAGTCTAATTAAACTTGTTTGGAGTTTAAAGTGGAACGGAAAATTCAAAATGTCCAATTGAGCTGGAAAAAAACATACTTAGAGGTACAAATACAGGATCAAGTGCAGTTCCATCTGTCACAAGTTGCCCGACCCAAAGCACTCAGTTTATCCGATACAATTCGGTTCCAACCTTAGGAAAACCGAGAGTAGTAGAATCCAAAGGTCTGGACTATGGTTCAGAATCCGTAGTAGAAATGCAACCCTTGTTTTAACTATGATTCAAAATGCATAATCGAGTCCTAAAAATATAGTTAGAGTGGGAAGGATTTGGATTTATGTTTGAATCGGTTTAGTCCCAACCCTAGGAAAATTGAGTTTAAAATCGAATTGACAACTCCTAGTCCCACGACTACGTTGGTTGGGCCTGGCTCAGTCTTCCTACCCAACGTTGCGGGGGAGAGCTTTCATCACCTAATACTGGGCCTAACTTGAACATTGCCAGCCCATCAACGTAAACTCCTAACTCCGCTGTCTTCTTTAATTCTCATATTACTCCTTTGCAGATTTCTTTTATTTCCTCTTTGGAAAAAAGAGAGATGATTAAGCTTTGAAAAAGAAAGTCAATTAGAAAAACAGAAAACATTTATGTAAAATTAAAAATAATTTAAAAAGTAATTTTGAATAATTAAAAAAAAAAAAGACCAGAAAAGGGAGATTAATAAGAAGCTTATCAATTGAATGTGATTGGACAACTAAGTAGTGAAATACTAAATTTAGAAAATAAATAAAACGACAAGCTCTATTTAATGAATCATTCATCTACGTGTCCATCCCTTATTCCACCACTATTTTCCGCGTCACGTGTACTATAAGACAAGCAAGTTAAGAAGCGGACGTGGGGAGCGTGGCGGAGAGCGCGTGGACAGGAAACAGACATTTCTGTCCTCACAAAAGAAAAAGGAGGATGCGAAATTGCTCCGTCTTTTACTTTAAAAAAAAAAAAAAGAGACACCACTCGCTCCCTGAACACTGTGGCCCACGAGAGGTTCCTGTCACCCTCACTCACTCTCACTCTCTCCCTCCTTCTCACAATCTCAGTTTATCGTTTCGTTTCTCCAAAATATCGTGGGGCCTACATTTTTGGTCGGGGAATTGGAGTTGCTGACAAATCTTAGAATATTTGAAGTAATGCCAACATCACATTTATGTGTCATTCTCGTTCTACTACTTAATATTATAGTAAAAATAAATTAACACATTTGTTATTTCATAAATTAAACTATAATGAAGATGTAATTACTAAACCTACCCACCAACACTATGGCTGTCTCTCTCTTGGCGATCCTCTATTGGCTTAAATGGATTATCAAATAGTTTCCACCACTACTAAGCTGGATTCCTTCCTCAAAAAAAAGTTTCTCTAAAATAGTGTTTTTACAAGAAAATTATGATAAAAATATCATAGATAGTTAAAAAAAATTACTTGACAAGTACGCGTTGACACTGTCAGTTTGTTGTTCATCGTTACAATCACATTATATGATGAAAAACATATAACTTTACTTCGCAGAAGAACTAGTTATATTTATGATTTATTATATATGTTTACGTAATGTCATATTAATTAATTTTGGTAGAATTATAAATTATTGACTAATAGATGGATTTGAATCAGCGTAGGTCAAAAATTAGATCATAATATCATATTTCAGCTGTGGTTTGCTTATCTGTGTATTTTGTTTCTTGTCAAGATCCTCGAGCAAGTTGGTAAAGGTTTTCATCTCTCAAAATTGAAAATGTTTCGAAGATAGAGTTAACAGAATTTCTAATGATAGATTTCTATTAGCTATTGTGTCCAACTTAAGATTCCCATAGTAAAAAGATAAGAATATCAGTTCCACAATTTCAAAAAATTTTAAGATTCAAAGTGCTAATTACTCGTTAATTAATAATGGTTTTAGAAGTTTTTATCCTAAGTATAAAGAGCTCAAACTCTAAGGGAGATATTAATAATTAATTATTTCTTTCTTTAGACTCGTGTTTTATACATTTCAGTAATTTTGAATTTGCCAAAAATAGGGTGGGTCTTATTTTTTAAATTTTACAGTGACTTTAATAAAGACAAATATATCATTTACTTTCAAAATCTATATTTTTCCAATTTATGTAAGCATCAATTTCAAAATATCTACAAATATTATATTTAAAATAATATAATTAGCACACAGATCTTGACAAATAATATAATAAGTAATAATTTAAATCATTGATTATCTATCAATTAGAAGGATAATGAGATGATCATACCTGATACGTACCTTCGTAAAAACAATTAATGTGAGGGTCCAAACATGTTTTCTAAACTCACTAGAGTAATTAGATCTTATGCAAAACGAATTTGACGTCCATCCCATCACTAATGCTTTTTAGGTTATCCTTAGTGCTTGTCGGGTTTCTAAATCTTCTAACCCATTATCAACCTCCACTAATGGTGTACTTTTTCCCACTGCAAGATTGATTGATAGGATTATGAACGAGAAACATTATTTATGATACCATATGACTCTTCCCACTAAAGAACATCCCTACTGAAAGTGATCTTAGAGCTAAACTTTTGTTTTGTCTATATTCTCAAAAACTCAAAATCACCTGTAATGAACTTTCTAGATAAGAACATTTTTCTTGCACACAAATTATGACGGTCTGACTTTTGAAAATAAGAACGACTTACAATTTTTATATTTGTGAAAGATTAAAGTATACAATTTCACGTCGCTTAGAAAAGTGAAAAATAAATGGTTTATAAAGAATTTTTTTTCATATCTAATACAATGTTTTTTTAGCTTACCTTAATAATAAAACTGTGCGATTTTCAGTTCAAAAATAACAATATTATATTAGAAAGATTGAGAATTCAACAATAGTAATAGAATTGAAGTCCAACCAATAATGCAGCCGACAGAGACGTCAGTCCCAAGAAGAAAATTGTGATAGTTTACCCTGTGAAGACAATAATAATTCAAGATTTTATTATTTATAAAGATTCAACTTTTTTCTACCTAGTACAATGTATTTTGGATTAACCTAAAAAAAAATCGTACATATTTTCATCCAAGACGTAAAATACTGTATTAGAATAATCGAAAACTCTACACAAGTACATTACCAAAAGTGTTTGAATATTTATTAATGTGCTTGTGTAATGGAGTACCAAGAGATCTCGGTGGAGAATAAGTTGACAATAAGGAGAGAAAGATAAAGTTAAAGAAAGTCTAGTCCACCTTTTGGATTCAATTATTATTAAATAAACAGTAATATGTTCTTTTTTCGTAATAAACTTTATCGAATAAATAATTAAGAATTCACATATTCTCTAATGCAAAAAGAATTGGACGTGGAAGAAAAGTTGCATGATAATGTGAATAAGTAGAAAAAAAGTTGGTATGCGTCTACCTCAAAGTGGACCCCACTATTGTCACAATAATTTTGACAATAATTTTTTGAGACATGTCACATCATTCATTCACTAATAAAATTAAACTTTTATATATATAGATATATACATACATGCACATACACATGTATGTATGTACATGCATGTATATATGTACGTATCTATGTCTATATGATAGAGATTGCCACGTGACATACCTATGTTCAGATAAGAGGAAAAGATTAAAACAAAATGTTAGGGAAAAATGACATACACTCAAATATTGTCAAAATTACTTTATTATAAGTTTATATTACCGAATATGTTACTATGTACTTTATATTGATCATTACTTATAATTGTACTCTAATAGTTGTACTATATATAATTGACAGTTACAGTCTATATAATTGGCATTTATTTGTAAAGATGTGGTACCAAGTAAAACTAACATTAGATATGGGGTAATTTATTAAAATTTTATGATAAGAAATATCATTTGTAAGAAATATAAAGTAACCAATTAGGATTGTGAGGTTCATTAAAATATGAGTTGATATGCACCCAACTTAGGTAACATTGCAAATGCTACTCTACACTCTTTTAAAATGACAAAGGTAGTTATTATTCTGCTATGGTTACCAATAAACTGTATTGCTTTGTGTTTAATCCCAAGACATTATTTCATATTAAAACTATCATAAAAGTGAACATATCCAAATTCAGTTTAGATATTCTCTTGCAATTCATGTTTATTGCGCTTCTTTTTATAAACGCATTCTTGCAAGATGATGGGCATTTGAAATTGTTGAGAATCAAACGCTAATAATCGGGAAAAAAAAAATACAGAGAAACAAGGACACCATAATTTAGTGAAAAACATTTTCGAAAAAAATCACTGACAGAGGATAAATTCACTAATCAGAAATAAAACACAATATGTATCACAGAGTTTTGCGAATCAAGTATTAATTTGTAGAAAAAAAAACTCTAATATTGATATACGATCCGACCCAATTCAAATAAAATTCTAATCACACCAAACTTTAATAGAAATAAAAGTCAAGAATATACTCAACCCACCTTAATTTTTAGTTATTTATAATACTTATTTAGTCTATTTTAAAGTGAAATGACTACGTTCTAATTTCTACACATTTAGGCTAGTTGGACATCTATGTTATTTTATATGGTCAAAGTCCAAGAATATAATTGCATTTAACCAATTTTAACAGACTTTCACAGTGGTAGCTATATACTACGTGACAATCTCTGACCATCCAAAATTGGACCAACGATTTAATAAATTATATTTGACAATCTCTTTGTGGACCAGGTCCATATATATATTAGTGATTGCCACGTAATATAATATTGATCTTGTGATATCTAAAATTGTTAATATTATCACGTGTATGTTCATCCATCAATTATATTAACATAAGATCAAAACAATTATCGCATAGATCATACCATTAGTTATATATATTGATATAGATATAAATAAAATGTGGATGAGTAGAATAAAAATTACATGTATTCTAATTTTATTTCTTAATACGATTAACACTAAACTTAAAAATTGGAGTAAACCATAAAATCATAATTTTATTCTGCAAAATAACGGTGATTGCATATATTTATAAACATAAATCACACAAACACAATCTCCCGTTAAGCCAAAATGTATTATAAAAAAAATAATATCCATATGAGTGATATGGTCTTGAAAGAACTTGGGTGGTATTTTCTGAGGGAGTTTGTCTCAATACATTTAATAATGAAGAGGTTGATGTCTACAAGCATAGGCTTCGACGAGCTCCTATTACTATTAAGAAAACATAGAGCTAATTTCGTGACATAACATCCTTAGCTATCTTTGAATTCCTTCAACAATTCTTACTCCTGTGACAAGACTGCTTAGCCATAAAACCTCTTTTAACACCTTTTTAACCTGCTAAAATTTTTCCCACCGTAGTAGAAGAAGTTACAAGTGATTGTCTAACACGTTTCCAGAAAATATATCTTTAACCAGCAAGCAATATGTTATTAATGTAAAGCTATAAAAATATAACTACTGTCACAGAACTTATGCTATGCACACTATCCATAAATTCACTTTAAAATTAAAAGTGATAACTATCATTGTAGCGCTCCGAAAACCCACGCAGTCTCCGCCTCACTCTTCTCTGTCACCACCCGGCTCACTCTTCTCTGTCACCACCCTTCCAGCACCCCGAGTCGTCCCCGGACTCGGGTCACCAACCATACACTTACTCATCACTCCGATAAAATTCGTATAAAATTTAAAATTTTTGATATTCAACTTAAAATGATATTTTAAAAACGCTTAAAAATCATCGCGACGGAAGAATCAATCGAAAGTGGTTTTAAATGACACTTCACTCTTCAAAACATTGTGAAAAGAGGTATTAGTCGACACCTGGGAACACTGGTCGACACCTTAATATCCTTTACCAACCTCAGTCGAACTTCGAGGTCGACACTTCAATTCTCTCTGCTCGCACAAGTCGAACATCGCGGTCGATACTCTCATTGTTTTTACACTAACCGATCGACACCTAATTACACCGGTCAACACCTAATTTGGCTCTGTTCCCGTAAGTCGACTCCCACGGTCGACATTTGCCTAGTTCGGTCGACACTTACACTTACCGATCGACACTTTAATGAAATGGTCGAACCCCACGATCGACATTCTCGTCACTTTTACACTACGCGGTCAACACCTAAAGGCTCCGGTCGACACATTGCACTGGTAGCCTAGAATAAACATCAGATCCAAAGGAAATCGTACGGCGAAAACTTCCACTATTAAAACCACAAAGTAAATACCTGTATTTTTTTAGACAAAGTTTCCTCAGATAATTTCAAAACACAACTATACATCAATCCCGACTATTAATGTTAAAACCCGCCTATGCCTCAAAATCTATACACTCGACATGAACTCCACAAGACACAACCCTCAGAACCTACCATCCGGCCTCACTCTACGGGTCGGGCCGCTTTGACGAACTCCACCTGCCGGCACATGGTAGCACTTCGCCAACCGCTTACTCGTCCTGTCTGGACTTTCGTAACTCACCAACAGCAATCTCTGCACCTACACCACAGAACATATAACATAAGTCTAACGTTCAGTAAGTAGTGCGATATGAAAGTAAAACCGACAATGCAATCCTATCACATGAAATTTCTATGCTCAAGTTCATGTTGTCACAATCTGTGACGCGTAGTGCAATTGTGCCAGGGTGAGGGTGAACCAGCGCTACTCTACACCCTGACACGTCGCCATCGTCCCAGACGCCCCAGCAACGAGGCCCACAAGACACACACACGCGCCACCTCACAGCAACTACAGCACGGTGAGGGTGAACCTCGTGCCACACTACATTCTGATGCGTCGCCACCACTCCGGTCTCCCCAACAACAGAGCCACAGTTGCCACACACACATTTCGCGGTAGCCCAGCTGGCCTACCATTCGCAACTAGAGATGCACCAGCCCACTCCTCGAGCAGGATATGCGGCGCCACCGTCCATCATGCTCACCTTCAACACGTACACGCCGCATGACGGCCCAGCCGGCCTACTCCCCGAACGGAATTCACGGTTGGTTATGCACCGGCACACTCCTCGAGCAGGATCCGCGGTACCACCGCCACGCGTCTCACCGCCACTTACTCAAAACATGCTCAAAACTATTTTCGTACACTTTTCAAAACATGATGCACGTCAAACAATACGCACGCACATCACAATCAAATAACACAATCCTGATGTTCCTCGGTGTAGACTCACCTGGGCAAATCACATGCATACACTACTTACCTGGCGTCCTAAGCTTTCCCGGTGCACAACTTCACCAAAATCTGGTTCAACCTACTGTAAGTTTTTGCAATTGTTCTGTGGTCGACACATTGAGATGTTTGTCAACAGTTCGAGCTCTCTGTGAGTTTTTGCAATTGTTTTGCAGTCGACACCTCGAGATGTTGGTCAAAACTTTGAGCTCTCTATAATTTTTTAAAATGTATGTGTGGTCGACACTTTGTTCATCTGATCGAAACTGTGAGCTCTCTGTAACTTTCTAAAATGTACATGTGGTCGATGCCTTGCTGATGTGGTCAACACTTTGAACTCTCAAGTTCTTAAACTGTTTTTCACATACTTTTCATCTAAGTCCTATAAATTTTATCATTAATTGAGAAGACTTAATAACCAAAAACTTCTTATCAATAGAAATTTCAAATAATAAATCAATAAACAACTAGGTAGAATTTAATCACATTTAGAATAGTTATCATCAAAATACATTAAACTTAAATTAATTTAAGTTAACGTTTATGATATATGAGTGAATTACATAGTAAAAGTCAATAAAAAACTTAGGTAGAACTTAATCACATTTAGAATACTTATCATCAAAATACATTAAACTTAAATTAATTTAAGCTAACATTTATGATAGATAGAGTGAATTAGATAGTAAAAGTCATTCTATTTTTTGCGAAATTAACTTGAGACTTATTTTGAAACTTGTCATTAATTTTCTCGACAAGAGAATTTTTGATATTTTAGATTGTTGAAAAAAAATACTCTACTACATCTCATATTTATTTTTCTATAATAACACATGATCTACGAACACCTCTATTGTAGTATCAGAGTTTGTTTTAGTACAGGTAGATGTATGTTCGATAAACGGAGAGGAAGATTTGCACCTGACCTCATTAAGGCACTCGTTTGCATCAAATATTGGAATAACTCGAAGTCGAGATATCAACTACGAGATGACGAAATACATAAAGAATTAAGAAACTTAGATGTTAAAGATTATATCTTTTTTTTACTTTGCATTATAATTTGAAGTAACTTTTTTGACATATTGCAAATGACTAGTAATTGGATGGGTATCAATCTAGTTGGCAAATTTCTAGTGATGCAACTATCAAATATTTGTGTGATATATTATTTTATTGGATCGTCCTAAATACATGTCATTTCATATATTAGTAAAATAATTTTATTAATAAAACAACTAACTAAGTATATTTTGATATTATAATGATAAATAATTATCATAATTTTAATATCTAAGTTTTAAAAAATATAAATTATATTAATATAAATTGAAAACATCTATATATGTTCGACTTGTTAATGCTCGTTAAGCTCATTTAACTCATGGCTCGAGAGCCATCTCGATTGTAACAGTTAATTTATCACTCCAAGTAAAATTTGAGCGACCAATTTAATTTTTTTTCCAAAGAATAATCTAAAACATATTGCATGGACTTAATAAATATGTTAGAAGATCTCGATACCCAAAATAACAATATTTCCAATGTGAGAAAACATTATTTTTAGTTAAAATCAATATATCAACTTAAGCACTTTAATTATCAAAACAAATAAGCGTAACATTCATTAAGCTAAGAATCTAAGACAAGTTTAATTTAAACTCTCATAATTTTTCCCTTAATGTACACGTAATATGTTTAGCTAAGATGTTTCTCTTATATCTTCTGAAAAATTTTTCAAGAAAGTCTGCACACATCTGAAAACCAAAAATGTATACCAAATTATCTAGATAAACATAATTTAAAGTTCAATCACAACCATTATCAACAAAAATTATCAAATCAAATACAACTTGAAGATAAACGCATAACGTAAAACAAAATAAACAATCCATACAAGTCCATATTCAAAATAAAAACTAGAAATATACGTGTTGCAGCTACTCCTAATCATCCATCGGAAGATTGACATTAGAAGTAGAAGAAAAATTCGGGTCAACTGATGGTCTAGGCTTGAAAAAGAGATTTATGTTCCAAATTATCTGTAAACTCCTCAAGATGACAATCAATAACTTCAAATCTTAAACAACTCTCAACTTAAAAGCCTAGTAAGGATTCACACTGATTTTGGATATGAGTCTCCATGTCCTTCCAAAGGTTGAAGAAACATGTTAGAAGATATACCTTCTCTCTTACCGACTTAAGTGTGTCAGTTGTAACCTTATGGGAGCATCATGGCCCTATGTTGTCTCTTCAAGTTGAGTCATAGGGGCTGCAAAAGATGAGGCGTTGTGATCGATCTTGAAGATCCACACTTCAAATCTCCACAATTCTCCTACAAGCTTAAGTGTGTCGGTTGTAGTATTCACTACCCTTACTTGATTAATTGGCTCATCTAGATGAATTGTAATTATGTTATCATCGAATATCCTTGGCAACAAAAGGTTGAATTGAAGGCAATTTGCATAGTTGTTGATAATGTCGATCATGCAGTTCAATGTAACAAACTGGGATTAAATCTTCTCTCATTGTAGATTTTCTCTAATAGATATAGGTTCATACTACTCACATGATATCTATGACCATCTCGTGGCAAAAGAATGTACTTAAGTGTATGTTGAATGACTCATGCTCGTACATTTAACGGATGGTGTTGCTACAACAACAAACTTTCACAATGATTGTAACTCTCAAGTGAAATAATAATGAAAGTTAGGTAAATGACTTAGTGTAATGGTTTGAACCTTCAATATTTTAGTGTCAATAATGTATTATTGATATTTATTCTAGATGATATATTAATGTAAGTTATGGAAGTTATATTGAAGAAATGGTACAAAATCCTTGAGAATGCTAAAAATGAAATTGTTTTGTAGGAACAAGTTTAATTGTAAGTGTAATAAATTTTGTTGTAATAATTGGATTACTATGAAATTTAATAGTCTTAAACTAGACATTTAAAGAAAAAGAATGACATTAGAATGAAAGAAGTTGGATATATATAGCAAAAGTTATTTACTTTTTAATTTGATGAATACAGTTTACATTTTAAACTGCACTGCTTTGGTAATGGCTTAAAACTACATCTTAGAGCGGGAATTTGGACAAAGTTAAAGAAGAAAAAATATTTTCAACACTTTATACTATGTATCTATGTAATAGCTTTGGACAACCAATGGAGTTAAAACATGTGGCAGTCAACATATGTTGGATAAGCTGTTTATTTAAGTAATTAATTAAGTTATTTAAGTATGATTAAGGCTAATTAATCATGATTAATTATGTTAATCATGTTGATTAACTTAAAATTAATCAAAATTAATTAGTTTCAGCTAAGTATATTTAAACATAAGTAATCATAGTATTTTAAAGAATATTCATAGAAGAAATGACAATTCTGGACAAAGTCATGAAGATGTTGGATTAAAAATGGAAGTTCATCCAAAAACCATCAACAAATGAGGGACAAAAGCTGAAGAGACAGCCATTTTCGTGGGATCCAGATTGAGAAGAGTGAAAAAAGAGAAAGAAGAGGGAAAAAGAGGAAAAATAAAATAAAATTTTGAACTTGCTCCTCGAAGAAAATTTACTCAGTTTGGGGAGACGATTTTATAGAATTAAAAATCAGTTCATCAGGTGGAAATTTTGTAGGAGAGGAGGAACCTTTAATAAGTAAGTAAATCCTACATTTATAATAATTAATTTAATTTTATTGCATTGTTTAGGTGGAGATAGATTTAAATCATATTCTTGGTTCTGGTTAAGCTTAAAATTTTGATTTTAGATTAAAGTAATTAAGTGGTGTTGTTTTGATGTGAAATGAATGGTGTTTTATGAAAATTTATGTTTTCAAATTGTATTGTAATATTAAAAAAAAAGTTTTGAAAATATTGTTTTAATTCAAAGTGATACGTTGGTTTTCAAAATGATTTGCATGAGTGAGTTGTATGATTTTAAATGTACATAACATTGGCTTTATAAAATGTGTTAAATCATGTATTTGAAGAATAGAGGAAGTTAACAATCTCGGTAACACATTAACCCAATAGTTGGACTTGCCTATTTGTGTGCAATGTGTATGACTATGAAAATGAGAAGGAGATCAATATAATGTACTCCTTAAGTTGAAAATCCCTAAACTTTGAAAGGAAGCAATGCATAGGGTCTTACAGTCTTGCCAGAGATAGTCCGGGAACGTATAGGATTGTGTGATAGTTATACATGTTGGGATTAGAGTGTATTGCATTTTTAACATAAACATTTGGTTGTTAAAAGATGCATTGTAGCTTTCTTGAAAAGATGATTTTAATCATTCAAAGTTCATTATATTTGCATTGGATATATTTGATGAAAATGATTTTAAACAATTGTTGAATGATTTCAAAAGATTGATTTTGAGCATGCATAGTTTTATAATATTTGCATGGCTTTAAAAAAAACATGATTTATATGATTTTTAAAGAATTTTTGCAGTGGAAGATGGTAATTGATCCTATATGGTGTTAATAGAGTTTTGATTAGTTATTCTATGTGTTAGATTTATTTACTGGGTTAAAAACTGATTATGTGGATAATTTATATTTTTCAGATATCAAGAACGTTCACTGGGAGGTAAAACATAAGGCAATATAAAGTTTGTGAAAAGACATATGTAAACCATCAAGGTAGATGTTCTTTTTGTTTGGGTGAGATGTTTGATTTTTCTTTGTATAAATCTTTTGAAAAAATCACTTGTAGTGACCTACTTTTGTAGTAGCTTCCGTGTTAGTATTCTGATTTTCATCTAAATTTTCAATGTATAAAATGTATGTTGTTGTTTTCTTCATGTAATAGATATTTTATGTTTTAAATGTTTTTATTAAATAATAATAAAAATAATTTTAAACAGAGCATCCTAATTTAGAATATCAAGTTGAAGATGATAATTGATCTTATATGGTGTTAATAGAGTTTTGATTAGTTATTCTATGTGTTAGATTGATTTACTGGGTTAAAAGCTGATTATGTGGGTAATTTATATTTTTCAGATATCAAGAACGTTCACCGGGAGGTAAAACATAAGGCAATATAAAGTTTGTGAAAAGACATATGTGAACCATCAAGGTAGATGGTCTTTTTGTTTGGGTGAGATGTTTGATTTTTCTTTGTATAAATCTTTTGAAAAAATCACTTGTAGTGACCTACTTTTGTAGTAGCTTCCGTGTTAGTATTCTGATTTTCATGTAATAGATATTTTATGTTTTAAATGCTTTTAGTAAATAATAATAAAAATAATTTTAAACAGAGCATCCTAATTTAAAATATCAAGTTGAAGAAATATGTTCTATTAACGTATAACGATCTATACGTGTAAGAGGTGAATACCAATAAGAGCATCCCTTCGACGTTCAACTCCTTTCCACTTTGAGAATTCTCTATCCTATCGGGGTTCGATTAGTGCAATCAGGTCTTGACACTCGGAAACCTCAAATGTATGAATTTCTCAAATTGAATTCGCATAGATTCAATGATTTTCATAGTGGATGGTGCTTCTATTTAACATCATTTCTTTGAGCGTGTAGTCGAACAACTGTACTCCCTGGCCGATTGTGATTTATCTATTAGAGATAATTTTCTGATAGGTGGTTTACCGCCAAAAAGTGCATGGACTATCACTCCAATTTACCATGTCATGGATTCTCTCTACTGCAAATGTCTTTAATTTTAATTTGCCCTATATCTTCTCATAAAACAATTAGGCAAAGTTTGTCTTATATTTTCTCTGTTTTTGTCATTAGCAAAGAGGGAACCCGCATACATTTTAAAACAAGAATGTATACCAAATCATTCAGAGAAGTAATAAATACAACCAATAATCCAAAACAAACGACAACTCAAAGGTTTAACAAATCATTCAAAATTGAATAAACAACTATCATCTAAAAAACTAGAATAGATTAACATAAAAACAATCCAAACAAGTCCACGTAAAGAATAACAGCTAGGAATAGACATGTATTGCAACACTCCTAATCATCCATAAGAGGATCAACATTGGAAATAGGAGGAAAACTAGTGTGGTCTAGGCTCGAAATAGAAGGTGTTACAACAATCATCCATAAATTTCTCAAGACGACAATCAATGGCATCAAATCTTAAATGAGTCTCACCTAAAAAGCATAGTAAGGATGCACACAGATATTGGAGTCGAACCTCCATGACCATCCAAAATATGAAGAAACCAATTGTATAGAGATCTAAATTACCCCTGATCCTTGCAAGTCCTCCTTTGAAATATGAGTGATATCATCGGGTAGGAAATGAATGACTAGGAATCTTCCATGGAAGCATCATGGCTCTCAATTGTCTCCTTAAGCTAAGTGATAGATATTTTAGAAAATGAGGCACCATGACCTGTCTTGAAGATCTACACACCTTGAACCTTCAAATTCCCATACGAGGTAAAGTGTGTCGATTGTAGACATCCATTAACCTTACTTGATTAATTATCTTGTCTAAAGGAATCAGAATCCCATTATCCTCAAAAAAATCATTTAGGTTGAATGAAAGGGATTTCACGCAATTGTTGATAACGGTTCAGTATGACAAACCCGAGACTAAATCTTCTCCCAATTCTCTCGATGGAGATTTTACTTTCTCCGAATTCTCTCGATGTAGATTTTCTCCACTAGATATAGTTTCATGCAACTCACATCATCCCTTAGGACAAATTTGTGGCAGAAGAATGTACACAAGTATATGATGAATAAATCATACTCGTACATTTAAACCATATGATTTATGCTTAAAGTAAACTCTAATATTTGCATCTTTGTAGACTTTTCAAAGGAATTTCAATCCTTCCCATTGTTTCACAAAGTCAAGATCCCTAAACGTGTTGAAATACTCAACTGACAAGCCATCTAACCCAAAACTAATCAACTCATTAATTTTCTTTGGAGTTAGAGTAATTTCCTTTCCAAGAATATAACTCTTCATCACCAGAAGGTGTGGAGAGAAGATCAAATTTGCATAGAATAATCTAACAAGTCTCTCATAATATGAGCGTCTAAAATAAATAATCCATCAATGCCAATATGTTTAAACGAATTTTCAATATATACTTAAGCAACTGTAGAAGAAACAACTCACCTAGAGCAAATAATTGAAAGCAATTTAATGTCGACATTACACTGATTCTTGACAAGGGTTGTCCTAAACAAAGGGGAGAAGTATTCTATTCCCGACGAAGGTCTAGAAGTTTCTCCTTGATCCATAATCCTGTTTGCATTTTCGAGCAACATTAGGACTTGTAGACGCTACCTCGGAGATCAGTTAACTTTGAAAAAGATAGAGAGATTATGAGAGATGGAATGACTAAGTTGAACACAAAATCTGTGTTTAAGGTTTCAGAAAATTCAAATAGAAAGAGGGAAAATTGAAGTCATGTTGAAAAATCTAGATTAACAACTCTGTATTAAAAGGGTTGTAACACTTCGTGTGACATCGATAATGAATGCAATATTAGACAATATTAAATTGCGAAAATTAAAAATATAGGAGATTGGTAACGCAGTTCAGCAATCAGGCTACGTTTGCAAGGCCACGCCCAGATTTAAAAACAATTCACATAGTTAACAAAGTTACAAGACACCCGGTCTAACACAAAGTAAAACTCTCTTTTCTCTTTGTCACCGCATCTTCCTAACTTTCTTAATGAATCTGTTTTTGCGAGCTCCCTTCGTCTTGAAATCGATCTCTGCCGGAATCTGAACGCAACAAGATCCCCTTGTTAATGATAACTCCTCCCGAATTCCAAATTTGACAAGTTCCCATTGTCGATGACGACTCCTCCCAAAATCCGTGTGTGATAAACTCTCCTTATCGATGATGTCTCCTCTCGGAAACCGTGTATTGCAAGATTCCCTTGCCTACGATCAGAATGACAAGCTTCCGGAATCCAAGACAGCCTACTCCCGAGACTGAGCTTCAATGAATAATATCAAAAATAAATTCCTATGACACTGTCAGTGACATTTGACAATGTCTTAGGATAAAATCAGCCAACACACTCATAATATCATGAAATCCACCACGAACAGAGTGTGTATACAGTCATTCACTAACAGAATGAATAATAACAAACCCACATGCAAAAGCGTTGGGAGATAATAAATGACGGCTTATAGCACAAAAAAAATACAAGAGAAATAATTAATCTGCCACAGCATTCTGTGAGATGAGAATGCTTAAATATCGTTTGCTGTGATTTAATTTAAAAATCATATCCAAACATGAACCATAGAAGAAGGAAACTGAATCCTGTGAAATTCGGATCTGTGACACTTACTGCGACATTTTAGGAAAGTTTCACCAACTTTATAGAAATAGATCCCAATAATTTTGACATAGATTCCACAAATGTTGTGATCTCATATCTTGCCATAATCCAGTCTGACAGCACTGCAATATTCAAATCGACTTTCCAAAATATTATTTCCATCTTCAAATTAATTCTTTAAATATTATTTCCAATCAATTCTTGATCTGCAAGAAATATCTTTTCTCAATCTTCATTAATTGATCTTCCATAAGATGAACTTAGATAATACCTTAATTTTCAATAAACAACCTTTCAAATATTTAACTTGCTCACCAAGTAACATATTTTCTAAAAGATTTGATCTTTCAAAAATAACAAACTCCCAAAATTCAAAAAAATCCAATTTTACCTTCCATGAATATCTTCTTAATTTCCAAGAATCTACCTTTCAAAATATAACTAGATAATTTCTTGATTTCCAAAAAACCGCATTGTAATTATAAAATCTCATTTTTAGAATAAAATCTAAATTTTCTTAATTGTTATTTGCCAAAAAAATCAATGTCAACCATATTTGCATTTACAATTTTCCCTTTTGGCTTTTTTTGGCAAAATCAAAACCTCCCCTTGCATGTTGGCCATTAACTGAAACTCCCCCTTAATTAGAAATCACTTGTAATATTTCAAATATCACCAACAACACATGCATATGCATATGCAAAATACTCCCCCTTTTTGCCATAAAAAGACAAAAGAGTATTATAAAAGAAGGTCAATCATCATATAGTCACCATAGGGAGATATCCATCCTTAAGTAGAGATATCATCAAAAGAAAGACCAACCTAATTGTGGTTGTTGGCAACTGTTCACTAGTATCATTTTCCTTGGACAGATTCTCCTTCAACATGAAATACTGGAGTTTCCTACTCTGCTACACCAATGACATCGTCAATGACATCTTCAATGACATTAGCAGTGACATTAGGTGAAACATTAGATGTTTCAGCAACATATGCGGCCTTCTTGACATGTTCTTTCAAATTGCAGCTTTCAATCTTTCGGAAAACGCCATTAGCTACTTCCTGTATCTGACAAGGTCATCGAACAGCCCTATAACATAGCAAAATCAGGAATATTGTCATGAGTTAGAACACCCTCTGGAACATTAACGTGGTCACCTCTTTAAATTTAATTAGTTTATGGAAATAAACCATAAATCCTCATTTAAATTACAAATAAACCATAATATTCAAATAAGTTGAGAAATAAATCCAAAATCTCCAACTACAGTGGGAAATAAACCTAATTTTCACAAAATCTGTCGAAATCTTCATAAAAGACTATGTGTCATGCAAGAAGTTGTAGACCAACTCAAAAATAGCCTACGATTAAAACTGCCTAAACCAAGTGATTTTTTTTTATTAAAGTAAATAAAAAAAACTTACAACACAAAAGAACCTTCTCACATGACACAAAGGCCTAAGTTAGACCCCAGTTCTTCAAATCTTAAGTTATCAAAGGCTTTTGTAAAGACATCGGCAATTTATTTTTTGGTCACTATATGCTCCAAGGTAATAATTTTGTCTTCGACTAATGATCGAATGAAGTGATGTCTGATATCAATATGTTTTGTCCAAGAATTCTGAATCGGATTCTTGGAAATATTGATGGCACTTGTATTATCATAATAGAGTGTCATGACATTCTGTGCGGCACCATAGTCTTTTAACATTTGCTTCTTCCAGAGAAGCTGAGTACAGCTACCGACTGCAATGTATTCTGCCTCAGCAGTAGAAAGAGATATAAAAAAAATTTTCTTACTGAACCACGAAACTAAATTATTTCCCAAATAAAAACATCCACTTGATGTACTTTTTCTGTCATCAGCAACTTCCAACCCAATCAGCATCACAATATCCTACTAGATTTGCATTAGTGTCAAAAAAATACCGGACTCTATAATCGGTTGTCCCACAAAATATATTTTAGAATACGTTTCATTGACACTAGGTGTGACGCTTTAGGATTTGCTTGAAAATGCGCGCATAATCCAACGCTATAATAAATATCAGATTGACTAGCTGTAAGATATAAGAGACTCCCAATCATACTTCAGTATAACCGACTGTCAACTGAGATCCCTTTCTCATTTTTAGAAAGTTTTTCGTTTGTCCCTATTGGAGTTCTCATCGATTGAGCTTTTTCCAATTTAAATTTTTTAAGAAATTCTCAGCATATTTGCTTTGAGAAATAAAAATACATTCTTTTCTTTGTTGAATCTGGAGCCCAAGAAAGTAGTTGAGATCGCCTACCATACTCATTTCAAATTAACCGGTCATTTGAGCAATAAATTCGTCTACCATTTCCTATGACACTGATCCAAAAACTATGTCGTCAACGTAAATTTGAGCAAGTAAAAACTGACATTTATCACGACAAATGAAAAAGGTTTTATCTACTCCCGCTCACTCATATCTCTTAGATAATAGATACTCTGTGAGACGTTCATACCACGCTCGAGGAGCTTGTTTAAGTCTGTATAAAGCTTTCTTCAACTTGTATACGTAATCAGGATGACAAGGGTCTTCAAAATTCTTTGGTTGAGCAACGTATACTTCCTCATTGAGGTGACAATTTAGGAATGCACTTTTTACATCTATTTGATATAGTTTGAACCGCATAACACACGCAATGGCTAATAAAAGCCACATGGATTCAAGACGAGCAACCGGTGCAAATGTCTCATCAAAATCAATTTTGTCAATCTGTAAATATCCTTGAGCAACTAGTTGAGCTTTGTTACGAATGATGTTTCCGTGCTCATCACTTTTGTTCGTGTAAATCCATTTAGTTCCAATAACATTTGTATCATGAGGGCAAGGTACTAAGTCTCATACCTGATTTTGAGTGAATTGACCAAGTTCTTCTTGCATAGCATCAATCTAATACTCATCAAGCAAGGCTTCTGTGACATTTTTAGGCTCGAACGTCGAAGTGAAGCATGTCATTTGGATCATTTCTCGATAATTTACTCTCAGCTTGTCTCTGGTTCTAATACCATCATTCAGATTTCCAATAACTTCATCTGTAGGATGTTCTTTTGGACACATGTAGATGGTTATCTATTATCAGGATTAAGTTCCTCCCCAATATCAATTGAGCCAACTTGGTCGGAGACATTTTCTGTGACATTGTCTGGAACGCTGGAAGTTTCTTCGTTTGAGATCTGATTTAATCATCGATGGAGGTATCCGCTGATTCCAGTGAATCGTCAACTTGAACATTAGCAGATTCAATTGCACTTTGAGTCCTTTTGTTGTAAACTCGATAGGCACTGCTATTTGTGGTATAGCCCAAAAATATACCCTCATCACTCTTTGGATTCAACTTCCCTGTATGCTCCCTATCATTAAGGACATAACATATACTATCAAAAGGTGAAAATAATTAAAATTTGGAGTTTTACCTTTCCATATCTCATAGAGTCTTTGTAGTTCCTCCACGTAGATACACTCGATTGATAGTGTAGCAAGTTGTGCTCATAGCTTCAGCCCAGAATCTCTAAAGAACATTTTTTCGTGTAACATTACGTGTGACATTTCTCCTATAGTTTGACTTTTTCGCTCAACTACTTCATTTTGCTGAGCAGTTTTAGGCGTAGAAAATTCATGAGAGATTCCAAGTTGATTGCAGAAGTTCGAGAAATCTGAGTTCTCAAATTCTCTCTCATGGTCACTATGAATTCGAAAAACCTTCTGTAATAATCCGGAAAATTTCGAATTTTAAATCTAATTTCTGAAATTTTTAATTAAATTTCGGTCGGAATTTTGAGAAAATATTTTAACGGGTAAATTAATTTATAAAACTCGAAATCTAAATTTAGTGACAGTTTCCAAAAATTTTAAGTTTGGAGGACGCGAATTTAACGAAGTTACGGACGATTAAAACACGTGATGGCATTTTGGTAAATTGTAATTAAATTAAATTAAATTTGTTTTTTTTTATTATTGTGGAATGGCTTCGAGTGGAAGCCATTTCACCCTGTTCTTCGCCGAGGCCAAGAGAGAGGCCAGAAGAGAAAGTTGCCGACGACCGACCGCCGAGAGAGAGCGTGCGCCGGTGTGCCAGACCGTTCTGACGAAACAAAGGCTCGGGCGTGGTTTGATTTTCCCGAGCTCAAAATCGAAGGTGAGCCCTGTTTCGGTTTTCTTGTTTAACCGAGCTTCGCGCGCGGCTTCCTTCCATTTTTTGTGGACTTGGCTTACATATTCGATTGAATTAGGAGTGTGAATGTATGTGTTTAGTGGATGGATAGTAAATGTCCGAGAGGGAGGAGAAGACCGAGGGGGGAGGTTAAGCCAAAATTCGGGTTGGTGCTCGAATTTCTGATTTCTGAGTTGATTATGCTTAAATGAGTGAAATGTGGCTGATTGTATATAGAAATTTGTGGAATTGAATTGAAGTCAAAATTCAGATTTTGTTTTGTGTAGAAGCAGATTCTGTTATTGGAGGTTTCGGCCTACCTTCGGTTATTCGTTTTAAATTCTGTTTTTGTGGGTTGAATTAGGTTGTTAGAGGAACGTTTGGCAGTTGGAATCGTTCGATTCTGATGTCCGACGCAAAAGTTATGCGCGTCGGACGTTTATGTCGAATTTTAGACCGAGTCGAATTATTGAGCGTTTTTAGTAGAATTGTGACGCGTGATGTTAGCGTTGCTGATTTTAGTGCGTAACGCGAGTTTTGAGTGAGTTTTGGTTGAAGGGAACGGAGATGTGAAATTCGGGTGAATGACAAATTTGATTTTTGGAATTTTTCACCTAGCTGCGGCTTATCGTTTTAAAATCCGTTTTGGTATGTTAAACTAGGTTCCTAAGGGAACGTGTAGCCTCTTGAATCGATCTATTCCGATAACGGACACAAAAGTTATACGCGTCCGAAGTTTAATCGAGTTTTGGACCGAACCGAATTAGTGACCCGTTTTAGTTGAAATTTCATGGATTTAGTTGAGAGATGTGACTCTTAGCATATTTAGTGAATTTTGATGCGAAGATTGATGGGCGATTTTTCATGTTTTAGGTTGAGGCATTTTGGCAAGCTGTGTGTCGAGTAAGCTTAGGACGTCAGGTAAGTAGTGCATGCATGTGTTTTTCCCAGGTGGGCCTACACCGTGGAACTTTAGGATTTATGTCGTTGATTGTGGTGTGTGTGTATTATTTGACATGCATCATGTTTTAAAAAGGAAACGAAAATGGTTTTGAACATATTTTGAGTAAGTGGTGAGACGTGTAGCGGTGGTACTGCAGATACTGCTAGTGTGTGGGCCGGTGCTTAACCAACCGTGGATTCCGCTCGAAGAGTGGGCCGGTTGGGCCGCCACGCGGCGTGTATGTGTCGGCAGTGAGGATGATGGACAGTGGTACCGCGGATCCTGCTAGTGTGTGGGCCGGTGCCTCACCAGTCATGGATTTCGCTCGAGGAGCGAGTCGGCTGGGCTGTCGCGAAATGTGTATGTAGCAATTGTGGCCCCATTGCTGGGGAGACTAGGACGGGGGCGACGTGCCAGGGTGTAGTGTGTCGCGAGGTTCACCCTCACCCTAATGTGGTTGATGTGTGGTGATGCGTGTGTGTAACTTGTGGGCCTAGTTGCTGGGGAGTCCGGGACGGTGGCGACGTGTCAGGGTGTAGTGTGCCGTGAGGTTCACCCTCACCCTGATGCGGTTGCTGTGTGGTGATGCATGTGTGTAACTTGTGGGCCTCGTTATTGGGGAGTCCGGGACGGTGGCGACGTGTCAGGGTATAGAGTGACGCTAGGTTCATTCTCACCATAGTGCGGCTGCACTACGCGTTACAAATGTGACAACATGAGTGTAAGTGTAAAGACTACATGTGATAGGATTGCATTATCGGTTTTTACTTTTATATCGCATTACTTACTGAGCATTACGCTTATGATGTGTGTTCTATGGTGTAGGTGCAGACATTGTTGCTGGTGAGCCTCGAAAGCCTAGTACTGAGGTGTAGGATGGTTGGTGGCGCACGACCGAGGCACCAGACGACAAATTGTTAGGGCGACCCGACCCGTGGAGATGGTATGTGGTGGTGAGATTTACTCGGGTTGTTGCTTTGTGTCGGGATATTTATGTGATCAGATGAGTTCGTATAGAGCGTTGTAGTGTTTTGGAGACGCGTGTGTACTTTATATGTTGAAGTATGACATTTCTCTATACTGTGAACTTTCTTCATTTGTCGTTGATAAATTTCGTTGTTTTTAAACTTTGATTTTGTTATAGGGATTCTCTAGATAGTTTGATGGCTGATTATTTTTAAGTTTTTTGGTGAACTGTGTGCAAGGTTTAAATTTTGGGATAGCTAGTTTTTAGGCGTTACTCTACCGAATTTTCGGGAGAAAGGTCAGGGAGTCGAGAGGGTACGGAATAGATCAGGGTGTGTGCGGTGAGGCATGAAGGGAGTGGCTGTGCACGGGAGTATGGCGTGACCGCAGGCGCGCGGGGCACGCGGCCCTGCGAGTGCGCACGAGTCATGCGGCGTCGAGTGAAGGCGTGCGTGCGGACGTGTTGCACGGAGGCAGGGTGCGTAGGGCACGCGGTGCTGCAGGCGTGCGCGTGAATCGGCGGTTTCAATTTGGCGCGCGTGGCTCCGCTACTCGGGCACGCGGCACTGAGTCGGGTAGCGCGGGGCGTGGGTTGGACTTCTTCCTAAAAATTTCAAGTCTTGTCGTCTTATTTTTAAAACTACTTTAAATTGTCTTTTCCGCTGCGTATTTCATATTGAGGATGTCGTATTCCCTTTTAGGGGCGCGAGTCGTTTTCGAATCGAGTCGAAAAATTTTTATACTTACAAATGTTCTTTTGAATATGATTTAAAAATGAAAGTGGTATTAAATTTAGTGAGTTCTCGTCGAGTCTGTGTATGTCATAGTATGTAATCGTAGTGAGTGCACCGGGAACGTGTGGGTTCTCGGGGCGTTACACCTTCACAATGACGCAATCTTTCTCACATTGGAGTCGAACACATAAGGCTTTGAAAGCGTTGAAGGTGTCGAATTTTTCTCTTAGAAACTCCACCCAAAGTATACCTTGAAAAATCATCAACCACCACATAAGCATATCGTTTTCCTCCGATACTTTCTACAGTCATCGAACCCAATAGATCCATATGCAGCAACTCAAGAACATAATTAGTTGCTGGTGTCTTAGACATTTTGTGTGACACTTTGGTTTGCTTCCTAATCTGACATGGACCACAGACTCTGTATTCATCAAAGTTTATCATGGGAATCCCACAGACAGCTCCTTTTGAAATAATCTGCTTTAACATCCTAATATTAACATGACCCAATTTTCGATGCCATAAAATAGAATTTTCCATATTTGATCGAACACAGGTAGATAAGAATGAGATGAGATAGCAATTGTCATAAGACCTTACTCCTTCGATGATGCATTTGTTCTTATGATCTGAAACAACACATTTACCATGAGTGAAATGAACCTTCAGATCTTGATTACATAACTGACCAATGCTAATAAGATTTACTTTTAAACCTTTTACTCGAAGAACATTTTCCAATGTTGACAGCCCTAGAAAATCTTGTGTTCCTTTTCCAATGACATTTATTGTAACACCATTGTCAAATGTTACTTTTCTCAATCCTCCTGATATAATGTTCTTTAAAAAATTTTCTTCACCAGTCATATGTCTAGAGCATCCATTGTCAAAGTACCACGCATCAATCGTAGTGGCCTTTAGAGAAGTATGTGCAACATTATACTTTAAGTTGATTTCCTTCATCCATTTCTATTGGGAAAATCTGTAAGAAAAGATAAATCTAGCAGTACATTTTCTCAAGTCATTAAGATATGCAAAGCATCTAGGACGAATATGACCTTGACGAAAACAATAGTGACAAATTGGAATAAATCTATTACCTTTAGCACTGGTAGCACGAGAGTTTGACTTCTTCTCAGTCTTTAGAATTCGACTTCTATTCAGTTTTTAAAATAGACATCGCATCTTTCTTCCCTTTATTGTCGGCATTAGTTACTAACACTTTCTGTGACATTGAGCATTCGTCTTTGTAACCAATCTCAGAGTTATCATCACTCGATCTACTGGCCATTAGAATATCATCCAAGATAAAGGAACTTGAATTTAGCATTCTGATGTTTTTCTTCATGTGATTCAGATCGTTTGACAGATGTTTTATCACAATCTGAGTTGTTTTCAGTTTGACTTCTAAATCGGTAACAGAATTTTGAAGATTTCATTTTTCATTTTTCAACCCACCAATCTGATTTCAAAGATGTTGGTTTATTCCAACCAATTCGGTCCATTTTTCATGAAGCGTCGCGTATTCAACGATGAAATCTTCTTTTGTGACTTCTTCTTCATCTTCATTGATAATTTCAGATATACTTGCAGAGACATTTTGAGTGACGTTACCATAACTTGTATGTTCAGATTCAGCAACAAACGTCACATTTTGGTTGGAGATTTCATCTTCTTTATCTAAATCACTCTCACTCCAGGTTGTGTTGAGAGAGTTCTTTTTCTTCTTCAAGGTATTTGCACATTCAGCTTGAATATTCCCAAAACCATACCATTCTTTACATTGAATTCCTTTGTTAATGAAGGGTTGATCTGAGGGATGATTTTCTTCCCTGTACTTCGTATTGCTTGAAGACTCATTCTTGGTATTAGTGATATTTTGTCTGACACCACGATTATTTCTATCAACTTTCTTCATAACTCTGCTGATATTTTTTTATAACAGAGCTAAAGATTCGTTTAGATCATCTTCATCACATTCTTCAAGATTCTATATCTCCGCTTTTAAACCCATGTTTTTCACCTTCTTTGTTTCCATGTTTACATCGAAATTCATCTCAAATATTCTAAGAGAACCCATCAGTTCTTCTAACTTCATCTTGGAGACATCTTTGACTTCTTCAATAGCAATGACTTTATAAGCAAGTCGTTGAGGAAGAGATCGTAGAGTTTTTCTTACCAATCGTTCTTTAGGAAAAATTTCACTAAGAGTGAATGCCCCATTTGTGATGTCACATAGTTTGGCATTGAATCCGGCAATATTCTCGTCTTCCTGCATTTGAAGACTTTCAAACATTGAAGTGAGCATTTGCATCTTTGATAACTTTACCACCAACGTTCCTCCATAAGTGGTCTGGAGAATCTCTCATACCCTTTTAGCTGACTCACATGTGGAAATAAGTCTGAATTAAGTAGAGTCAACTCCATTAAAAATAGAATTAAGAGCCTTTGAATTACTGTTTACCAATACATCTTCCGTCACGGATCAACTTTCTTCGGATTTGAGAGATATAACACCACCTTCATCAATGGTCATGGGAGGGTCCCATCTTGTCAGAATAGATCTTCAAGTCTTCTCATCTAAAGTCTTGATGAAAGCTCTCATCCAGGTCTTCCAATAGGCATAGTTACTTCCATCCAATAGAGGTAGGCGCATTGTTGAACCTCCTTTCTTCATAGAGTCCATCGCACAAATAACAAACGAACAAGTCCCGCGAATCCCACTTAAGAGACAGAAGCAACCCGCTCTGATACCAATTGAAAAATCTTGGTTAACAACTCTGTATTACAAGAGTTGTAACACTTCATGTGACATCGATAATTAATGCAATATTAGACAATATTAAACTGTGAAAAGTAAAGAGACAGAAGGTTGGTAACACAATTCGGCAATCAGTCTACGTCTGCGGGGCCACACCAAGATTTAAAAACAATTCACAGAGTTAACAAAATTACAAGACATCCGATCTAACACAAAGTAAGACTCCATCTTTTCTTTGTCGCCGTCTCTTCGTAACTTTCCTAATGAATTTGTTTTTGCGAGCTCCCTTTGTCTTGAAATCGATCCCTATCGGAATGTAAACGCAACAAGATCCCTTTGTTGATGATTACTCCTCCCGGAATCCGTGTGTGACAAGCTCCCCTTATCGATGATAACTCCTCTTGGAATTCGTGTATAGCAAGATCCTCTTGCCCACAATTAGAAATGACAAGCTCCCATTGTCAATAAACAGAACTCCTCCCAAGTTCCAAGGCAGCTTCCTCCCGAGATTGAGCTTCGATGAAGAATATCAAAAATAAACTTCTATGACACTGTCAGTGGCACTTGACAATGTCTTAGGATAAAATCAGCCAACACACTCAGAATATCATGAAATCCACCACGAACAGAGAGTGTATACAGTCATTCACAGATAGAATGAATAATAACCAACTCACACACAAAAGCATTGGGAGAGAATAAATGGCGGCTTGCGGCACAAGAAAAATACAAGAGGAATAATTAATCTGTCACAGCATTCTGTGAGATGAGAATGCTTAAATATCGTTTGTTATGATTTAATTCAAAAATCATATCCAAATAAGAACCATAGAAGAAGGAAACAAAATCCCATTTTAGGAAAGTACCACCGACTTTATAAAAACGGATCCCAATAATTTAGAAAATGGATTCCACAAATGTTGTGATCTTATATTTTGTCATAATCTAGCCTGACAGTACTGCAATATTCAAATCAATTTTCCAAAATATTATTCTCATCTTCAAATTAATTCTTTAAATATTATTTCCAATCAATTCTTGATCTCTAAGAAATATTTTTTCTCAATCTTCATTAATTGACCTTCCATAAGATAAACTTAGATAATACCTTAATTTTCAAAAAACAACCTTCCAAATATTTAACTTGCTCTCCAATTAACATCCTTCCTAAAAGATTTGATATTTAAAAAATAACAAACTCTCAAAATTCAAAAAAATTCAATTTTAACTTCCATGAATATCTTCTTAATCTCTAAAAAATTACCTTTCAAAATATAACTAGATAATTTCTTGATTTCCAAGAAATCATCTTTCAATTATTAAATCTCATATTTATAATAAAATCTAAATTTTCTTAATTGTTATTTACCAAAAAATCAATGTCAACCATATTTACATTTACACGTGTGATCAAAACAGATTTCCAACGCAGAGGAGGTTGACTGCTTTAAACTTGTTTCAGCAGTCAACTGTAGCGCCCGAAAACCCAACGGTTTCGGGTTTTCTCTCTGCTCTGATACCAACTTTGTAGCGCCCCGAAAACCCACTGGTTTCGGTTCGCTAATCACACTCTTACTTGTAAAGTCCGACAAAATTCGTGAAAAACTTAAAACTTTGTTTGCCTAGTTAAAGTGACATTTTTTTGAAACGTTTAAAACGTCGCAGCGGAAGACCCTTATTAAAATCGATTCAAATAAAATTTTAAGTTTTTAAACATAAAAACAAAAAAAAAAAAAAAATTCGATCGACCACTAAAACCTTCAGTTGACATTTGACTCATTCTGCACACAGCGGTCGCCACCTATACTCACAGGTCGGTACTTCATTTGCCTCTGCCGGCACAGGTCGATACCTGGTTACACTGATCGACACCTTGATCCTCTCTGTTTGCATCGGTCGAACCTTGCAGTCGACACCCCTACGTTCACTCACTAACCAATCGACACGTATCTTCATAGGTCGACAGTCCAATCCTCTATGTTTGCATCGGTCAAACCTTGTGGTCGACACTATTAATGTTTTTACACTAACCGCTCGACACCTCCACACACAGGTCTGCACCTGATATGGTTCTGTCTTCGTAGGTCGACGCTCGTGGTCGACTCCTACCACGTTCAGTCGACACTTTACACCAGTAACCATAACAGAAGAATTTCTGTAAAAAGTAACGGACGGAATTTAAAAGCCCAAACCTACACATCCCACTTAATTCAAAAATCCACTATATATAATGATTAAAGTTCGAAATCCGTTTACACATAAAAACGACTCAAAACGGCTAAACACGACTCTAAATATCTCAAAATCTATACATACGCACACCATGGTCAAAACGCCCTAACAGCCGGCTAAATCGTCCCACGAGCGCACCTCTCCAACTGTCACCTAATTATGGGCGTGCTCTGAGTACTCACCAACTATCGGCTCATCACCTACATCACAGAACTTATCTATTAGCATAATGCTGAGTAAATAATACATAATAACATAAACATTGAAAACAACACATATGCTATCACATGCAGTTTCTACAGTTTCATCTGTACTTTCATTTTCGTCTCTTTCTTACACATTATTTATCTTACTACTGGGTTCTTATTTACATGTTAGATCAAGGTGACACACCTCGCGGTCCACCTCACAGGACAAGGCCAACCTCGATCTAGTAAAGTGACACACCTCGCGGCCCACCTTTCAGGATAAGGCCACCACGTAAAGCAGGAAAAGAAGTGACACACCTCGCGGTCCACCTCTCGGGACAAGGCCACTCAACCCCACCTTCATTATCTTCTTACATACGTTTTCATTTCATTCATCTCGTATCACAACCTACTGTTTCATTTCGTAAAGCATGAAAATTCATTTTTGTTTCGTTCTCGTATTTTAAAACCATGATGCATAATCAACTAAAACATAACATAAACATGCATACAACCTAACGAACTGTGATGTAGGCCCGAAGGCAAAAACACCTACGTACACTACTTACCTGGCATCCTTAGTAACTTGTTCGTAATTTCGTACGCTAACTGCAAAACTGGAGAACCTATAAAAATCACACATTCGTTAATTCTACTTCGCCTAACTCACAAAATTCTAACACGAAAATCATAAACTTGCACTAAAACGAAAGTCCCAACTAAACCCGAAATCCGACTCAATTTTCGACCAAATTCAGAAATTCATAACTCACTCAATATTAGTCTGATTTCGACGATTCAAAGTGCTACGGACTCCTTTGGCCGTCTAGTTCTAACAATATAATCTATTTCCTAATCCAACATCCACAGCTTAGCCCAATTCAACCGAAGAGAAACCGTTCTGTGTTATGAGTTTCTCGGCTATTCAAACGTCCAATTCTTCCATGAAAACTTATAACCTAAACTCTCTTCAAACTTGAACACCTTTGAACACCTAAAAATTGACTATATCCTCGAAATTTTGTATCTCCTTTTTAAGGTTTACTAAACTACCCAATAACTCTCCTTAACTTCACTTTTAACGCTCAAAACGGCTAAAGGACTAACTATCTACTAAAAACTAACCAAAACATACCTTAAATTTGGAGGAATGAAGAAGAAATCTTGTAGCGACCCGAAAACCATCAACGGTTCCCGGTACGCTAACTACTACTGCTCACTGTTCTGAGACCACAATTATAGCGACTCGAAAACCGACTCATCGATTTCCGGTCCGTTCTCCCTCTACTACTACCCACATACGAATACGCTCGGAAAATTCAAATAAAAATTTTTTTTCGTTGCTCAACTTAAAACGGTCATTTTAAAAACGTTTAAAAATCGTCGCAGCGGAAGTCTTTGATTAAAATCAATTTAAATAAAATTTCAAGTTTTTAAAATATTAAAAGACATTTTCGATCGACCCCTGTAAGCACCGGTCGACACTTCATTTGCCTCTGTTTTCATCTGTCGACCCTAGCAGTCGACATCTCTCTGCTCATCATGCTAACCGGTCGACACTTGTGAACACAGGTTGACACTCAAATATTCTCTGCCAACACCAGTTGAACCCCATGGTCGACATTTCTACGCTCATCGCAGAGAGCAGTCAACACTTATCTTCACAGGTCGACACCTTCATCCTCTCTGTTTCCATCAGTCAAACCTTTGGCCAACACTCCTACCATCTTTACACTAACCGATCGACACTTCCACACACAGGTCGACACCTGATATGGCTCTGTCTCCGTAGATCGACCTTCGCGGTCGACACTTTCTAGGTTTGGTCGACCATTAAGTCTATCTGTCGACACTTTCTTCCCAGAAATTCGACTAGAAACCTTAAACTTTCCCAAAAACAATCGGACTTACGACTCAATGCTAAAAATAACACAACGTGGATTTTTCTATCAACTCAAAATCATTATTTACATAAAAAAGACTACTACTAAAGTTTGAAATCCGTCTATACATCCAAATGACTCAAAATAACTTAAAACGACTCAAAACCATTTCGATTACACTCTAAAACCTGTACCTACGTCTACCATGGTCAAAACGCTCTAACAGTCGACCGAGTCGTCCACAAACGCACTCCTCCAACCGCCTCCTAATCTTTGGCACACTCTGAGTACTCACCAGCTGTAGCGTCGTCACCTACATCACAGAACATCTATTAGCGTAATGCTAAGTAAGTAATGCGTAAAAACATAACATTGTAGACAAATACATCCTAACATATGCAGTTTCTACAGTTTCGTCTCTACTTTCGTTTTCGTCTATTTTTTATATCTTTTTTATCTTCTTACTACTAAGTTCTTCTTTACGTGCTAGATCAAGGTGACATACCTCGCGGTCCACCTCTCGAGACAAGGCCAACCTCAATCTAGTAAAGTGACACATCTCGCGGTCCACCTCTCGGGACAAGGCCACCACGTAAAGCTGGGGAAGAGTGATACACCTCGTGGTCCACCTCATGGGACAAGACCACTCAACCCCACCTTTATTACCTTCTTACGTATCTTCTCATTTCATTCGTATCATCTCATCCTACTGTTTCATTCCGTAAAAACATGAAAATTCATTTTCGTTTCGTTCTCGTATTTTAAAATCATAATGTATAATCACTAAAGCATAACATAAAGTAAACGTACATGCATCCTAACGAACTATGATGTAGGCCTGAAGACAAAACACCTACTGCTCTACTACACTACTTACCTGACGTTCTTAGCAACTCGTTTGTAATCGTACGCTAACTGGAAAATTTGAGAACCTATAAAAATTACACATTCATCAATTACATTTTCTTTCTAATTCAAAAAATTCTAAAGAGAATTGACAATCTAACACCTAATCTAACTAAACCCGAATTCCAGCTCTATTTTCGACCAATCTTCGAAAATTTATAACTATCTCAATTCTTATCCGAATTTGATGATTCAAAATGCTACGGTTTCCTTATGACGTTTAGTTTCTAATAGTTTTATCCATTTCCCAATCCACCATCTACAGCTTGACCGTATGCGGTCGAACTGAAACGGTTCCATAACCCGAGTTTTTCTGTTATCCAAACACTCAATCCTTCCCATAAAAACTTATTATCTAAACTTACCTCATGCTTAAACACCAATACACGAATAAAAATCAACTTTAACCTCAATATCTCGTATCTCCCTCCTAGGGTTCACCAAAACCATCTAATATTTCCTCTAACTTCACTTTTATCGCTCGAAACAACTAAAGGACTAACTATCTATTCAAAAACTAACTAAAACTTACCGTAGATTTGAAGGTTGATGGAAAATTGAAGAAGAAGTGGCTGATCGTCATCGCTGGAAGGAAGAACGCAGAGGAGAGCTTCTCGTGAGAAAGGGGAGAAGAATCAGGGGAGGAGGTTTTACGTTTCCTTCTCTCCTTCTTCTTTTTTTTTTGTATAATAAAAATAATAATAATAATCTTAATTACTAGATCGCCATCAACCTCTGATCGTTTAATAAATCTGTTAATCGATTCGATTCCGGTTGGATTCTTAAAATCTTCTCTTCTCTATTAATTTCAAAATAATCTTTTACTAATAATAAAAATTCTCCGCTATCAATTTCGACCAAAACTCCGCCGATTACAACTACGTAATTCTAAAAATCAATTTTAACAGAAAATTCCAGGTGTTACAAATCGTCGCTGTTAGACGTCACTGGAAGGGAGAACGCAGAGAGGAGGGTTTTCCTTCACATGGGGAGGGGGAGGAAAACATCAGGGAAGGGAGGTGGGTTTTACATTTTTTTTTATTTTAATATTAATTACTATATCGTCCTCGTTCTTTAATTTTTTAACTATACGGTCATTCAGTCCGTTTTCAGTTTGATTTTTATAAATTTTTTTTGTTTATTAGTATCAAAATAATCTTTTACCTAATTAATGGTATAAACTTTCTGTTCTCGATTTCGACTAAAATTTTGCCGCTTACAAAAATATGTAAATCAAAAAATTATTTTAACGAAAATTCTAAATGTTACATCAACTATGGTTTAAGTGTATGGACTAACGCAATAGCCTAACAGGAATGATTATTGAGTAATGGAGGACTATTCTTCTTGTTTGATTAGCTACGTTTTAAAATAAAACTAGACTTAGTTTATTAAAACATTGTTTTATTAATAATTGGACCAATTTCATGGAAAATGTTCAACTATTCTTTTTGTTCTTATGGTAGAATTGTTGTTTCGGTTAATTTTAATTTTAAGTTTACATTATTTTCTTATCATCGAATTTACCATAAAAATTTATATGACAAATCTTTTATATACGCCACTTACACATATCAGTCGAATGACATAATTGAGGTAAAGGGTTTCTTGTTTTAAATCATTTTTAAATGAAATTAATTAAAAAAGTTTATCCAGCTTAAAAGTAATTAAACTCATTACAATGATTTTATTCTAATTAAATATTTAAGCTAACTTAGATGGGTGTCATTACTAAAAAAAAAAAACTGGCTCGTAATTTTCTTTTTAATTTAATCATGAAAATAAATTTTAAAAAAGAAACTTAAATTAGGAGAAACTTAAGGGAAAAAATTTATTATGTAATATTAAGTTGATACTCTTGTTCTACGTTCTAACATAATGTTTCCGCGCTCCTTTGTTGACCATATAATCTGTTATTTTAATATTTTATTTTCTATTAATGAATAAGTAACAAAGATATATAAATTTAAAATTACCTTAAATTAATATATATTAAAAAAAAGTTACGAAAGTTCTATCTCCACTTTACATTAGTTCCAATATTTGGCAGAGCACTCAAGTCTCGTTTAATATCTCCTCGGACGATAAATTCAAAGGTTTGAATTGGATGAGGACAAAGGTTTATTATTGTTAGAACGCCGCTCCCAAACTTCACTGATTCTCATCTTTTTCCCTTTTTGTGTAATTAAATACACTTTGAATTCCCATTTTACCCTAAAAATCTATTCTTGTTGGGCATTTATCCTAGGCATATTTTTTAAAAAAATTTATTAACATATTAAATGATTATTAATGTAATTAATATAAAAAATTATTAAAAAAATAATTTATTACATTAATTACACAAATATTTTTTAATACGTCAACAAATATTTTAATAAAATAATTTAGCATTAGTTACTATAGATTATATGTAATTGTAGACCATTATATAAGCTAGAGCTCATGTAAAATGTCAAAATTAAATATTATTTTATAATTATAAAACTCTTATTATTTATTTAACCTCCACAGTCAATTATCTAGCAATGCAATTAAGATAATAAGCTAAAATAACTTATAGGAAATAATTAAGTACAAATACCGACTTAATCATTGTTTGATTAGGTCATTGTCAAATAATGCACGTTGAAATGGACATTGTAAAAAAATATGATTTTAAGAAAAATTGAATGGAGAGTGATAGGACAGCCGGTTCCATCAGATATAGTGAAATGATACTCAGGGTTTTCACAAAAAAAAAAAAGCGTCTTAATTTTGAGCGCATTGGAATCATTAATTCCAGATTAGTGCGAATACTAATTATTAAGTGACAAATAATGAAACATTAATCATTTTTCCTCAAATTGGAAATTATTCTATTTTTATACATTGTCATAGGAAATCATAAGGAATGGGTTTTAGATATTAAACAACAGCATCTCATTATCCAATGTCAAAATTTGATGCATTCAAGTGTGATGTGTTTGGTTTGGGTTGGGTTGAAACTCTCAATGAGATGGTATTACGACAGTAAATAATGGATTGAGACCTTTGGGTATAACTAACCCAGTCGGTTTGGGTCGGTTCTTACCCATTCAGGATCTGCACATGGTTTCGTATGTATTGAAATCATGTTTCGTAGTTTGGTTCATGGTTCTTGGTGTCAAAAACTGAGCTAAACGGTGGATTGAAAAATCCAACCCACACCCGACATAAACTTGGCTCAAAACTTGAAAATAACTTATAATTCAGTTCAAACTCGATTGAAAACAAGATAAATAGGCCCAAAATTTGTGACATCTATCGTAAGTCAATAGTTAAGATATAATTTAGGAACCGCACTGTGCAAACTATTCGTACTCGGTTATAAATTTTAAGAATCCTTAGGTCATGATTCGATTTGGTTTAAGGCAGAACTAGACCAAAACCAGAGGGTTAAATAAGCGGCTAGTGCAACCTGAGCTGAAATTTTTTTGGATTGTCTTGTTAGGCTCGAGGAGAGAGACTTTTTCAGGATTAGTTCAGTTTGGTCGGCTCATTTATCACCTCTATTTTCAAATAATTCAACATAGTTATTATGCGTATAGTTTGCAATAATACAAATGTAAGTAATATTTCTAACTGAAATATCATGTGCCCGTCTTAGATGGTATGCTTAATTAGCGTTTTATTGATATTATGTTTTCATGCATTTAGTATAAAACTTAAATAATAAAATGAACAAAATACAGGGATACCCCCATTTTTTAATTTTACTTTAGAAACATAACAATTTACTTTAAACTATTATTCCGACAAAATAAATTTAAACTAATGAACGTGGTACATATCAAACCTTTAGCAAATTGACATCAAAATGAAGACATGTGTCGTACATGTCGCATTAACTCCTAGAATCAATCGTGAATCTAAATGTAAGATGGACAGATTATGTAACACAAATAAAGATAATTTGTAAATGCTTCAATCGGTGCATCTAAACATTAGCTTAGATAGAACGTTTAATTTGTTTTACATAACACAATCTTTGTTCATTCACACCATTCGCATCTTAGTGGTCCATGGATTGTGAGAGTTGGTCTTTGTAAAACAAACATCATGTTAGTCAAATATATGCAACTCCAACTCAAAATTTATCAAATTATATTTCCATAATTTACCAAATTTTCATTTTTAATTCGTTTGGATATAAAACACATTATGTAACTATGAGTTAAGGTAAGATATATGGGACCACTTAAATAAAATAATAAATAATAAATAATAAATTAAAGCAAAGTCAGTAGGAGTTGGTTGTCAGAATTTGTCGGTGACCATGTCCATCGGAAACTATAAGGTGCCCAATGCACATCCACTCAGTACACGTACACCATAGGAATAAAGCATCATCTCCTAATGGGATCACAATGTACACGTGGCTTTTGTGGATTAGTTAATAATATTCTCAATACTTCTATGTTTATATGAGAATTGTTAGCTATATTTTTAAAATTATTAATTTTTTTAAAAATAGTTATATTTGATAAATTAATTATTTAAAATAATTTATCAATATTAATAATTAATAAATTATAATATTCAATTATTACATAAAAGTTAGATTTGCCTATCTTATATGAATTTTCATTAAAAGATAAAAAATATATTGGAATATTATAATAAAATAAAAAAGGGTAAAGACGAAAGTGACATAGTAACCTTCACTTTCCCAATAAAAACAAAGGGCCCCACCTTCTGACAGCTGACAGCTCATGACACGACCCAGGCCTCCATCTTCTCGCCATACGATTCCAACACCATTATGGAGTTTCATTTTCATATTTTTTAATAATTAATTATTTTTTACATATAACAGCTACTTTTTATTGTTTTCTCAATTAACCAAATTTTTAAAAATATTAAATAGTATATTCATATATAAATTATAAGGAAACTAAAAAGATGGTTGGTTGTACTTTCCAAGGTCTCTCATTTTCCAAGGAAAAAACCTTTAATAAAAAGAATAAACCATTTTGATCTCAAATAATTAAAGATGTTAAACGAATGAGTCGAGCGAGGTAAGAAAGATCTAGCTCACCCAGTCTATTAAGTCTAACGAGTTGAGCCTAACGAACCTGCCGAGCTTAACGAGTCGAGTTTAATGAGCTGACTCTAAAAAATTTCTAATCTGAACCGACTCGCGAGCCGCGAGCCGTGAGTCGAGCTGAACCGACCCAACGAGCGTAATGAGTCGTTGTGTTGCTGAGCAGTTTAATTCTCAGCAACGATTATCACTATTCTTTGACACTTTAATGTTTGGTGTGAAAGAAGAAAAAAAATCGAGGGGAAGAAGATTGCAGAACTGAAGAGCAAAAAGTCGACCGAACTACTGAAGGGAGAACATTTGACGGAAAGAGTTCAGCGATCGCCCAGCGCTCGGACAATCGATCGCCCAGCTCTTCTGACCCCGACGACATTCAAAGATACTCGAAGGCCCAAGTTTTTAGACGCTATGCTTCCATCGGAGACATCAAAAAGCTCGCCGAGATTTGCCCATCGTCGCAGGACGATGATCGCTCACCGCTTGGACGATCGATCGCCCAGCTATCCCGACCTCGACGACGATTGAAGATGTTCGAGTGCCCGAGCTTCTAGACACTGCGCTTCCATTGAAGATGTCGGAAAGCTCGCCCAGCTTCGACCATCGTCGCAGGGCGATGATCGCCTAGCTATGCCCATCGTCAGAAAGCTCAGTTCCAAGCTGGGCATGATCGAGCCTGCTCGTGAGAAGGTTTATCAAGTTCGCGAGCACGAATTGTCGAGCTCGATTCGACTCGTCTGTGTGGCTCGAGTCAAACCCGCTTTTTACTGTAGCGAGCTGAGTTGTCGTTTAACAACACTTGAAATCAATCAATGAGTCTTTAAATAAAAATAAAACATAATAATTTTCATTTAATTATATCAAAAAAATAAAAATATCGTATCTTTGCGACGTTGAACTTTAAAGTAAATGACAAGTCGTGCATAAAATTTTTTTAAAAAAACATCTAATACATGAAATATGTTCACCTGACCCAAACGAGGTATCAAGTATGAGTTATTTGGTGGCAGCCGGAACCCTAATTTTGCGTTGTCAATGCTTCGCTTTTGGGAATGTGAATCGAAAAGATTTTGATTCAAGTACACAAATGTCGTCGATTGTCGTCATCAAAAGAAGGTTGTTGTTTTAAGGTTTTCAATACTTGATTAATTGTCTACAATTTGCAATTCATGATGATTTAGTACAGTATTTTAGGGACAATATTATATTTAATTTTTTATTTTATTTTTTTAGTTATGTGATATTTATTAATTGATATAATTAATATGATATATTATAAATAATTAAAATAAGTGATAAATTACATTAATTGACATGTAGGAGGTTAGAGGTATAACTAAAAGATAAAATTAATTAGTAAACATATCATTACTCATTTTTGAGATATCAAAAATTTAAAACTTAAGTAAATTTTCGTCTTTTATCATATTTTATTGTGGATTTGCTCACAAATTTAAGTTTGATGAGTCCAACATTATCAATTGCCCTTTAGTTAGGGAATTAAATGTAGTTCACCAAAAAATAATTGGTTGCACAAAAAATAATTAATCATCCAAAGATTTAATTCATAAATTTTAAAAAAATATATGAGAAAATTAAAAGGTCAAACGGCTTGAAAAGATACTAAATAAATAATTATAAGAATAATAGCATGCAAAATAGTAAATTATTGTAATTATTATTTTAATTAGTACTTTCCTAAAAATAATTGAAAATAGTAGATGAAGAAATATTCTTGGTCAAAACGCGTGGACCAATAAAAACAAACATCTTAAATATAGTTCTATTTTTGATATACTCCATATAGTTCAAGCAAACTAAGTTAATTTAAGTGAAATATGAATAATAAATTATTTAAAATTAAAGTGAAGAAAAGGACTGGTAATTGCCAATTGGTATCAACCCGAGACTTTGATAAAACCCCTTCATTGCATCATCTTTAGCCAGCATTAATTTTGGACCACATTACAATTAATTTTAGATCAATTTGTCCAAATCATTACTAATGTACGAGATATTTTCATGGAATTAACTTATATTAATTTGGACTATTTTTAGAAGGAAAAAATGATAATGTTGAATAATGAAAACAAACGTTGAGTGTTTAATAATAATATATTTCTTAAAGAAAAATAAGTTATTTTGCATTAAACTTGAGGATCGATGAATGTTTTATCGTCTTAATGTACTTTGTCGACCAAATAGGTGAAAATCTTTGAAAGTAAGAATTTTGTACAAAAATTCATAGCAAATGAATCAAGAATATACGTTTATACACTGTCTATAATTTAATCTAGCCTTTGTAACACGACCTTGGGATTATCCCAAGAAAAATTTATGGTCAAAATAAAAGAGAAGAAGAGTAGTCACTTACCATTTACTTAAGATTTGATTAGTGTTAGACCTAAAACTTCACTCTTTATTCTTGTTCTTGTTCTTTATTCTTCACAATCTTAATCGGCATGTCATAGTTGTCAAAATAAACTAATGTGAAATATATATGAATCTATATTATTTGAGTTCGAGTTTCTTAAAAATTGTCGTTGAATCTGATACTAGTCATCATGATCTTCTGTATTATTACAATTTTATTTGAAGAAAATCTTAACGGGAGATCAAATAAATAGGAAAATTACAATAATCACTTAGTGATCATAATTATAACTATATGACTTGTTAGTAATTAATTGGGCCTATGAGTGAGTCATAATTCTGTTTTTGGTTTTTATACAGTAATATGTAATATGTCCTACTTTATTAGATGTTAAACCTATAATTTTTAGCAATCATTTAGTTATGAATTTGACTTGACAATAACTTTAATATATAATTACCAATAGAAATATAAAATTTATGATATATTTGTCAAATTATATTCAAGAATTAGTTATCAAAAAACTATGGTAATCGTAAAATATGACATAAGTAATAGGCTTTGGTAACTTGCTAGAAGTCATTGATATACAAATTTATTTTTATTCTCTTAGACCTAATTATTTCTAAAATAATGTTATTTGTACTCTTTTATTTTATTTTATTAAAAAATTTATTAAAATGTGAGATAATTATTGATTCAATTAGATTTAATAAATTACTTTTATTGACCCCTATCAATTCATAAGCCAAGAAAGACTACTTGGCGTTTGGATAGATGTGGAGGACAAACAGCTCGTGGTATTTTTTTCTTTCTAATGAGATTTTTACTAGAAGTATCATTTACATTCTAATTATAAAAAATGTTATTTCACAGCTATGAAGCCAAGGGCGGGCTCGTGCATGGATGGTGATGGGAAGGGCAACAGTGTGTAATTCTTTCAATAAGAAGGGCTTATTTTGATAAATCTTCTTCTTCACTTAGTGAGTTGCTTAAGTTAAACTCAAAGTCACTTTTGGAGCTTAAACAGATTTCAATAGATTTCATTTGTACATTACACGAAACACCCCTCCCCCTTATTGTATCTTTAGTTTGATCTATTTTGGTGTTTTTGATTTACTGTGGATGGTAAATGGTTGCCTGCGCCCAAAATTTGTGATTCGCTTGTTCCCTTGTCCATAGGAACCTCGTGAGTGGCTCTTTTATCATTGGCGTATGTATACTACAATAGTGACCTAGTTTATTATTTAACACAATATAATGAACGTTTTGATACTTGTCCTATTGACAGTTTTAGAAACTTTTTTTCGATATCTTTTTATTTTGGTTTTTTGCTACTTAGATTTTCTTAATTCATGTTTTTTAAATTCTGAATATGATAGTTAGATCTCGATTTAGTTTGGTCAACTTATTGTAAAATGACTTCCCATGTTAATCATAGTTAGAGAAAGTTGTAGCAAACGATTGAGGATTGAGCTTGACATTAATTGTTTTTGTTTTGTTTTAGCCTTAAGTGATTTTTTTGGTGACACTGTATTACTTTGAATTTCTAAATTTTGACACAAGTTACTTATTAGATCTAATCGAATTATTTTGCTGTAACCAGATTGATACTAATCCAACATATTTCATGAATAAAATATGATCAATTAACCAACTAAAAAAACTACTTGTTACAAATAACATCTTGTTGTTGCATTGAAACATAAAAATGTCGACTAATCTGAATAATATTGAACTTGACATTTTAATTTACATCTTATTTGAAATTAGTATTTCAGCCTGTACTTATCTTATTGACTTCTAAAACTTCAGTTTTAAGTTATTTAGCCTTTCAATTAAAGGTTAGGCAGAATGGTCTTTCTGTGAGCTGGATTGTTTTTCGTTCTGTCTTTTCGCTCGTTATAGTAACAATTTTTCTAAAAATTAAATCAATAATAAAATAAATGGTCTTGCTACGTTAAGAGAAAGTGACAAATATACTCAATTATCTCAAAGAATATATAGTATCTTATCTAGCCTTATAAAATATTTACAAAAAATATGTCATCAATTTTGTCCCAATCTCAAATACATTGATTATTTCATTGTAAGATCCTTTAGATATAGAAATCATAAATTAATTCAATTTCAAAAGATATTGTTTCTCAAATCAAGCAAAATAACTACGTAAGAAAAAGAATTTTCTTCGATAAGGAAGTAAAGTATATGGACATATTTAATCAATTATTGATTGTATAAATGCTTAAATTATTGGTTGAATTATGATAATTATGTTTATGCATACATTTATGTTATTAGGGCTAAGTAAGAACTAGATACTTCTTGCTTCGCTATATATTTTTTTTTTTTTGTAATTTGATTTTTTTTTTTTTTTTTTATTATTTGAATCAACGCAAGAACTGTTTGTCTATTTTTTAACTTTATTTTTGAAAAATATAACATTAGCATTAATATAATGCATATAAGAACAAGAAAAATGAAGACCGCATATTGAGATTTGCTTAAAAAAATTTAATGAACAAAAAGACTACATCACAAAAGTGAAATTTTCTATAAAACAGCGAGTCTTTCAATCTAAGCGATTCATCCGTATTCGATCTTTAACCATTAGAATATAATTGTAGCCAATTATTTGCCCTTTTTAATCATTGCCTATCTATTTAAAATTTCTAATATTTTAATTTCATATCAAATAATTCTATTTCATAGATTAAATTAAATATTAAATAAAAAATAAAATTACAAAAAAAAAAAAAGAAGAAATTGTGGAAGCTTAATTTGACGTTGGATCTGTTATGATTTACACACGGGAACTGGAAGAACATAAATGGGCCCCACTTAGAAGAAGTGAATGCCACACGCCGACAAAGAGAGTGACAGATAAAGAGTGACAACCAGAGTACGGTCTCAACTCCCTACTAATTGATGCTCGTGGACCCCGACTGACACAAACTCCCAATTCACTAATTTAATCTAATTATATTGTTTGAAACTTTAAATTAATTTTATAATTGGTTTACACGTCTAATTTAGATTCTATATATATAAGAAGTTTAATTATTTATTCAAATCATAGCCGATGCCAATTGATTTATCTCTTAAATTTAATAAATGTATATTATGTTTTATATTTAATCATATATTTTAACTATATTTATAATCTAAAGATGATTTTTCATCTGATTTTGAACTTTGTCGATCTTTCCTCTAACAATTTTGACAAATGTTATTGAAAATTATGAGAGTAGTAAGAATTTAGATTAAATATATAATTAAATAAAAATTATTGTATATATGTAATAGATTTTATAGATAAATTAACGACCATATCTAAATTGTTAAGAGATGAAATATGAAGATTCAATTTATCAAAAATTATTTAAAAATCTAATTTATAAATAAACCTGAACATTAGATTTTACATTTTATAATTTCACCTTATAATATTATATTAGAATTATAATTATTATATAAATATTAAATTAATAGATAAATAAATAAATGATGCAAAATGTCACAAAATAAAAATAAACTGCAAATACAACGTTACAACTATTTTTTCCTACTGTTAATAAGACTTGAAAGAAGTTCTTCTTTTGGTGCACACGTGGTCATTTACATTTTGCAATATGATATAATGAACACTTTTTAATGTTATATGCTTTATGACACGAAAAAATACTTGTCGCGTGGCAAAATTTCATGCATTAACTTGGTTTAACTTGATATTTATTGCAACTTTCATCTGTGTGATCTTGATGCTTCTCAATTAATCTTAATTAAAAGCTCAACCTATTGTTTATTCCAAAGAAATATCGATAATACTATCTAATAACAAGGCACAATGTACATGAGACATTAAAATATGAATGATGATGTCTACATGCAGTGTTCATGGCTGTAGTTTTAATAAAATTTAGGGTTAGTACATTGATAATTATAATTATTCAAATAGCATATTCTATTTCTTATATAACATGGATGTCTTTAGGGTTTACTTTTTCTTCTCTTTTTTGAAACTTTTACTAAAACACATTAAATAATGCACAAGCTTGTTCATGATTTTATTTTGACTTATATATAAAACAAATCATTTTTGAAATTAAAAAGCTCAAATTGCTACATTTTGTGAATACGTGTGTTTATCATGTGATATACTTGCAAGTCTTCACCAATGGTTGATGTGTGATTGTTTTTTTTTTTTTTTTTTATATAAACTAAGTCGTATAAAAGCATTGTGTTCAAAAACTGATTGAGTGACTTTCAATCAAAAAGAAGTTCAATAAAGAGAATAGAAAATGTGAAACAAATTTGGAAATACTGAATAAAAAGCAAAAAAAAAAAGTGTGATACATCGGAAAAAAAAACATTTAATGCAAAAAGTGTGAATTTATGAGGTTTAAAATTCGTAATCATTTAATTAAGGGGATCTTGTAAAATGATTATAAATTCTTAATCATCCACGAGAGTGTCAATTAAAGGTTTTAAATTGTTAAACATTCATTAATGTGTTTGAATTAATAGAGTTGTGTAGAAGGTGTTTAAATTCATTCAAGAATGTGAATTAATTAATTTTCACCATAGAAGGGTGGTTGATCTTTGATGATTGGTTAAAAATAAGTCTCAAAAGATAATAAATTTACAACATCTTATTGATATTTGATTCATAGTTATCAATTTTTATATTAAATAAAAGATTAAAAGAAAATACAAATTATCCATCATTTTATACGTAGTTAGATATTATTTTTGTCAAATTGCTGCATGGTAGCTATTTTATTTAAATAAGTGTGCTTGATATCATGTTACAAATATACTCTAGTTTTACTGATGGCGTCTCATTTTACTAGTCAATTAATTACTAATGATATTGTATCAATTGATGTGACATTATTTGATGGGAATTTGGTTTGGACCAAATTTAAAAATCACTAGTTTTAATTTAATTAGTCGCTGACGTTTTTAAATGATTGAGATTAAAAAATTTCGACTTTATTTTTAGGGTTTTTTCCAAAAAAAAAAACCTTTAGGTTTGTTTTCTTTTTTAAAAAAATTTTAAAATATACTATTAATCGTAAAAAACTTTAACGTTTGGTAAATAATCACCGTGAACCTCGAAGGGGGGTGATGAGGCCATCCTCCTCGTAGAAGACGCCCGATCCAGTTGAACTAGCTGTCCCGTATTTTCTTTTTAAATTTTTAAGAGAAAAAATGGCCGGTGCATTGAACCGGTCGTACTCTCTGGGAAAAAACCGGCTGCTCCTCAGACCGGCCGTACTCTCCACGGCCAAAACCCGTGACAAAACTCACAGGTTTTGTTTTTTCTCGCGAAATACGACCGGTTCAGCAGCCATACTCTGCGGGAAAATCTCGTGACGCGGGTCCGCCCTCTAGCAACCAAGTACGGCTGGTCCAATCGTACCGGCTGCCCTCGCCCACTAGAGAATATCACCCGTGACCAAAGTCATAGACAATTTCACACCAAGTACGGCTGGTCCGATTGGACCGGCCGTACTCGGCACCCCTATTTAAGAACCACTGCTCTGTACTCTTTCTCACCTCCAATCTTTCTCTTCTTCGCGGCCAACCCTCGGTTTTTCTTGCCTAACTCTTCAATTTCTTTACTATTCTTTTATTATCCTGCCGATAATTATCTGCGTTCATGTGTCAAGTACAAATGGTTTTTATTTTTATTTGTATTTTAACATTTATTCTATACATAAAAAAATAATTAATGTACGAGTTGTCAAACCGAATTAAATTTTTTATGACGTAGTATTTGTGCGCTGTATTTTGATTTAAACATTTATAGCAAAATTCTAAAAGTATGAATATTTTATAATATGTTTATTTATTTAAATATTTCTAATACTTTTCTCTCGAATACGAACGACTATTTTACTGCTCCAACGATATTTCTCCGTGTGCACCTGACAGGTACGAATGATTTTTTTTTTTTTTAGCATTTACTTTAGACATTTAAATAAAAATTCAATTTTAATATATTTTAATAATTATTTTGTAAAGATAGTCATTATGCAAAAAAAAAAAAAAAAACCCTTTAGGATATTTTATTATTAGTATTTTTTTGAGTAAATTTGTTATGACGTAGTATTTATGCGTTGTATTTTGATTTTAAAATTTATAGCAAAATTCTGAAAGTATGAATATTTTATTATTTATTTATTTATTTAAATATTTCTAATGCATTACCGAGGATAACTAAAGTTTGGTGATTTTTAAAAAATACACCGATACTTCTTTGGTCTATATTATATTGTGTAGTTAAATTTATTTTCAAATTTTCAATTCTAACAAATGTGAAAATTTATGTTATTTTTATTTATTCAATGAAAGCATTTTATTTATAATATCATATTTTTTGTATAACTTATGAAATTATGGTTGTATGAGAAATTGACAGGATATTTCAATGGAATTACTAGAGAAAGTTTGCGCGCGATTCCTAAAAACGTTCACTTACACATTGCATGACTGTAGACTTCAGAGGTTGGGAGTCGATGGGCATCAAAGAAATGTTTGAGAACATCGGCCTACACGTGATCGATGCATTGACGGGTGAAACTTGCGAGAGAATAGTTCGCTTGTTTTACGCGAATTTGAGATCGTCCGGGGAAGATGGTGTTTTCATTGGTTTGATGACGTACATCCTCGGTAGAGAGAGTTTATGGTACGACTAGAGCAAGTTAATGAACTGTTAGAGTTTCACATACGCCGAGAGGGGGGGGGGGGGGTAGTAATATTACAATGCTTCCCGAGACTGCCCTTTTTTTCACTGCTCGAGGGAGTGGATTTTCTACAGAGAATTCACTGCAATGCCAACATTGGGGTGTTCGCAAAGCCATGATCGAACGAATTGAATGTCAGAGGTCGGGTTCTCCGCAACCTGCTAGCCCACACCCTTTTGCCGCGAGATGGAAATCGAAATCATGTGAGCTGCATGGACCTATATGTAATGGAAAAGCTGTACAACTGAAGGCTTTTTGACCCTGGCTTCTTAATTTTGAGCCACATGCGTGAGGTCGGACGGGCACCCAAGACGAATCTCCCCTTTGGTGCACTGATTATGAAGATCATCAGGCGAGCTGAGATTCAGCTACCGGTTGGAGAGCAGATAATACCTCATAGATCCATCGACGTATTTGACATGACCCAGTTGACACGGATGGACATTGTAAAAACCGATGGTGCCTGGGTGCTGAAGAGAAATCAGAGGGCATCTACCTCTCAGGCAATGCCGATGGATGAGACCACATCGCCGCCATTAGCCCCCCAAGAAGATGAGAGTAGTGGATGGAACACGAGACAATATCTGCAACAGCTATATCAGATGCAACAAACGCATCAGCAGCAGATGTATGAGATGCAACAGACGCACCATCAGCATCTGCAGCAATTGCTTGAGACACAACAGAGCCAGCAACGTGATATCCAACTACTCATAGGAAGATTCGATGAGCTCTCTGTAGGACAGCGTGTGGTGATCGCTTCTCAGAGAGAGTTGACTCAGTAACAACATTATCTCGACGAGTCTTATAAAGAGATGCACGAGATGTTGGATACTTGGATAGAGAACCACGCCACCACCGACGAAGACGATGATGACCCTTCGACATAGTATATGTTAGTTTTTGTATGTAAAGTTAATGTTGTCCTTTAATTTTGTATGAAATTTAAATTTATGTTATTTTCTAATACTTGCACGATTTGGTGTAATTTAACATTAAAATAATTACTTTAAAATATAATAATTTTCTAACACTTGCACGATTTGTTGTAATTTAGATTATCTTTCATGATTTGTTCTACTTATGGAACATTTTTCGTGATTTAGTAACACTTGTATAATTTACTGTAATTTTAGTTAATTGTTTTTAATGTTAAATTAAAATTTTTAAAATAAAATTAGAAAAGAGGGTCTATTCACCCGATATTCAAATTGAATATTTCTCGATAAATAGTAAACTTTAATGATTGTTTTCAAAAAAATCAATTATTTATGATTTATTTTAAAAAAACCATAAATTAATTAAACTATTAATTACAGCATTACAAACAAAAGAATGAAGTCTTTGCCAACAAAAAAAAAGTCAACAATTTCTGCCACAATTGCGTGTAGAAGATTCCTGCGTCCCGTGAAATGTGTTGAAGCCCATAAATGTGTCTTGCGAAATAGCGCATGAAGTTGATTCCCGGTTAGGACATGTGCGAGTATTATGCCTCTCTTGCCGATATATACAGCACTACACAGTGGAGTTCCTCTTGCTAAGTCTCGAGCTTGACTGCTCATCAGTATCTCGAACTCTTGTCTTCTTTGCCCTACCAGGTTGGCGCTTTCTTCTGGGCGGGAGAATTTCGTTCATACCTTTAACGGGTGGCCACATTACTTGTCCGCTAATTGAGCCAATGTAGTGTGAGTACATTTGCAGGTATGTTGCCTTGTGATAGCATGCATGCATGTAATTTTCTAACGTTACTCTCATCCAGTACATGCAAGGAATTGAATGGACACATGAGATTCATGTTAGCTCCCACCTTGTATAGTTGCACACACCCAAATTTATGTCTACCATTGCTGACCTGAATCTGTCCAGCTCCCGCACGCGTTGCACTCTAATTTCCAGATGCGCTTATAAGCTTATCAAACTTTTTCTGTATCTGGGGACACAGGAGGTCAGTTGATTCTATCACCTTCTCAAATTTCTGCACGATGCGAGTCATCAATCGCTTTCAGATCATCTCAAACATGGTCAGGATCGACTTGTCCCTGACCGGCAAAAGAAGTTCGTTGAATGATTCGCACAAATGATTCAATCCCAGTTCGTACTTGGAAATCGAAGAGAATGCATGACTGACCTAAAATTTAGGCTCTTCTGCTCGAAGCCATGCGTGGGCATCCGGATTTGGTGCTCGAAATTAAGCAGGTATAATTTTCACATCTCGTGCTCGAAATGACGTTTCGTGGGTGCCCTGGCCGCACTGCACATTGCATCTCTGTATGCTTTGCCCTAAAATTGGTTTTTAAAATTCGCATACATATGCCGCAGACAGAAGCGGTATTCAGCATGTTCGAATTCTTCGCGAACAGCTCTCTGCAGCCCCTGATATTTGCACGAAAAACAAGATAATTAAAATAATATTACTATCACGACACCCAAAAATTTGGCATAACATAAAGAAATGCATTATACCTTTTGTCGATCTGAAATAAGTGTCTAACCACAGCCCGATTCAGTGTTTAGATCTTGCTTTAATATTTGTAAAAATCATGTCCACGAGTCCGCACACTCTAATTCGACCTTGGCAATAGCAACGAGATATATTCTATGGTTGTCATCAATACTGACGACCGTTAGTAATTGCCCGGGACACGACTCTTTGAGATGACAGTCATTTAAACAGATAACTGGTGTACCACACTGCAGTAAACCTTCCTTGCAAGCAGCCATGCACAGATAAAATCTCTGGAATTGCAATGAATTAGACTCCACTGGGTTACCATAAATTTTGACTGTGCTACCGGGATTTGATTTAAATATCTAGGACCACAATTGCCCGTACTGTTCGTCGGACTTCTCTTCGTTTATGTTTCGAGCTACTGTTCTTACTTTTGTAAGCAATACTAGGTGAAATGTTAACAGTAAAGTCTTTCCTCACTGTCTCGATAATAGATGTAATCTCTCAGGTAGGGTGACTTTTGAACCTGTTCAGGTAATTATTCCCCACCCATTTTGCTGAATCGTGTCTGTTATCAACTATTCTCGAACAGCTGTGAGAGTCGATCAAACTCTTTATCTGAAATGTATGCTCGTTTTGCTTCTTTGAAGCATGCAATCGCCACCCACATCCATTTGCACACTCAACCGTGAGTTGCCTCGTTTCACTTTTAGAGAAATTTATAGCATACCCTTTTTCACAGAATATTCGCGTATTTCTTCTTTAATTTGTTCTAGAGAACCATATTCTCTACCCAAAAAGAAGTGCATTGTAATTTGTTCTCTTACTGGTCTACTTTTCACCTCCTGCTCATCCGAGTCGACCGGTGTTCAAAGCTATTCGTCTAGAGTTTTGGAGATTGAATACACGAGCATTTCTTCATTTTCCTCTGCGTGATCGAATGATCGTACGTCACTATATGCATGTGTGTCATCCAAATACCAATCCATTTCGGCATCACCAGTTGATCTCTCGTCTACATCATCTGATCTACTTAAACTGGAATTCATCGTCATTTCTACTATTAAAATAAATGAAAATAAGATATACTAAAAAAACAAATATCTTAAAAGTTTTTTTTTCATCATAACTATCTTTACAAAATAATGATTAAAATATTTTAAGATTGAGTTTTTAATTGAATGTTTAAAGTAAATGCTAAAAAAAACAAAAAATCATTCGTACATGTTAGGTGCACGCGGAGAAATATCGTCGGAGCAGGAAAATAGTCATCCGTATTTGAGAGAAAAGTATTATAAATATTTAACTGAATAAACATAACATAAAATATTAATATTTTCAGAATTTTGCTATAAACTTTAAAATTAAAATACATCACATAAATACTACGTAATAACAAATTTACTAAAAAAAATACTAATAATAAAATATCCTAACAGTTTTTTTTTTTTTTTGCATAATGACTATCTTTACAAAATAATTATTAAAATATCTTAAAATTGAGTTTTTATTTGAATGTCTAAAGTAAATGCTAAAAAAAAAAAAGAAAAAATCATTCGTACCTGTCAGGTGCTATAACAATGTAGGGTTTCAAATTATTCTCAAATTTAGAAATTCCCAAATCAATTCAATATTCAAATTTCAAAATTTAAAATTTTCAAATCAAACCTAATTTGAAAATTCAAATTCAAATTCCCTAAATCACAACCTGAATTTTGGGAAACAAATCCAATGAACCTAACCTAAAAATCATCCCGGTACAAAAGAATATTGGATTTCCATTAAAATAATATCTTGGGAAATCCGATTTAAAGATCGGATTGCTGATTTTCAACAATAAATCCGGGATGAACCTGGACGTTATGAGGGAAGTATTCAGGATCTAACTGAATAACCACTCAACCAAAAATCTACCGTCAACCAGATAACAACCGGGAAATCCGAGTGAAACTCGAAAATCTTGGAGAAGCAGGATGCAAACCTCTCCTATAAATAGAGGTACTCATGAAGGAGGAAAGCACATCAGCTCTCCCTCCCGAGTCCTTCAAGAAGAGGAGTACTTACCCTGGCCTCCGACGCTGCAAGCCTCTCCGACACGGCAAAACTCTTCTCAGTTGAGCTTCACTTCGCGACAGCAAAAAGCACCCTTCGATCAAACAATTTTCCTCAATAGCGTAAGCTCTCCCTCGCTCTCGCTCACTCTTGATCTCTCGCTCACTCACTCACTTACTCTCTCTCTCTCTCTCTCTCTCTCTCTCTCTCTCGGCAGAACAGGAAAAGAAAAGGAGTTGGTTTTATTTAAAAACCACAACCAGTTTTTTTTAGAAGGATCAGCTGAACCAAACCGAATCGGCCCAGTTGACTCAGATCGGCCCAATTAACCCAGATCGGCCCAATTAACCCAGACCGGCCCAGTTGACCGAGATCGGCCCAGTTGATCCAGACCGGCCCAATTGATCCAGATCGGCCCAATTGACCAGACCGGCCCAGTTGACCCAGACCGACCCAGTTGACCCGGACCGGCCCAGTTGACCCAAACCGGCACTCTTCACCCGAACCAAACCCAAACCAAATGTCGACCCGAATCTGACCGAACTGATCCAAGATTAAACCGGTAAGAATTTTCTGTCCGAATTCTTTTAAGTTGGAATTAATTAAGTTGGATTTTAATATCGACATTCGAATTAAGTAGGAAATATCTCGGAAGTCATTCAAACGATTCAACCAACCCGATCTGACCTAAGAGAACAACGTAAGGAATTTCTGCTCAAATTTCTTTGAAATTGAATTTATTAAGTAGGAATTTAATACAAAAGATTCTATTTGAGCAGGATATTATCTGAAATAGTAAACGAATTCCGATATCCATACCGCTCGGAATCCAAGTAAGTAAAAATACAGTTTTATCATGTTTTGGCTTTGGCCCTACATCACAAGATATTATATTATTTTCTTATAACTGTTTTATTACATGAGTTGATATTTAAGCACGCATGTTTCGGCATTGACTTAGAATAGTATAAAGATAAAATTGGTAGGACATATTGTATGTGCATGAAAATGATGGAATTGACGGAAAATATGTGATAGCAAAAGCCTGAACGACAATGAGATGGTGAGCTTGAACATTATGGTACTGACGTCATAGCAAAAGCCTGAACGACAATGAGATGGTGAGTTTGACCGAAAGTAAGTTGACAAAGCTTGAACGACAATTAGATGGCTGAGTCTAAGGTTGGGAAATAAGTACCAACTAGTTCTGTAATCAGGATTTGGTAAAAGTAAATGTAAATTTTGACCATTGCACGTATTTTTACTTGCTGAGTTAATTCTCATATTTTAAATAATTTTGTGATGTAGGTGAGTTTTTATCTGAGGAAGAACTAGCTGCGATCGAGAATTTCCCAGTGGCAAACAAGCATACAGAAGAAGATGTTGATTTTTCCGAGAAAGGAATTTAAAATACTATGTTTCAGTTTTTAAAAGTATTTCGGTTTTTATTTTAACTCCGAATAAATTATGTTGAATTTTATTATTAGAGTTTTTATGAATTATTTATAATTCTACATTTATTTCGAATAAGTTTAATTATTGTTTTAATTACAGCTTCCGCACATTTAATGATTTTTATTCAAGATTTTAAGAAAATATTTTAAGCTGAAAATTTAACGCTCGATTTTAACTCAAATTTTGAGAATAATTTCTAGGGTTTCAAATTAGGGTTTTTAAATTGGGGATTTTAAAATTCGGGGCGTTATAGGTGCACACGAAGAAATATCGTTATAACAGTAAAATAGTCGTACGTATTCGAGAGAAAAATATTAGAAATATTTAAATAAATAAACATAGCATAAAATATTCATATTTTCATAATTTTGCTATAAATTTTTAAATCAAAATACAGCGCATAAATACTACGTCATAACAAATTTAATTCGGTTTGATAACTCGTACATGAATAATTTTTTTATGTATAGAATAAATGTTAATATAAAAATAAAAATAAAAACCCTTTTTACCTGACACCTGAACGCAGAGAATTATCGGTGGGATAAAAAAAGAATAGAAAAGAAATTGAAGAGTTAGACGCGAAAAACCGAAGGTTGGCCACGAAGGAGAGAAGGATCGGAGGTGAGAAAGAGAATCGAGTGATGGTTCTTAAATAGGGGCGTCGAGTATGGCCGGTCCAGTCGCACTGGTCGTCCTTGGTAGGGAATCGCCCGTGACTTTGGCATAAATATTATTAAAAATATTTTGACGTATAAAAAGAAATTAAAATTTGAATATCTAGTTTTCAACATCCAAATTCGTAAACTCTTCAAAAAATTCATCATCTCGTTGTTGATCTTTCGTCTTAGTGTCGTCTAATCTTTGATACAAATGAATGCCTATACAAGGTATGGTATAAGTTTTCATCTTCGTTCATCATAAATACGTACAACTGCACAAAAAACAGATTCTGATATTGCAGTAAAAACAAAAGGTGTTAGTAGATCACGTGACATTATAAAAAAATAAGATATGTGGTAGAATGTCTTTTCCACCAATATAAAATATCAAAATTCTCATTTTGAAAAAATTGATAACGAGTTTCAAAATAAATATTTGAGTTAATTTGTAAAAGAAGTAGAATAATTTCAGTTTGTAATGCACTCTATATATCATCAATATTATATTGTTGACTAAAGTTATCTCTACCACTACCACCACTACTACTACTAGGATAATTGTCGGTATGTAGAGATCATGAATAATAACGATTAATATCGAAATATTTTGTTTAATAAGAAGTATATAAAAGCAAAATCATTTGTTATGTTATCATTAATAATTAAAAGTGCAATACATAAATTTGTAAAAATTTTATTTAACATAATCCTTTGAATTTAAATTTTAAATCCATAGTGCATACATAACAAAAAATAAGATAAATATTATACTAGTATTTTTTAAATTTTATTTTCATTTTATTCAGAATATTACTAAATTTATCTACTATTTACTATTTTGTAAAATTACTGAACAGTAGATAAATTTATAAGAAAGAGGGGAGGGGGAGAGGGTATAGAAGAAAGTAAAAAGGTAAGAGTGAGGTGGGGTCAGGGAAGGACAGCAACGATCAAATGACTGTTGATACTAGGTTGAGCAAACTGGCTCACAAACCTGTTTCATTCGGCCAACGAACTGGTTCATTTGGGAACCACCAAACTCAGCTTGCTATTATAGCGAGCCGAGCAGGTAGTTGGTGCCAGAAGCCCGTTAAACATCTTTAAGTAGATGTTAAATTGCTTTAGTTCATATATTATTTAAATAAATTAGAACTGAAAAAAGAGTTATGACTTAATAAATAAAAAAGAATGATTAAATTGAGAGGAATGACGTAGATAATTGTGTGGTCACAGAGTGACCCAACACCACTCTGAATACACAGCATCCTCCAAAATCAATGTTATTTTCTTGGTTCAATCTCCCCCGTCCATTTTCGCCACGGGATATTCAAACCTCATTATCTTGTATATCACGATAATTACTGAGACGACACATCGTCAAACTATTTTTCATATCGCAATCACAGTCTACTCCACCAAATCACGTGATTTTACGTCTTCAAATACAATAATTTTCATTACAATTTTCATAAACATCACTATCTACGTCAAAATGTTCCTCAAAATCTACCTAAATCATCGAAACCTTGGTTCTAAGCTAATGTTTGAAAAGTTGTCTTATCCCGTTTGGTTCTTTAGTAAAAATCTTAGGCAAACATCAAGCGATAGCTACTCATTTATGTCTTAAATCAAGTACTTATGTATCACGTTAATAATATATTTTAACCTAATTTTTAATACTTTTTGATGATTTCTATTATGATTTTGAACTCGGTTAATATTTTTTCTATCAATTTAGATGAAGTTTGAAATCGAGTTATAAATTGTTAGAACAGTCTAAAATCAAATTAAAACATCTAATTAAATAAAAAAAATTATGAAATACATGTGTTAGATTTAATAAATAAATTTAGAATATAATTCAAATCGTTGATACTTCAATGTATGGATTTAATTGGTAAAAAAACTAGTTTAAGATTTAATATATTAAGATAAAAATTAGATAAAAGTCAAATTTAAATTTTAAACTATATGGTGAGTAACAAAATGAACCTTACACTATGTTTATCTACAACTAAAACCTTTAAACTCTCCCACCGATTAAATTAATTTTCGCTGTTAGATACTGTTAAATACATTTGCGGTCACTCGCAATTTAAGAGAAGGTGACTGCACTTTGTACAAGAACGACCTTTGCAATAGCCCACGTTTTAAGTGAGATCGCCTGCATGCGAAACGAGGTTGCTCACTAGTGACTTAATATAAATTCGAAGTCACCTCCAGAAAGATCACATGCAACATAGCTCCATCTGCTTCAAGATCTGAATGTGGACTCCATTTCAAAATTTTATAATAAAAACTAAATAATTACTCTGAGAGATAAACACTCTTACAAAAAAAGTAATAATGGACTATGTTAATACTAAGGTTAAAGACAAGACGAAGAAGTTTTTAATTCATGTTGATGCTATCATTTAGTTAACGTTATTATCAATTAGGTTAAACTACCTAATAAGCAAAAGCGAGGGTAGAAAAGGGGCTATCATGGTCGGAAAGTGAAGAAGCCATGGTAGAAGGATGAACGATGAGCTGTGAGATAAACAACAATTTTTAAGGATTAATTTTTAAGGCAGTGCAGATGAAGGTTAATAGCAGAAGAGGAGCAGAGTCTTTTTTAGGATGACCTCGAATTTATATTAAGTCATACGTTGATAATTACATTTATCAAGTAGTATACTGTCCGTAAAAACAAAGGTAACCTCACTTAAAATGCAGGCTACTGCGGAAGTTATTCTCGTGTAAAGTGCGATAGTCCTCACTGAAACAGCGGACGATCGTAAAATGCAGGTTACCGATGAGGTTATTCTCGTGTAAAGCGCGATCGCCTTCACTGAAACAGTGGACGATTGCGAGTGTATTTAACTGTGTCTAATAATAAAAATTGATTTTATCATTAAAGATAGTAAAATATTTAGTTGTACTTAAACATAATATAAAGTTTATTTTGTTCTTCACCGTATAATTTGAGGATCAAACGAAACTTTTCCGTATAAATTATACTTCACACTTTTTAAAGATCAAATTTATTTGGTCGAGATGTATGTAAATAGATGGGCAATCGTTTTAGTTGACCGCAACAATAAATAATTGATCATACGGTTCTGATCATACATGTGGCTTCCCGCACCCTATAATTTCTTGGGGAATTTCTTTTCCGGAGCTGAATAACAGCTGGCAGCTGCAGATTCCGCGCCGATGAACTACACAACATTTAGCCGGCTAAGTGGGACGGATAAGTAGACTGACTTATAAAATAAGTTGATTGAGTACTACAGGTTCATTTCTACGTCTTTAAGATCTATACGTTAATAGCTACGCGTGCTTATCATCTTCTTTATCTGTCGCCTCGTCCCTATAAAAATCACCATTTCTGCAAGGTATTTCCCTTTTTATATCTTTGAGGAAGAAGCTTGGAGAGAGAAAGTTAAGAGGAGTTTCAGGAGAGAGAAAGCTTATCTAAGCTCTCTTTCTTTTGATTTTGTGTTTGTTTTTTCTACTCTAAACCGACCATTTTCCCTCATCGTTTGGGTTTTCATCCAAGGTAATAGCTGCTCTGATCTCTATCTCTCTGTATTCGAGTTTATTTTTCCTTGTTGAATCCCTCTGCCAAATTTTTTGTTTTTTTTAGAATCTTTTACTTTAAGCTATTAGCTTTTTCTGGGTTGGATTTTCTTTCTTCGTTCTTTTTTTTTTTTTTTGGTGTTTTCCTGGCCTGATTTTATTTTGTTTTCTTCGATTTTCTGATGGTTAAAGTGGCTTTTTTCTGCTTCTCTGATCTTCAAAATAGAAAACCCTAAATTATTTTTGACTTTTCATCGCCTGGTTTACTTCTTTTCAGGTCGGCCGCTCAGCTATACTTATTCAAATTTGATTTTTTTTTCATATTTATATTGGGAATAAGTAAGATAATGATAAAGCTCTGGTTCTATTCTGAACTTCATGCCATTGATTGTAATTTTTGATTTGTAGCTACTTATGGTCGACCATTTACAAATTTCTTTGACAGATCTAGTGGTCTCTGGGGGAATAAATTTTCACATTTTGGGGTCAAAAAGTGGGGTCGTGATTATGTCGTCCCTCAGTAGGGAGCTGGTGTTTTTAATATTGCAGTTTCTTGATGAGGAGAAATTCAAAGAGACTGTTCATAAGTGAGCATTTAAATGCTTTAATATTATTATTATATATTTCATTTAAGTCGTCTTTTATCTGCAAAACTAGCTGCTAATTTCTTCTTATGAACTTTTTTTTTTTATATCTAAATAGGTTAGAACAGGAATCTGGGTTTTTCTTCAATATGAAGTATTTTGAGGACGAGGTGAATAACGGGAATTGGGACGAAGTTGAGAGATATCTCTCTGGTTTTACTAAAGTGGACGATAATCGCTATTCGATGAAAATATTTTTTGAGATAAGGAAGCAGAAGTATTTAGAGGCATTGGACAAGTAAGCTTAATTCTAATAAAACATTCTGTTGGTAGATGGTTTTGGTTAGAGTCTTGTTGACAGCTGTAAGTACAATGTCAATTAAGCAAAAGTGATTATATTTTCTAGGCATGATCGGTCCAAGGCCGTTGATATATTAGTGAAAGATTTAAAAGTTTTCTCCACGTTTAATGAAGAGCTATTCAAGGAAATTACTCAGCTCTTGACGTTGGAGAATTTCAGGTATTTCATAATTCATGATTTTGATGACATTTAAAGTTTTATAGTCTAGTTGTATCAAATAGCTACAACGTATCCTTCATAAACAGGGACAATGAACAGTTATCTAAGTATGGAGATACTAAATCTGCTAGAGCAATTATGCTAGTGGAGCTCAAGAAGCTAATTGAAGCTAATCCATTGTTTCGTGATAAATTGCAATTTCCCAACCTCAAGAATTCTAGGTTGCGAACTCTCATTAATCAAAGGTAACGACTCTTGTATAACTCTCTAACCTTATATTCTATTACATTTCTTATCTAGTATAATAACTTCCATTGGCTATCTATTTGGAGAGTGTAGTTGTTGTCTTTCCTCTATATGGTCTGAAACGCTTCATTAGATATGTATGCCATTGTAAATAGATTCTACAGCCTAAGTTATATTCTTTGGTTTCTTTGTGAGTTGGTGTAGATGGAAGATGGTAAAATTCCACTGGTTTGAATTGTTCTTTGTTATCTGGCCACAAAGCTTGGTTTATGAAGTGAACTACTAGAGTTTCATTAATTCCTTCTTCTATTCTATCATTTATCTTTTGCCCGAATGTTGATTGCATATTGATAGACCTCAGCTGATGAAACAATTGCTTCATAGTGTATCTCTATTGCAAAGTTAGTCTCTTCTTTGAAACTTTCATGGTTATACTTGTCATCTGTTTGAAGTTGGAACATATCCCGTGTTTTTTTTACATAGTTAAACATAGACTACTAAATTCGGAGTGGAAATTGCAGCTTAAATTGGCAGCATCAACTTTGTAAAAACCCTAGACCAAATCCAGATATCAAAACCCTTTTTGTGGATCACTCATGCGGACAACCTAATGGTGCTCGGGCCCCCTCACCTGCAAACAATCCACTTCTTGGATCTTTACCAAAACCTGGAGGTTTTCCTCCTCTTGGTGCTCATGGGGTCAGCCTACGTTGTTTTGCGAATGTTTTATTTCATGCAATCAAAAGATGTTCCTAAAAGTTCTTGGTTGTCTGTTCAGCCTTTTCAGCCTACTCCAGCACCAGTTCCAACGCCTCTTGCAGGTTGGATGTCTAATCCCTCTAATGTAACACACCCTGCAGTTTCTGGTGGTGGTGCAATTGGAATTGGTGGTCCGTCAATTTCTGGTAATGCCTCTTTCAGGCCGATTTAAACTTCAATCTTATAATGGTGGGATGCTAAAGTTTTAATTTGATTATCTTTCAATTCTATGTTTAGCTGCATTAAAGAATCCGCGGACTCCTCCGGCTACCCCTTCTGATTATCCATCTGGAGATCCTGACCATGTTTCTAAAAGAGCCAGACCCATGGGAATAACTGATGAGGTACTGTAGTTTAACTGTTTTGGGTTGGATACAGAATTGGTTATCCTTCTTACTGCATAGTTGTCTGTCTGTTTTTAGGTAAATCTGCCAGTGAATGTGTTGCCAGTTGCTTTTCCGGGGCATGGACATGTTCAAGCTTTTAATGCACATGATGATCTACCGAAGACAGTAATTAGAACGTTGAATCAAGGATCTTCCCCCATGAGCATGGATTTTCATCCGGTTCAACAGACTATACTTCTTGGTTTGTCTTTTAGTTTTTATCTGATTTACCTTGAGATTGCAGTTTTCCTTTGGCATACTTTTTTTCTGTTATTTTCATAAAAGTAATGGCATCTGCCTATGAGTAATTGTTTTATACCTTGTTTTCTGCTCCAGTTGGTACTAACGTTGGCGACGTAGGATTGTGGGAAGTAGGATCTAGGGAACGGCTTGTTTTAAGGAACTTCAAAGTATGGGATCTTAGTGCATGTTCAATGCCTCTACAGGTTGGCCTTCCTGTTCGCAGATGTGGCTTCTGTGTTATTCTTATTGCTTGGAGTATTGGTTTGAGTAAACTAAATCTATCTTTTATCACTTGGAATTCAGGCTGCCTTGGTTAAAGATCCTGGTGTCTCCGTTAACCGTGTGAGTTGGAGCCCAGATGGTTCCTTATTTGGTAAGTATCAATCTGCAGAAATCACTCATGGTAAATTACCTAACCAAAATGGCTCTTTGGATTGGATTATGTGGTGTTTATTTTTGAATAGGCGTTGCATATTCAAGGCACATTGTACAAATACACTCGTACCATGGGGGTGATGATGTACGACAACATCTGGAGGTATATAAATTAATCAAGTACTGTTTCCCGTTTGGCTCCATCTTGTTCTGTTGGTTTGTTTTTCTTTATGCTACTAACTATAAAATGTGTACTCCAGCTCGATGCTCATGTTGGTGGAGTAAATGATTTGGCATTTTCCAATCCCAACAAGCAGCTTTGTGTAATAACCTGTGGAGATGACAAAACCATCAAGGTTTGTTAGATCATGATAACAAAGCTTAGTTAACTAAGGAAATGTAGTTCTCATTCAATGGAATGGAACAAAATCATAAGATAGCAGTGGGCTTTCAAGAAGTTCACTAGATCTCCTATCATTAAGTGAGAAAATGGAAGATGAGCCCCACTCTGTGCTCATTTCCCCTCCTACTACATTTCTCCATTCTTCCCACTACTAGTACGCAAAGCCAGTAGGAATATTTCCATTAGCTACCACCATTTGATTTTACTATTCCCTGAACATTAAGCAGCCCATTCCTTCGCCTAGAATGTGTAAAAATGCAAAGGGGCCTATCAGAACATTCCTTGTAAAGTTATATAGGGGGGCTAATCTATTTGTTTATTTTTTTGGGTAATATTAGGTATGGGATGCTGCCACTGGTACGAGACAGTACACATTTGAAGGTCACGAGGCTCCTGTTTACTCCGTGTGCCCTCATCACAAGGATAACATTCAGGTACATGTCTTTGGCATCTCTGAATTTCACACTTGTGCATTAATGCTTCAAAAACCTCAAACTTGCTAGTTGCCACTGTGTTCAATATGTGTATATTTCGTTCTTTCAGTTCATCTTTTCAACGGCTCTTGATGGAAAGATAAAAGCATGGCTGTATGATAATTTGGGCTCTCGAGTTGACTATGATGCCCCTGGGCGCTGGTGCACAACCATGGCTTACAGTGCAGATGGTACAAGGTTAATATGTGACCTTGATGACGTTACATGTCCATTTTTAGATCTTTCTACATGTTCCTTTAGTATAATTGTTCCTCTCTGATTTTTTTAGACTCTTCTCATGTGGGACAAGTAAAGATGGAGAGTCTTATATTGTTGAGTGGAATGAAAGTGAAGGAGCCGTTAAGAGAACTTATCAAGGGTTCCGCAAACGTTCTCTGGGCGTTGTACAATTTGATACAACCAAAAACCGGTTTCTGGCTGCGGGTGATGATTTCTCCATCAAATTCTGGGATATGGACAATATTCAGCTTCTGACTACTGTTGATGCTGATCGAAGTCTCCCAGTAAGTTATTTTCAAGTCAACTAGGACAGGACTTTTTGTTTTGGGAGGTCCTTATGCTATCTTTTCTGATTTCATAGGCAAGTCCACGAATTCGCTTCAATAAAGATGGCACCCTCTTGGCTGTTTCTGCCAATGAGAATGGAATCAAAATTTTGGCAAATGTGGATGGTATCAGCTCGCTTCGCACATATGAGAACCTTTCATATGATGCATCAAGAGCGGATGAGTCGATGACAAAGGTTTCTTGATCATAAGTTTATTTTATATGATACGTAATAAAATAATCAATTACATTTCCTAATATTTCATATCTCCTACAGCCTACAATAAATCCAATTTCAGCTGCCGCCGCCGCTGCCACTGCTATAACTGCTGGACTCTCTGAACGAGGTGCTTCTGTGGTCACTATTACGGGAATGGTTTGTACCTTTTCATCGCCATTGACATTGGTCATGAAAGAATTTTCTTTTCTACATGGAAGTGAATAAATCTTAATGTTACTATTGTTTATTTTTATTTTACTAATCTTGGCAGAGTGGAGATACCCGAAATTTGGGTGATGTGAAACCCAGGATTCCTGAAGATGCTAATGACAAGTCAAAGATTTGGAAGCTCACTGAAATTAGTGAACAATCTCAATGTCGGTCCTTGAGGCTTCCTGAAAATTTGAGAGTAACCAAGGTAACGCAGCTAGCTGGCTGTCGTCTGTGATTTTGTTTTAATATTAGAAGTGATCTTGTGTCAAATGCAGCTTTGTAACCAACGCAATGATTCATATTTTATAAAGCAGAATATAAAGAGTATTTTGTCACACATATTAGCGAATTTTCTGAATTACAATTAAGAATAATGCCAGTTTTTGTTTTGATTATTGCAGATATCAAGGCTAATATATACAAATTCTGGAACTGCTATCCTGGCGCTAGCATCAAATGCTATTCACCTGCTGTGGAAATGGCAGCGGAGTGACCGAAATTCTACTGGCAAGGTAAAATTATAGTTAGTTTTCTTTAACCATTTCTTAGCACTTCCATTAGCAGGGAATGGTTTCACTGTACATTGCCGACTAATGCTTTATCATTCAGGCAACCGCAAATGTTTCACCTCAATTATGGCAACCATCAAGTGGGATTCTAATGACCAACGATGTTACTGACACTAATCCTGAAGAGGCTGTCCCGTGCTTTGCTTTGTCAAAGAACGACTCTTATGTCATGTCAGCATCTGGTGGGAAGATTTCCCTATTCAATATGATGACATTTAAGGTGAAGTGATATCAATCTAATATCAGATTTACTCTTGTTTGTTGTTGACTTGATGGATTCAAACCTAACTCAACTTTGTTGGCTGGTGCAGACAATGACAACTTTCATGCCTCCACCGCCTGCAGCCACTTTCCTTGCTTTTCATCCTCAAGATAATAATATAATTGCTATTGGGATGGATGATTCTACAATTCAGATATATAATGTTCGTGTGGATGAGGTATTGAATGATCCAGATCTGTCTATTTATTTTACTTGTTAGATACCATTCTCCTCATTGATTCTTTAATGCAGGTTAAGAGCAAGCTAAAAGGCCACTCAAAAAGAATTACCGGTCTTGCTTTCTCTCATGTGTTAAATGTTTTAATCTCATCTGGAGCAGATGCACAGGTAATGGACTTACCAGATGTTTTTTATTTTATGGATCATTTCTGTTTTGATTAATTATACTTCATTTGATGTCAACGATGTCGAGGGAAAGTATCTCAAAGAATGCATTTGATAAGAATGAACATGGAATGGTGTGATTATAATTAAATTTTGACATTGAATTTATTTGGAGATACATATTTGGTAAAGTTTAAATATTGTACGGTGTAAGACTTCCAGGCTACGATGGTTCTCATAAGTTTGTGGCGTTCCAGATTTTTGTTTGGAGCTCAGATGGATGGGAGAAGCAAAAGAGCAGGATCTTGCAAATTCCTAGTGGGAGGGCGCCATTATCACAATCGGACACCCGAGTCCAGTTTCATCATGACCAAATACACTTTTTAGCAGTCCATGAGACCCAACTTGCAATATTTGAGACAAGTAAACTTGAGTGTGTAAAGCAGGTGACTTTTTGGGACTTGTGACCAGTATCTTTTTTTCCTATTTAGTTCTTTTACTCCATCCTTCTAATTGTATTCCTTATTTATCAGTGGGTTCCAAGAGAATCTTCGGCACCTATTTCTCATGCTACGTTCTCATGCGATAGCCAACTGGTATATGCCAGCTTCTTGGATGCAACTATCTGTGTGTTCAGTGCTGCGAATCTGAGATTGCGATGCCGTATTAATCCTTCGGCTTATCTTCTAGCTAATATCAGGTATTACTTTTCTGATTGCCCTTGTATGTAATTTTAGTCATTAAAGCTCTAAAACTCTTTGCTGTTTCCACCATCATAGCTGATGGAATTTTATATGTAATATATGTATGATTAGTTTTTTACTGTACTGACATGAAACCTACTGGTATGCTTGAAAAAACCAACAGAGAGTTCTGGCTCGACCATGACTTTATGTTTTTTGAACTGATTAAAGGTTTTTTTTTTGTCAAAAAAAGTAACTTGCAAAGGGCTTTAAAGATAACCTCATATCCTTTGAAATCCAAGCAAATCTTTGAACTTGTTCAAGTGGTCAATGGGTTGAATATAACTGACGTATGTGAACATAATTTTGGAATACCATCGCCTATATATTTTACTTAATGTGCTCATTTTGTTTAGTAGATGATACCAATTATACTTACTTGATACAGCAGCTCTCATGTGCAACCGCTAGTAATTGCTGCTCACCCACAAGAAGCAAATCAATTTGCATTGGGGCTTTCGGATGGTGGAGTTCACGTCTTTGAACCCCTTGAATCTGAAGGAAAATGGGGTGTCCCTCCACCTGTTGAAAATGGGTCAGCGACGAGCTTGTCAACTGCTCCTTCAGTTGGAGCTGCAGGTTCAGAACAGGCCCAAAGATGATCAAAATAGCCCTTTTTACTATTTAGGTAGCCTTCACTATTGATGAGTTGGATTTTTCTTTCGTGGTCCACTCTTTATTTCATTTCATTTATATTTTTCCTCCATTTTTTTTGAATGATGCAGTTTGTGGTTCATTATATTTTGACTTGCTCGAGGAACAACAAAGATGTAGATTTAACATGTTGCATCAGATTATAAGGTACACTCTGCAGGAGCATTAATTGTACAAGGCTTTTGTTTTTTTTTTTTTTACCTGAAAAGAAAATCTCCTAGGATGATAAATATGTTTTTTCTGCTGTCCTTTTTCAGTTTGTTTATTTGTTTGTTTTTTAATTTATTGGAATGCTGATCTTTTTAAATAGATCAAATTGCATCATGGCGTCTCATTAGGTCTGTAGTTTGTTAAGATCATCTGTACAAATGGAGGAATGGTTTCTCACAAGACTTTTAGGTGACAAATCGAACGATCACTTCATAGAATTTCAGGTCAAATGTTCTGGAAATCTCCATGTTTTTTATGTATAAGCTTGATCACTTGTAATGTTTCATCCATAATTTTTAATGCTGATGATGTTAGTACCTAATCTCTACCATTATTACTTATTCAAAACAACCAATAAAAACCCGTCTGAACAATGCTTGCGGACAGCGGATTGATACTGATTTAATAATTGATCCTTTGGTTTATAGTAGTATATTTGCCTGATAACTGGGATCATATCACTCCAAATGAGATTGGTAGATTAGATTTTCGAAACTGCTGAATGCAGGCCCATAGGTCTACTGTGATATTCAATAGAATAAATGGTGATGTGTTAGATAAAACTAACGTCCTTTCTATAACAGTATCCTATTTTGCAAGGTGAACTCGTAATTTATTATCTACCTCAATGTTTAAATCCCTTGAAAGAGGAGAGAGTATCTGCCTTCCATTCCTGACCATTATTGAATATCAAATTGATGTACACAATTTAATGAGTCAAAGATAATGCTCAAGATTTACCGTCCCTTGCTTGAAAAGGTATTTTGGGCTCTTCTGATCAGTCCGAACAATAAAAAGTCAGACCCAAAAAATAATGCCTCCATTTTCGTATGACTAATACACTTTACTTTAATTCTATTTCATACATCGGCTGTAATTGAACTCGGTGAGAGTGTTTTACCGAAATGTGCTATGGGTTGCTTCCGCATAAAAGTCTCCCCATAACCTTTGCTCGGTGCAGTAGTTACAGTATGCTTTAAAGTTTGAAAAGCTTCTTCAGCCTCCTAATTCCAGCAAAATAACATCTTTTCAACCCTGTTGAGTGAGAGGCAAAGAAATAGAACTATAACTTGCCACAAATGCCGATAATATTTGGCTAACCCCAAAATTTTTCAGAGTTAATTCATTGTTTTTGGAATAGGCCATTGTAACATTGCCTCAATTTTCTTGGGATCAACTGACTGCCAATAGAGAGGCAGAAAATAGATGTCCCAAATACTCAAGTTGACCTCTTGCAAATTGAAAGTTCCTCTCATTGACATGTAACTTATGGTCTGACGACATAGACATAATTATATCAAAAATGTTACAGGTGTTTTTCCAAATTTATGCTATATATCAGTATATCATAAAAAAGGTACTAGCACAAACTTATGTTGGTATTGCCAAAAAAATTGATTCATCTAGAATTGAAAAGCTGTTGAAGCATAACCAAGAAATCATAATGTCCTTCGTAAGTTTAAAAGTAGTTTTCGGAATATCTTCCTTCTCAACACGTATATGATGATAGCCCAACTTTATATTTAACTTTGAGAATAGTAGCCCCATGCAACTTATCTAATAATTCATCAATAACGGAAGTTGGAAATCAATTAGTTGTAGTTGCCTTATTATTTAAAGCTATACAATCAACACAATCTTTGACTTCCATCCTTTTTAACCAGAAATACGAGAGTAAAAAATAGACTAGTACTTGGTTGAATAATGCCAGCTCGTGAGTGTTGGTTTTGATGGTTTTCACGCAAAATGAAATTCACTGTTATTTATAATAATAGTGACATACGTTATCCTTATTACTTTAAAACTATTTTAAAATTATAAATAATCATAAATCGAATCGTTATAATAAAGAAAAATATTTTTGAAAAATATATATTTTTCAAAATAGAAACAATTTACATTAAAAAAATATTAGATTTAGATTATAGTATAATAAAGAAAATACTTTTTTGAGAAATGCTTTTACTTAGGTACTGCCGTCTGATCTTAGTAGCCTTAACTCGGTATCAAGTGTTTTTCTGAAAACTTTGAAACTGTTGAGTCTTATTTGAAAATCTTTTCACTTAAATTTTTTGACATGTGTGCATTATAATTTACGAGAATAACACATTCTTATATTTGTGCAGAGATGTGTTCTCAATACATGAGACATCTCTCTTCAATTTTAAAAAATGTTTTCTTAAAACTGAATTCGAGAAAAGTTACACCTTTTCTCTCAAAGGAATTAGATATTTCTCTATCTTTTATTTGTCAGATACATTTGACATTTTTTATAGATCTATTTAAAAAATAATTTTTTTCAAATTTATTTTAGTAAAAACTAATTTTTTTAAAAATAAATCTTATGTAATCAAATATCATCTGATCAGATTTTTCAAATTTACTTTTTAAATCAAATTTCAAAAATCTGATTTGACAGTTTGTTAAATAACAAACTTCAAGTTAAATTTAAAAATAAAATCTCATCTAATGAGATTTCTCAGGTCTAATTTAAATCCGTTAAAATAATCACATCTAATGAGATATTTTATTTTGAATTCAAAATATAAAAATTATTTATATTTCGAATTATAATGTATTTTTTTGAGTATATAAATGATTAATCATAATTAATCATTTATATATTTATTCTTGTAACATTGAAATTTGAATAGTGATATAAGATGATAGAAGTACTGATGAACCTATTGTTTTAAGGTTCAATAATATTTGTTAATTAATGTAAACTCTTTATATTAAATAACACAATTATTAATTCTAGTGTAATTACACTAAATACCTAGTGTTGTACTCTTAGAGGTATAGAGTATATTTACTCAAAGCAATGTACATTGATATAGTCATTACATATGTATTAATCATATATTAAGATTCGTAATAGAGTTAGGTATAAAATCCGTCAACTTCTCATTACATCTTTATCTTTGACTACCTTAATTCTTAATTAAATAATTAATTGATAACATTTATTAATTTGCACGCTAATTATTCAATTCCTGAACTAACAAACAAGAGAATATTGTATTATAGCTTTCATTGTATCAATTTTAGCATTTTTAGTTATTCATTTAATTTATTCTCAAAATACAATGTTTATGTAATGTAACTCATATAAAACTTTACCGAGTAAATCAAATAATAAATTGAAATGAAATAGGAGTTTACTAAATACAATGACTTAAGATCATACATATATGACTATCATTATGATAAAATCAATTGTTATTTATTAAACGAATATTATAAAAATAATATAATTTCATCTGGTTCAATCTTATATAATCATATAAAATACAAATACTTTATGTCACTATATATATAGTCGGGATATTATTATACGTTCTCAACGAAGTGAACAATATTTATGACTTTATTAATTTGAAGATCCTATACTTCAAATATGAGTGATGAACTAATATGATTATTTCTTTTTAAATTTAATCCCATATATATCAACCTATATGTAAATTTAAAATTACACAAATAATCAAGAATTTTTCTTTAAATTTATAAAGCATCGAATAAAGCAAACATAAAAATTAATCATAAAAATTATTTATTAATTACAAGTAATAAAAATGTTCATAATATTTGCTTGTTGGACATATTATTCTCAACAATTTTCCATTTGTCCCAAAGCAAATGAGACATATCGATAATCCTTAATCCTTCAAGATGTTTATCAAAACTCTTTGCAGACAATGTCTTGGTGAAGGGATTAGCAAGATTCTCGGTGGTTGGAATCTTCAAAACGGTGACATCTCCATGTTGTACAATCTCTCTTATTAGATGATATTTTCTCTCTATATGCTTTGACGTTTTGTGGCTTTTAGGTTCTTTATAATTTGCTACTACACCACTGTTATCACAATAAAGTGTGAGTGATTTATTAATATTTGGAACAACTTCTAGATCACTAAAGAACTTACAGAGACATATAGCTTCTTTAGCTGCTTCTGAAGTAGCTATGCATTTGGCTTCCACAGTCGAGTTAGAAACTCTTCCTTGCTTGGTACTTCTTCAAATGATGAGTCCACCACCAAGAGTAAATAGTGATCCAGTTATTGACTTTCGATCATCTATATTAGTTTGAAAATCAGAATCAGTATATCCTGTAGGAATTAAATCTCTACTAGAATATATAAGCATATAATTTTTCGTTCTCCTATGATACTTAAGAATGTGCTTGACTGCTATCCAGTGATCTAATCCTGGATTAGATTGAAACTAGGTAACTATCTCTACTGCATAACAAATGTCAGGTCTTGTGCATAACATAATATACATCAAACTACCAATTGCTGATGCATATAGATAGCATCTCATATCCTCTTCCTTTTGAGGCGTGTCTGGACAATTCTTCTTAGAAAGAGTAATTCCATGACGAGAAGATAAATTACTATTCTTAGAGTTCTGTATTCAATATTTGACAAACATCTTGTCAATATACAATGTCTGAGACAAGGCTAATAACTTATTCTTGCGATCTCTAAATATACAAATCCTAAGAATATAGGTCGCTTCTCCTAAATATTTCATTTGGAATTGCTTAGCCAACCAAATTTTTATGTCAGATAATAATTTTACATTATTTCCAATAAGTAGAATGTCATCGACATAAATAATTAGAAAAACTATTTGTTTCTCTTTGAAGAGCTTGTATACACAAGACTCATCAAGACATTGCAAAAATTCATAAGATTTGATCGCATAATCAAATCTCATATTCCATGACCTGGATGCTTCCTTGAGTTCATAAATAGACCTACGCAATTTGCAGATTTTTTGCTGTGCATCTTGTGCTATGAAACCATCTGGTTGCTCTATGTAGATAGTCTCCTCAAGATAGCCATTCAAAAAAAGCAGTTTTAACGTCCATCTGCAAAATTTCATAATCATAATGAGCAACTATAGAAAGCAGAATACGAATAGATTTGAGCATTATTACTGGTGAGAAGGTTTCTTTGTAACACCCAGAATTTTCTGTTTAAGTTAATTTCGGAAGTACGTGGTTGTAATCGGCGGAGTAATGGTCGGAATTGTGGGCGGAAAATTTCTACCCCTAGGTAAAAGATTATTTTGAAACTAATGGAGGAGAGAAAAATTTAAGAATCCAATCGGAACCGGACCGTATAACGGATTTATGAAACGGTTAAATGTTAAGGGTGAAATAGTAATTAGTAATTATTATTATTATTAAATTTAACTTAACACAACACCTTACGATGTTTTTCCCCTCCCCGCGCAAAGAACACCCCCCCTTCTTCCCCTTCTCCTTCTTCTTCCTCTTCTCCTTCTTCTTTTTCTTCTCCCATGCGAGAAGCTCGGCATTTCCTAGCCAACAATCAACCGTTTTCCCCTTCGTTCTTCAAGCTTACGGTAATTTTTGGTTAGTTTTCAGTAGATAGCTAGTCATTTAGTCGTTTTGAGCAGTAAAAGTGGAATTAGGGAGAGAGTTGGGTGAGCCCTAGGAGGGAGATACAAAACTTGGGGGTTATAGTCGAATTCTATTCGCGTGTTGGTGTTTAAGCTAGAAATAGGAGTAGATTATAAGTTTTATGTAGAGGATTGAGTGTGTAGGTAACCGAACGACTCGAGTTACGGAACGGTTTCCGTTCGACCAAGCTGTATGTGTGAGATTAGGAAATTGAGGGGTCCATTAGAAACTAGATGTTACGAGAAACCCATAGCATTTCGAATCGTCAAAATCGGACAAGTATTGGTGGAGTTATGAAATTTTGAAAGTTAGTCAGAGCGTTAGTCAGAATTTTGTTTTAGGCTGAGTGGGGATTTAGTGACTGACCCCTTAAAGTTTTACGGAGTTAATGGAATGTAGAGCTTATAGATGTGTGATTTTATAGGTTTTCCAGTTAGCGTACGTGATTTGGATTACGAGTGCTAAGGACTCTAGGTAAGTAGTGTAGTAGGAGTTTTGCCCTCCGGCCTACATCACAGTACAGTAGGTTGCATTGCACGTTTATATTATGTTATGCTTTATTGATTGTGCATCATGGTTTTAATCTACGATACGAAATGAAAATGAATTTCCATGTTTTTACGAAGTGAAACAGTAGGATGAGAAGAAACGAATGAAACGAGAAGATACGTAAGAAGATAATAAAGCTGGGGTTGAGTGGTCTTGTCCCGAGAGGTGGACCGCGAGGTATATCACTCTTCTTCCGCTTTACGTGGTGACCTTATCCCGAGAGGTGGACTGCGAGGTGTGTCACTTTACTAGATTGAGGTTGGCCTTGTTCCGAGAGGTGGACCGCGAGGTGTGTCACTTTGATCTAGCACGTAAAGAAGAACCAGTAGTAAGAAGATAAAGAAGATGTAAGAAAGAGACGAAAACAAAAGTAGAGACGAAACTGTAGAAACTGCATATGTTAGGATGTGAATGTTTTTCAGTGTTTAAGTTTATATGCATTGCTTACTTAGTATTAGGCTAATAGTTGCGTTCTGTGATGTAGGTGACGACGCAGCAGCTAGTGAGTATCCCAAGCATGCCTAGGACTAGAAGGCAGTTGGAGGAGAACGCTCGTGAGACGACTGGGCCAGCTGTTGAGGCGTTTTGACCATGGCGGGTGTAAGTACGGGTAGTGAGGTATTTTGAGTCGTACTTAGTCGTTTTGATGTAAATGTCATATTTGAATTTGGGTTGAGTATTTTGGCGTGCGTAATAGGGTTGTAAATTGAGTCGAGAAGTGGATTTATGGGTTTTAAACGTTTAGTCAAAATTCGTGTTGTTTTGTTGAATTTTGTTAAAGTTTCTGGGTGCAAAGTGTCGATCGAAGTCCAGAGGTGTCGACTGGTCAGTGTAAAATAGAGGGTGAGTGTCGACCGCAAGATTCGACCTGAGCAAGGCAGAGCCGAGGTAGGTGTCGACCCCTGGTTACAAGTGTCGACCGGTCCGTGTAAAATGGGCAGTGGTGTCGACCGTGAGGGTCGACCTGCGCGGACAGAGAGGATCAATGTGTTGACCTGTGACAGCGGGTGTCGACCCCTCTCTAAAATGGTGGTAGAAGTGTCGACTGGTGTCCCCGGTGTCGACCGATGAAAGGACTCGAGAGATATGTAGTGTCGACCGGTGTTTGCTATTGTCAACCGATGGAAACCCGAGACAATTTAAGTGTCGACCGGTTCTTGCAGATGTCGACCAGTCTCTTGATTTTTATGTTTTAAAAACAGAGTTTTTTTAAACCGATTTTAAACGAGTTTCCGCAGCGGTATTTATGTGTAATTCCTTTGGAAGACATTTTGAAAAAAAAAAAAAGTCATTTTGAGTCGAAAAAAAATAAAGCTTCCCAATTTCTAGGAAATATTTAGTAGAGGGTATGAAAGGTATTGACGAGTAGTAGTTGGTAGCGAACTGAGAATCACGGAGGATTTGCGGGGCGTTACATTCTTCATAGTTGATCCCTTCTTTTTGGATATTACCCTTAGTCACCAGTCTAACTTTGAATGCCTCTATATTCCCGTCTATTCCAAGTTTCCTCTTGTAGATCCATTTACACCCAATGAGCTTTACCCCTTTGGGTAAATCTACAAGATTCCCGACTAAGTTGGAATACATAGATTTCATTTTAAGTTTCATAGCTTCAAGCCATACATCTTTGTCATAGTCTTCCATTGCACATCTATATGTCAATGTATCATCTTTCTCATAATCAGTGATAGCAACTTGTGCTTCACCATCATGTTGATATCGAGATGGTAGTTGTACTACTCTTTTGCTACGATGATGTGTAATGATTGGCTGATTAGAAAAAGTGGTGTTTTCTGTTCCTTGTGAATCAACAACTGTTGTAGTAACAAGTCTAACCTGGTCATATAGAATCTCTTATAAGACAATCTTACGATGAAGTTTGTAATTTGTTATATAGTCATGTTCTATGAATGTGGTATTTGTTTATACAAATACCTCATTATCCTTATGTTACGGCTACGCCTTAGAAAAAGGGGGCTTGCAAACTCAAAAATGATTAGCCCTTCGGTATTTAGCCTAACCGAGAGTACATCGAGAAAAACCAAAAATAAACTAGATCAAATGTGCAGCAAATGGAACAATGTCTTGAGTGGTTAGTGTTCTGTGAGTAAGGTGTGTGATGGTGGTTGATGTGGTCCAAGTTGCTTAGAAAATGCACAATGAAAACACCCTCAATTGGCCGATGCACTAGATGTGTAGTTCTTGGCTAAACTATCTTTCCAAGGAAAGAAAGTCAATTTGAAGGAATCAGTTTTGCCACTTCTCACTGGTTTCAAACCCTTGAGAGGGAGGAGGAAAAGGTGGTGCTAAAGCTCAACAACAACCTCGGGTTGAAGATCTAGGAAGCTTCCTCCTTTCGGTCAAGGCTGAGCTTCCCTTGAGGCTTTGGTTGCTCTCGGTTTCACAAAAGAGGCTCTATTTCATTAATCAATTAACATTTTACAGTCACCAAGAGCCATGATTTATAGTCTTAAGTGGCTGGAAGGAAGTAAGGAAAACTTGGCTCAAAGAATCATTGGATGACGCTGGTGAAGATGCAATGTGCGGCCGAGACTTCCTCCTTCTATTTTGATCCAAGGGTCATCTCCTTTCCACATCATTGATTCAGGTGCTTTGCTGAGGGTAAGTTCCAACATAAGTACAAAGGAGAGGTGGCAAAAGATTGCCCAAAAAGGGTAATGGTCCCCCTCCTTTTATGAGTGCTAATCTGTCGCTTGCTGGGCCCTCTCTCGAGTGGCTCGTCTTTCCAATGCATGCGACCGAGCAACCATGCAAAGTAATTTAAGCCATGTGCAACTGATTCCAAGCCACTTCGAACCTACCATACATCTAGTCCTAGATGCCTACTATGCATGCTTATATAAAATATAACATAAAGGCCAATGCTTGCCCAATAAGTTCAAACAAAAAGTTACACAAAGTCATGCTTGGGAAGATAAATTCTCATGTGAGCTTCTTGGTCTTCAAGCTTTGTCTTCCAAGCAAGGACGTGCTTAAGGTGCTCATTGTCGTGTGCCTTAACCTCCCACTTTAAGTCTTCGAAAATGTCCTCCAAGCCTTTTGTAATACCCAGATTTTTGTCGATAAAATATTATGTACAAATACTTAATCATTTTAAAGTATATTTTGGATGAGATTTTGAAAGAACGGGTAAATGATTGAAATAAGAAGAAGGGATTCAAATGAAAAGAAGAGAAAAAGTGGGGATGAAATTGGAATTAAGCAAAGTTGAAGGGGGTTAATTATAATTCAAACAAAATTAACCCTAAAAATTTTTTAATCTCTTCTTCTTCACGTTATTGCAGCGACTCCTACTCCTCCATTGGTGATTTCTCCTCCACGATTGAAGCTTATCTTCCAAAAGTTTAAGGTAAGAAAACCTTGGATTATAAGTTGGATAGGGTTGTTAATGATTATTATGAGTTTTGAATGAAAATTTGTGATGAGTTTGTTTTTCGATGAAAATTCTGAAAACTACTCTCCGTTTTTTCTTGTTTGATAGTTTAAACATGTTATATGAGGATTCGATGGAATGAGATTGATGGATAATGGATGGGTATGCATGTTTTGACAAATTTGGAATTTGGGTTTTAAAATGGGCAAGGCACAGAACAGTTAGCAACTTTGAATTTCTGGCCCTAATTCTGATTTGGTTTTTATAAATGGTTGATGCTATGATAAAGTAGACATCTTAAGGATTCCATACCATTTCGAATCATTGAATTCGGATGTATATTGGATTAGTTACGAATTTTTAAAGTTTGTCCAAAATAATATGCCAATTTCGGGTTTGAATTAGAATTCGAGTTGTTGAGTTAGAATTGGTTGAAAAGTAGTTTATACGAAGTGTTTGACTTAAATTAGGTATAATGAACTCATATTTGGATAATTGGAAGGATTGATTGGTTTTTTAGTATTGGGTTATGTGTTGAAATTGAAATTTGAGTTGAAACAAAGCAGTTTTGGATTTCATGAAATTCGGCTATGATGTTATTGTTAGTTTATTAAATGGATTCTAATGTTAGAAATTAAACACCCTAAGGTTTTAGTAACATTTTGAATCATTGAAAACGGAATACAATTGAGGGAGTTATGATCGTTTGAAGTTTAGGCAATTTCAAAGACAAATCCGAGTTTTATTGAGAAGTTTGTTTGAGTTCTTGAGTTTTTGTATGTTTAAGCTACTATAAATTGATGGTTGAATGCATTGATTTAAACTTTGGATTGAATTAGAATTGTTGAAATTAAGGAATTTCTCATTTTGTTTGTGACGTACTAATGAATTCGATGTAAATGTATTAGGTTTTTGGGGCTTTAAGGAAACGTTAAGGTTTTGCTAAATTGCTAAATACGCCAGGTAAGTAGAGTATGCATATTGTCTTCGAGCCTACATCACAGAATAGTAGGGTATATTGCATGTTTATCGTATATTGTGTATGTCATGCATCATGTTTTGAAAAGAATACGAAAATGAATTTACATGTGTTTTACGAAACATTATGCTATGATACGAAACGAGAATGAAACTAACAGTTCTGATTCTTTGAAGGAAGTCATTCGCCCTTCAAATGAGCATGAGAATGTAAAGATTTGGGAAAAGTGATCTGTTTCCCATTTAGTATGAGGATCAGATAAGCTAATAGAAACCCATTGAGTATATTCTTTGAGGGAAGTAATTTACCCATAAAATGAGCATGAGAATTGATGATTTGGGAAAACTGATCCGCTTCCCATCTAGTATAAGGATCAGACCATGTAACGAAACAAGAATGAAACGAGAACGAAAACGAGAACAAAATGTGAATATAGAAACTGCATAGTTAGGATTCACGTATTGTTTTCATTTCGTTTCATACATTACTCTATGTATTTAGCATTAGACTAATAGATGAGTTCTATGATGTAGGTGGTGACAAAATAGTTGGTGAGTTTACAGACTAGGCTTGGGACCAAGAGACAATTGTAGGAGTACACTCATGCGACGATCAGGCCATCTGTTAGGGCGATTTAACTATGGAACATATTTATAGTTTTTCTTGAGATGAGTATAATTTTTGAGTCATTTTGATGTATAGTTGGGTTTTAAATGCTAGTTTTGAGTTGTCTTGATGTATAAACATATTTTGAAGTTATTTGGAGAAAATACAGGTCTTTAAGTTTCCATTATATAAGCGTTTATTATCCGTTTTTTTTAAAGTGGTAAATTTTCAGTTAAGGCTATTGGTATAAAGTGTCGACCTGTATGCATAGGTGTTGACCGAACTAGGTAAATGTCGACTGTGAGGGTCGATTTACGAAGACAGAACCAAACTAAAGGTCGACCTGTGTGTGTAGGTGTTGACCGGTTAATGTAAAAATGATAAAAGTGTCGATCACAAGGTTCGACTGGTGCAAACAGAGAGGATTAGAGTGTCGACCTGTGAAAACAGGTGTCGACCTGTTAGTGAAATGACATAGAGGTGTCGACCGCAAGGTTCGTGTAACACCCAGAATTTTTGTTAAAATAATTTTCAGATTTACATATTGATAAACGGCGGAGTTTTAGTCGGAATCGAAAGCGAAAAATTTATACTTTTAAGTGAAATATTATTTTGAGGCTAATGTACAAGAGAAATTTATGAAAATCTAGCTGAAAATGGGTCAAATAATCGTTTGGTTAAAAAATTAAAGATTAAGGGCGTTATGATAATTAGATTTATTATTATTAAAATTTAAAAAAAAAGAAAAGAACAGAAAAACACCCCTGGTGTTTTCTTCTCCCCCTGGATGTTTTTCTTCTCCCCCATGCGAAAACCTCCCCTGCTTCTCCTCCTTCGTGCGTTCTTGCTTCCATCGACATCCAGCGACGATCCCTCTCCGTTCCTCCTTCAATCTTCAAATTTAAGGTAAATTTTTAGTAAATAGTTAGCCCTTTAGCTGTTTTGTTCGTTAAAAGTGAAGTTAGAGAGAGTTATTGGGTGGTTTGGTAAACCTTAAGTGGGATGTACAAAATTTTTAGGATATAATCTATTTTTATTCGTTTATTGGTGTCTAAGTTTAAGAAAAGATTAGATTATATGTTTTTATGCAAAGAATTGGATGTTTGAATAACCGAGAAACTCAAGTTTACAGAACAGTTTCTCTTCGGCCAAATTTGGCTAAGCTATGGATGTTGGATTAGAAAATGGATTATACTGTTAGAAACTAGACGTCCTAAGTAGTCCGTTGCACTTTGAATCATTAAGATCGAGTAAGTATTGAGATAGTTATGAATTTCCAAAGATTAGTCTGAAATTGATTCGGATTTCGGGTTTAGGTAGGAGTTTGCGATTTTGTACGAGTTTATGACTTCCATGTTAGAATTTCATGAATTGGATGAAGTTAGAATTAATGAATGTGTGATTTTTATAGGTTCTCCTATTTCCTAGTTTAGCGTACGATTTACGAACGTTTTGCTAAGGATGTCAGGTAAGTAGTGTACGTAGGTATTTTTGCCTTCGGGCCTACATCACAGTTTGTTAGGTTATATGCATGCTTATTTTATGTTTTAGTAGATTATGCATCATGGTTTTAAAATACGAGAACGAAATGAAAATAAATTTTCATGCTTTTACGAAATGAAACAATAGGATGTGAAATGTGAAGAACGAAATGAAAATGTAAGTAATAAGATACTGAAGGTGGGGTTGAGTGACCTTGTCCCGTGAGGTGGACGGTGAGGTGTGTCAATACTTCTCCCGTTTTACGTCTGTGGCCTTGTCCTGTGAGTTGTACCGCGAGATGTGTCACTTTTTTAGATCGAGGTTGGCCTTGTTCTGTGAGGTGGACTGCGAGCTGTGTCACCTTGATCTAGTACGTAAAGAAAAACCCAGTAATAAGATAAAGAATGTGTAAGAAAGAGACAGAAAGGAGAGTAGAGACGAAACTATAGAAACTACATACGATAGGATATGTATTGTTTTCAGTGTTTATGTTTTATATGCACTCCTTATTTAGCATTAGGCTAATAGGTGAGTTTTGTGATGTGGGTGACGAGATGATAGTTGGTGAGTATTCCGAGCATGCCCAGGACTAGGAAGTAGTTGGAGGAGTGCGCTCGTGGGACGATCCGGCCGGCTATTATGACGTCTTGACCATGGTGGGTGTATGTACAGATTTTGAGTCATTTTGATATATATAGTTGATTTTAGAATTGAATGGGAAGTGTAGATTCTAGTATTTTTAAACACTGAGTTGAAATTCTGTCCGTTTCTTTTTGTGGGAAATTTTCAGTTAAGGTTACTGATGTAAAGTGTCGATCTGTATGTATAGGTGTTGACCGAACTAGGTAAATGTCGACCGCGATGGTCGACCTAATGAGACAGAACCAAACTAAGTGTCGACCTGTGTGTGGAGGTGTCGACCAATTAGTGTAAAAATGGTAATAGTGTCAACCGCAAGATTCGACCAGTGTAAACAGAGAAAAATGAAGTGCCGATCTATGTGTATAGGTGTCGACCCCTGTGTGCAGAACGAGTCAAGTGTCGACCGAAAATTTTAGAGGTCGATTGAAAATCATTTTTATTGTTTTAAAAATTGAAATTTTATTTAAACTGATTAGCGTCTTCCGCTGCGACATTTTTAAATATTTTCAAAGATGTCGTTTTAGGTTGGGGAATGAAGTTTTAAATTTTATACGAATTTGTCTTATTTTATGAGTAAGAGTATGGTGAGCGAACTGGAAACCAGTGGGTTTTTCGAGACACTACAGTGTTGGTATTAGAGCGAATTGAAAACCAGTGGGTTTTTAGGGGCGCTACAGCTACAATGTTGGTATCAGAGCAAACCGGAAACCAGTGGATTTTTGGGGCGGTACAGTTCGACCGGAGCGAACAGAGAGCATTAGGGTGCTAATATGTGCAAACAAGTGTCGACTTGTGCAAACAGAGACAAACAAGGTCCCGACCTATGTATATAGGTGTCGACCCTTGTGTGCAGGACTGGTCAAGTGTCGACCGAGATTCCTTTTATTGTTTTAAAACTTAAAATTTGCTTAGTTTTTCATATAATGCGTTCTCCACGCAGGAGTTGTCTTCCACTGCAAAGGTTTAAATATTTTAAACGATGACGTATTAAGGCGCTGAATAGATTTTAATTATTTCTCAAATTTTTTTTACGAGTATGTAGTCAAGTGTCGATTTCGAGTTCAGACAACTCGGGTTGGTACGAATCAGTAGTTCAGATCAGCGAACCGGGTTCAGATAACTCGGGGCGCTGCACCTTCACACAAAATGTTACCTGTAAAAGAGTGTAAGTGCATAGGTTACATAGAGTGTGTGTTTGGGCTTGTGACTGGCTTGTGGGGCACATCACCTTAGGACTATAAAGCAAAACTCCTCTCAGGCCTTGCGCATATCCAACAAACATGCAAACCTCAGTTATTAGTTCCAGCTTCCTAGTCTTGCCTACTTGTAGCGCCCCGAGAATCCACACTTTCCCGGTACGCTCACTACTGCTACTTACTACTACTACTCATTGCTTTGATACCATCTCTGTAGCGCCCCCGAGTCATCCTCAGACCCGGGTCGCTGACTCTACTCATACACTCGGGTAAAATTCATGTAAAAATTTAAAACTTCGTTACTCGAATTAAAACGATCTTTTTGAAAACGTTTAAAATCGTCGCAGCGGAATACTTTGATTAAAATCAGTTTAAATAAAATTTTAAGTTTTTAAAACATTAAAAGACATTTGCGGTCGACCCCTGTAAGCATCGGTCGACACTTTATTTGCCTCTGTTTTCATCGGTCAACCCTAGTGGTCGACACCTCTATGCTCATCACGCTAACCGGTTGACACTTGTGAACACAGGTTGACACTCCAATCTTCTCTGCCCGCACCGGTCGAGCCCCGAGGTCGACACTTCTACACTCATCACAGAGAGCGGTCGACACCTGTATTTACAGGTCGACACCTTTATTCTCTCTGTTTCCATCTGTCAAACCTTGCGGCCGACACTCCTACCATCTTTACACTAACCGGTCGACACGTACAGACGTAGGTCAACACTTGATTAGGCTTTGCCTTCTCAAGTCGACTCTCGCAGTCGACACTTGCCAAGTTTGGTCGACCACTAGGCCTATCAGTCGGCACTTCCTTCCCAGAATTCCGACTAGAAAACTTAAAGTTTCCCAAGAACAATCGGACTTCCATCTCAACGCTAAAAATAACACAACGTACACTTTTTCATCAGCGCAAAATCATTATTTACATAAAACAAATGACTACTAAAGTTTGAAATCCGTATATACATCCAAACGACTTAAAACGACTGAAAACGATTTCGACTAAACCCGAAAATCCGTACCTACACCCACCATGGTCAAAACGCCCTAACAGCCGGCTGGATCGTCCACGAGCAAACTCTTATAACTGCCTCCTAGTCTTGGGCTTGCACAGGGTACTCATCAGCTACAGCCTCGTCACCTACATCACAGAACTCAACTATTAGCCTAATGCTAAGTAAGTAATGCACATAAAAATATAAACACTGAAAACAAACATATCCTAACATATGCAGTTTCTACAGTTTCGTCTCTACTTTTGTTTTCGTCTCTTTCTTACATCTTCTTACTATTGAGTTCTTCTTTATGTGGTAGATCAAGGTGACACATCTCGCGGTCCACCCCATAGGACAAGGTCGACCTCGATCTAGTAAAGTGACATAACTCGCGGTCCACTACACGGGATAAGACCACCATGTAAAACGGAGGAAGAAGTGATACACCTCGCGGTGCACCTCACGGGACAAGACCACTCAACTCCATCTTCATTATCTTCTTATGTATCTTCTCATTTCGTTCATCACGTCACATCCTACTGTTTTATTTCGTAAAAATATGAAAATTCATTTTCGTTTCGTTCTTGTACTTTAAAACCATGATGCATAATCACAAAAGCATAACATAAAAATAAACGTGCATGCAACCTACTAAACTGTGATGTAGGTCCGAAGGTAGAACACCTACGTACACTACTTACCTGGCGTCCTTAGCAACTCGTTCGTAATCGTATGCTAATTGGAAACTAGAGAACCTATAAAACGACACATTCATCAATTCTATTTTCCTTAAACTCGTAAAACTCTAAAGGAAAATGACACTTTAACAACTAATTTAGTTAAACCCAAAATCCAACTCTATTTTCTACTACCCTTCGAAAATTGATAACCATCACAATTCTTATCCAATTTCGACCAAACGAATTGCTACGGTTTCCTTAGAACGTCTAGTTACTAACGACCTCATCCACTTCCCAAATCATCGTCCACAACTTGGTCGAATGTGGGCGAACTGAAACTATTCTGTAACTCGAGTATACGGTTATCCAAACACTCAATCTCTTCTATAAAAACCTATAATCTACTACTACTTTTAGTTTAAACACAAATATACGGATAAAAATTAACTTTAACATCAAAATCTCGTATCTCTCTCCTAGGGTTCACCAGAACTATCCAATACTTGCTCTAACTTCACTTTTACAGCTCGAAAAAACTAAAAGACTAACTATCTACTAAAAACTAACTAAAACTTACCGTAGATTTGAAGGTTGACAGAGGAATGAGAGGAATCGTCGGCTGCGTCGCTGGAAGGAGAAATTGAGGAGGGAAGGGTTCCGCTTTGCTAGTGGAGGGGGAAAGAGCCGAAGATGGGGATTTCATTCCCCTCCCTGGCTTTTCTCTTTTTATTTTTTATTTTTTATTTTTTATAATAATAATAATAATAATCTAATTACTAAACCGCCTTCAATCTTTAACCGTTTAATCAAACTGTCATTCGGTCCGTTTCTAGTCGAAATCTTATAATTTTCTATTGTCTATTAGCCTCAAAATAATCTTTTACTTAACTGGATAAATTTTTCGCCTTTAATTCTACTAGAATTCTGTCGTTTACCGCTATGAAAATCCAAAAATTATTTAACAGAAATTCTAGGCGTTACACTACTAGCACATGTGCTGGACATCCCCATATGCGAAAGTGTCTCAAACTAGACCTCTTCACAACTCTAAGGATGTTTTAGGTATAAACTTAGATGGAACTACATTAAGTATGTAGGTTGCTGTTTGTAAAATATATCCCTAAAACGATTTTGGAAGAGAGGAATAGCTCATCATGGATCTTACCATATTAAGCAATGTTCGATTTTTTCTTTCAGAATTCCATTTTACTGAGGCGTGCCTGGTGCTGTTAGTTTGGATATTATCTCATGCTCTAATAGATAATCCTTAAATTCACTATCAAGATACTCACCTCCTCGATCTGATAGAAAACACTTGATAGTCTTATCTAATTGGTTCTCAGCTTCAGTTTTAAATTATTGAAACTTTCTAAAAATTTCATATTTAAGCTAAACTAGGTAAGTGTATCCATATGTTGAGTAATCATCTATGAATGTCACAAAGTAGTCATAGCCACTTCTGTCCCGTGTTGATATTAAGCCATATAATCTGAATGTATTAGCTAAAGTGTTTCTTGAGCTCTTTGGGCCTTTCCAATAAAAGATCTCTTGGTCATTTTACTTTCCAGACAATATTCACAAACATGTAAAGATCCAACGGTTAGATCTTTAAAAGGATCATCCTTAACAAGTTTGTTAATTATATCAAGATTAATATGACTATGTCTAAGGTTCCAAAGATAAGTATTATCATTATGAGAAATTTTTGGCTTCTTGAATTTAGGCAATTCAACTTAGAATATTTCAGTATTCAACAATGATGAATTTACGATTGTAATACTCAGAATTTCCGTTTAAACTGATTTCAGATTTTGTAATTTGTAATTGGTAGAATTTTGGTCCAAATTAATAACGAAAAATTTCAGCCCCTAAGTGAAGGGTTATTTTAAGGCCAATTGCGGAAAGAGAAGTTAAAGAATCTAACCGGAATCGGATGAAATCACAGAATTGTGAGACGGTTTAAGGTAGAGGGCAATTTGGTAATTATGAAAAAAAGAAGAGAGAAAGGGAAAGCTGAGAAGAAGAAATGGAGTTCTTCTTCTCAGCAAACCCTATCCCTTCGTTCTTCTCTCTCGCGAGCCGGTGTCCCCTCTTCTCTGCGCAGCGATCAAGTTTTCTTCCATGAACTTTCGAATCTACGATAAGTTCTCGTTAGTTTTGCTTAGTTAGTTGGTGTGTTAGCGTTATTAGTGGCAAAACTGGGTTTGGCAAAGATATAGGGCGAATTAGTGAAAACCTAGGAGGGTAATGCAAACAATTGAGCGTAGAGTTGAATTCCATCCGCGTATTGGTGCTTATGAAAGAAATATGAGTAGATTACGAGAATTGGTGAGTAAGATTGGATGATTTATTGGCTGTGTATGTGAATTTTTGAAATGGTGTCTGTTCGGCCACGTTCGGTTAAGTTGTGGACATCTGAATGGGAAATGGATGGGACCATGGGAAGCTAGACGTCCTTAGGAACCCGTAGTATTTTGTATCGTCCAATTCAGATGACTATTGAAGAAGTTGTGAATTTCCTGTAACATCCCGTGAAAACCCACGTTCCCGGTGCGCTACAGTGCATCTACACACTACACACACTAACACTTGACATAACTCACTCAATTTAATACCCCTTTCGTTTTCAAAACATTTTCAAAAGAATATCTGTGAGTATAAAAAGTTTTCGACTCGATTCGAAACAACTCGCGTCCCGAAGAGGGAAAACGAAATCCTCAACATAAAAACTACGCAGCGGAAAAGAAAACCATTTAAAATAGTTTAAGATAAAACGGTAAGACTCGAAATCTTAGAAAAGAATCCAACGCACCCCTCAAACTACACAATCCGTTGCCGCGCACTCACGTCCCCACTTCCACACCCCGCGCGGCCGCACGTGCCAACTCAACGTCACTGTGTCTCGCGCACGCTCACAGCGCCGCGTGCCCCACGCACCCTGCCACTGTACAGCACGTCCGCGCGCACGCCCTCACCCGGCGCCGCACAACCCGTGAGTACCCGCAGGGCCGCGTGTCCCGCACACCTGCGATCACGCCGCACTCCCACGCTCATCTACACTTCTCTAGCATTCACTGTACACACCTCAACCTATTTCATATCCTCTCGACTTCCAACCCCTCTCCCGAAATTTCGGCAGAGTAACGCCTAAAAACTGGCTATCCCAAAAATTTAAAACCCTGCACACAGTTCACCAAAACTAATAATATTTATCTATCCATCATCCAGAGAAATCACCATAACACAATCAGAGTATGAAGACAACGAAAATCCATCAATTTCAAAGGAAGAAAATTCACAGTATAGAGCAATTCCAAGCTCCTACATGTAAAATATATGCGTACGTCGCCAAAATCACATGCACTCCATATACACCTAGACACTGACGCATATACAACTCATCTCATCGACTGTACATAATCACCACAAAAGAAAAATAGCCGCAAACAAACCAGGCCACCACCTATCATCTCCACGGGTTGGGTCGCCTTAACAAAATCTGCCATCCGGTGCTCGATCGCACGCCGCTAACCATCCTACGCCTCAGAACTAGGCTCTCGAGGCTCACCAGCTAGGTCGTCAACACCTACACCATAGAACACACATCATAAGCCTAACGCTTAGTAAGTAGTACAATATGAAAGTAAGAAGCCGTCAATGCAATCCTATCACATGCAGTCTCTACACTCACACTCATGTTGTCACATCTGTGACGCGTAGTGTAGCCGCACCAGGGTAAGAAGGAACATAACGCCACCTACACCCTGACACATCGCCACTGTCCCGGACTCCCTAGCAACGAGGCCCACAAGCTACACACACGCATTGCCACACGGCAACCACATCAGGGTAAGGGTGTACCTCGCGCCACTCTACACCCTGACATGTCACCCCCGTCCCAGCCTCCCCAGCACGGCGGCAGAGTTGCCACACATACACGTTTCGCGACAACCCAGCCGGCCCACCCCTTGAGTGGAATCCGCGGCTAGTGTTGCACTGGCCCACACACTAGTAGGATCCGCGGTACCACTGCCCATCTCCTTCGCCGTCAATACATTAACGTCGCATGATGGCCCAGCCGGCCCACTCCTCGAGCGGAATTCGCGACTGGTGAAGCACCGGCCCGTACACTAGCGGGATCCGCGGTACCACCGCCACACGTCTCACCACATACTCAAAACATGCTCAAAACTATTTTCGTTCACATTTTTAAAATATGATGTATGTCAAACAATACGCACGTACACCACAATCAATCACATAAACCCTAAAGTTCTACAATGTAGGCCCACTTGGGCAAAGCGCATGTATGCACTACTTACCTTGCGTCCTAAGCTCGCTCGACGCACAACTTCGCCAAAAGTGTCTCAACCTAAAACACAAACAACCACTCATCAATATTTATCTCAAAATCCACCAAATAGCTAAAAATAACCTTCCTTAACTACACTCATGAAATTCCAACTAAAATGGGCCATTGGTTTGGTTTGGCCAAAAACCAGCCCAATGTTCGGACGCGCATAACGTTTGTGTCCGTTAACGGAATCGAGCGATTCAAGTGGCTAAACGTCCTCTTAGGAACCTAGTCTAACATACTAAGGCGAATTTTAAAACGGTAAGCGGCAGCTAGGTGGAAAAACTCCGAAACCGAATCTGCCCCTTTTTTTATAAAATTTCAACTTTTGTTTTCCTTCAACCAAAACTCACTCAATTTAGCTTTACGCACCAAAAACAGCCATGCCACTATCACACGTCAAAATTCTACGAAAAACGCTCACTAATTTGACTTGGACCAAAATCTGACATAAACTTTTGATGCGCATAACTTTTGCGTCGGATATCGGAATCAAACGATTCCAGCGGCCATACATCCTTCTAACCACCTATTTTAACCCGCTAAAATAGAATTTAAAACAATTAATCGTAGCCCTGACAAAATCTCTAAAAACAGAACTTGTTTTATGCTCGGACATGTCACATTTTCGGTTTCTATCCACATCCACCAAATTTTCTTGCAATACAACCACATTTCAGCTCACCTACGCATACATTAACAAAATTAGTAGTTCCCAAATAAAAAAAATAGAATGGCAGCACAAAACACTCACGGTTCTCTTCCCACAATCGTGTATTACTCAACCGGATAATTGAACCGTGAAATTTACCTCTATTCCTCCTAAGTTTTAGCACGAAATCCCTGAGACTTAGAAGGAAGAACAATTTCACGCTCGGCCATCTACGCAGGACAAAAACCGAAAGGGAAAACTCCCTGTTCTCGGTCGGGTTTTGCCGTGGAAGGGCCGAGCCACACACTGGCTCCAGAACACACACACACTAGACTTTAAAATGCCCCAACAACTGAGCTCTACCGTCGGGAGTCTAAGAACAACCGAGCTTCCACGCTCGGTCGACAAAATCGAAAACAGGAGACACATACCTTCGATCTTTCAGCGCGGGAAGGCCAAACCAACTTCTCCCTCCAGCTCGTCGGCACCCCTTTCGCACGACCGTCATTCGTCGGCAACACGCTCCCTCTTCGATCGGCTGGTTTTCTCTCGGGCGTTTTCTCCTCTCGGCTGCGCGACAACTCGGTGGAATGGCTTCCACCCGAAGCCATTCCACCATATAACATATATTTTTTTAAACTTTTAATTTAATTACAAATTACTAAAATGCCCTCACGTGTTTTAATCGTCCGTAAATTCGTTAATTTCTTGACTTCCCGACTTTAAATTCTGAAAACCATCGCAAAAGTAGGCTCCGAGTCTTATAATTTAAATTTCCCCGTTGAAATATTTTTCGAAACTCTAACTGAACTTAAATTAAAGTTCTGAAAATTAATTTAAAAATTCAAAATTTTCGGGTTATTACATTTCCGAAGTTGGACGGAAATTGTGTGGGATTTTTGGTTGAGTGGAGAGTTTTGGTTTTGGTGTGAATTAGGACTTTCAAGTTAAGAAATTATGAATTGGATGAGTTAGAATTTGACGGATGTATAATTTTATAGGTATTCTAGTTATAGCGCCAAGTTACGAAGCACGAAAAGATTTTGAGAACGCCAGGTAAGTGATGGAACGTGTGTGAATTGCCTTCTGGCCTACACCTTGGAATGGTAGGCTTGCTTGTTTGCTTGCTTGTTTGTTTTGCTGTTTGAGTCGTGCATTCGTGATTGTAATACATCATGGTTTTGAATTACGAAATAGGAGGTTTGAGCATGTTTTGAAATTGTGTACATGGAACGTAATCAGATAAGAAACGATTTGCAATGCATGGGTGAACGCCTCGTCGTTAACGTGCTAGTGAGAAAGCAATAAGGGGTTCCCATGGATGAAAGTACGTAATGTGACACAGTTTGCGAATGCCTCGTCGTTAACGTGCTAGTGAGAAAGCACTAGAGGGTTCTATGATCGCTGTTAGGAGGAGGTTACGTAGGGCCATCCCATGTGCGAACATGATGTGTGCCTCTAACCTTGCTCCGTAGGTTACGGATTGGGCGTCCCAAGTGTGGAAGGGATTGGTGCTGGCCTGACTCACAGGTGAAAGTGTAAGATGAAAATAATGAAATGAAAAGAAAAGAAAACGGGATTGAGTGTAGAAACTGCATGTGTTAGGGGTTGAGTTATGCATTGGTTTTCAAGTTCATACCCCATACTTGCTAAGCATTAGGCTTACATTTTGTGTTCCTTGGTGTAGGTGACGACGAGCTTTCGGGTAAGTTGCTAGGTGATGGGACGGCCTAGATCAAAGTTGGCGGGAGATGTCGTGTGCTGGTGCAAGAAAATATTGGGGCGACACAACCATGGCGGGTAAAGGGTGTGATTTTTGTAAGCGTATTGAGTCGAACAACGTTATATAGATTTTGAGGATTTTAGGCGGTGTAGTAAGAGTATTGTGGATAAATGAAGTAGAATGTTGTTGTTTTGAAATTTATTTGGAGAAGTTATGTTTTCAAACCATAGGTTTTAGTTCGTGAATTTGATTGCGGAGATATTCTCGTGCTTATTTAAAAGAATTGGTGTTGAGTTTTACTGATACTGGTGTGAGGTGTCGACCGAAGTCGATAGGTGTCGACCGGTCAATGTAAATGTAAGGTGAGTGTCGACCGCGAGGCTCGACCTGTGATAGGCAAAGCTAAAGCAGGTGTCGACCCCCGGTTACAGGTGTCGACCGGTCTATGTAAAAATGGTAGCGGTGTTGACCGCGGGGGACGACTTACGTGGGCAGAGAGGATTAAAGTGTCGACCTGTGGAAATAGATGTCGACCCTTCTCTGCAGTGAGCATAGAAGTGTTGACTAGTGTTCCCGGTGTCGACCGATGAAATGACCCGAGAGGAACAAAGTGTCGACCGGTGTTCCCGGTGTCGACCGATGAGAAACCCGAGATGACTGAAGTGTCGACGATGCTTATAGGTGTCGACCGGCAGTCCTTGTTTCATGTTTAACAAAATAAAATTTTATCCAAAGTGAATTTAATCAAATTTCCACTGCAGAGCTGTCAAAAAATATTTTCCAAAACTGTCGTTTTAGGTCAAGGAATAAAGTTTCCAATTTTACAAAATTTTACGATACGAGTGTAAGGTGTTGGTATCAGAACAGTAGCAAACCGAAAACGGGTAGGTTTTCGGAGCGTTACAATGATGGGTCTTATCATATAAAGTTCATTTTTCTATTAAACCGTTCCTAGAAATAATAACTGCATTATTATTAAAAGAAATAGCATACAATTGTTCAATTATTCTAAAAACAAAAATGAGATTTCTAGTAAATTCTAGAATAAAAAAAATATTTATTGTTCTCAAAATAAATTTTGGCTTCTCCCACTGATGAAGTCAAAACAACCACCCCATTGCCAACTCTGAGTGTGAACTCACCATCAACTAGTCTCTTGTAGAATTTTAGCATCTGCAAAGAACAATAAACATGATTAGTCGCTCCTGAATCAATTATCCAGGGTGATAAATCACTTTCAACCAAACAAGATTTAGTAACTGGTAAATCAAATTTATCCTTTTTCTTTTTTAGCTTCTCGAGATACTGCTTGCAGTTTCTGTTCCAATGACTATCTATCCAACAATGAAAATATTTTTCTTTGGGCTTTGGAGGGTGTGAGCTTTTCTTGTTTGACTTGTTCTTTTTCTTGAGATTCTGGGCTTCTTTTTGTTGGTTTCTCTGACTTTTGGCTTGTTTATGGAATCTCTTTCTCTTCTTAAGAGAAGAATTAGACGAAGAAGGCTCCACAACATTTGTTTCACTCTTTTTATGTAACAATCCGGCCCCATCCCTAAGGATCTGGGAATCGTGCGGTTTGACTCCACCCTCGAGGATCTGCAAACCGCCAGCCAGACCCCAGTGGCTCAAGTGATACCAGTTACTCTTGTCCTTGGTACTTAAGCTTGCCAGGTCCATGTTTTTTAGTAGTTGGAAAGGCAAAAACTCCTTCGGTAGGGGAAGAATGTCATGAGCACAGTTTGCGGATCCTCAAGGGTGGGGCTTGGCTTGCAGTTCCCGGATCCTTGAGGTTGGGTCAGACCGGGCGGTTCCCAGATCCTCGAGGGTGGGGCCGGATTGTTGCAGAAAAACTAAGCTCATGTCCTTGGTACTTAAGCCTGCCAGGTCTAGGGTTCAAGTAGTTGGAAAGGCAAAAATTTCTTTGGCAGGGGGAGAAGGTCATGAGCACAGTTTGCGGATCCCTCTGATAAGGCCAGACTGGCAGTTTGCGAATCATCGAGGGAGGGGCCAGACCGCACGCTTCGCGGATCATTGAGGGTGGGGTCAAATTGTTGCATCTTATCCACAGAAATAGACTAAAAAATGGTAAGCTTGTTCAGCAATTGAGTCAAATTATAACTCAATTTATTAATAAAATAATTGCTTTTGAACTGTAGGAATTGTTGGCTTAGGCTTTCTAAAATCATGTCCACCTGAGTTGCATCATCAATATGACCTCTATTAATTTCAGTTTTATCAATAGTACTGATCATCATCAGAATATGTTGAAGTACGGGACTCCTGCTTTTATCTTAGAGTTCATAACTCTGTTTATTGCTTCATGACAAGATTGGTCAGACGGTCTGCCAAACATGCCTTGAAGAGACTCCATTATCTCATAGGCAGTTTCACAGTTCTCAAATTTTGGACTGAGAACATCAGATATGGTTGCAAGCAAAAAATAACAGGCTTTCATATTTGCTTTAGTCCATGTATTATAATAATCTTTTAGAACTCGTTGAGCATTAGTCGTAGGAGTAGGAGTGCAACGCCCAAAATTTCCCGTTAAATAGTTTTTGGGTTTACGTAACGATAAATGGTGGAGTTCTAGTCAGAATTAAGGGCGACAAATTTAGCCGGTTAAGTAAAATATTATTTTGAGCCTAATGGACAAGAGAAAATTTTAAGATTTCGACCATACAGGGACCGAATAGCCGTTTGATTAAACAGTTAAAGGTTGATGGCGGTTTAGTAATTAGATTATTATTAGTATTATTATTAAAAGAAAAACAACAACAATAGATATGAGGAAGAAAAACCCTCCCCCTCTCGGTTCTTTCCCTTCCCCCACGTGAGAAAGCTCTCCCTCTTCGACGATCTCTCTTTCCAGCCGGCGATCCTCTCCGTTCCTTTTTCAATATTCAAATCTACGGTAAGTTTTAGTTAGTTCTTAGTAGATATTTAGTCTTTTAGTTGTTTTAAGCGGTAAAAGTGAAGTTAGGGAGAGTATTTGGTAGTTTTGGTGAACCCTAAGTGAAAAGTTCGAAATCGGAGGATTTAGTCAATTTGTATCTGTGTATTGATTTTTAAACTACAAGTAAGAGTAGATTATGAGTTTTTATGGAAGAGATTGAGCATTTGGATAATCGTATACTCGGGTTACAGAACGGTTTTCGTTTGGCCGTGTTCGGCCAAGCTGTGGATGAGGAATTGGGAAGTGGATGAGGCCGTCAGGGACTAGACGTCCTAAGAAAACTGTAGCAATTTGTATTGTCGAAATTGGATAAGAATTGTGATAGTTATGAATTTTCGAAGGGTAGTTCGAAATAGAGTTGGATTTTGGGTTTAGTTAGATTAGTTGTGAAAGTGTTATTTCCCTTTAGAGTTTTACGAGTTGGAAGGAAAGTAGAATTGATAAATATGTGGCTTTATAGGTTCTGCAGTTAGCAGGCCATACACGAACGATTTGCTAAGGACGCCATATAAGTAGTGTACGTAAGTGTTTTGCCTTCGGGCCTACATCAAAGTTTGGTAGGTTGCATGCACGTTTATTTTATGTTATGCTTTAGTGATTATGCATCATGGTTTTAAAATATGAGAACGAAACGAAAATGAATTTCCATGTTTATATGAAATGAAACAATAAGATGTGATGTGATGAACGAAATGAGAAGATACGTAACAAGATAATGAAGATGAGATTGAGTGATCTTGTCCTGCGAGGTGGACCACGAGGTGTATCACTTCTTCCCCCGCTTTACGTGGTGGCCTTGTACAGTGAGATGGACCGCGAGGTGTGTCACCTTGATGTAGCACATAAAGAAGAACCTAGTAGTAAGAAGATAAAGAAGATGTCAGAAAGAGACGAAAACAAAAGTAGAGACGAAACTGTAGAAACTACATATGTTAGGATATATTTGTTTTCAGTGTTTATGTTTTTATGTGCATTACTTACTTAGCATTAGGCTAATAGATGTGTTCTGTGATGTAGGTGACGAAACGATAACTGGTGAGTACTCAGAGCGAGCCCAGAACTAGGAGGTAGTTGAAGGAGTACGCTCGTGGACAATCTGGCCAGCTATTAGGGCGTTTTGACTAGGGTAGGCATGCGTAAGGATTTTGAGTCTTATTGAGTTACTTTGAGTTGTTTTGAAATGTAAATGGATTTCAAACTTTAGTAGTTATTTTTGATGTATATAATGATTTTGAGTTGATTGAAAAGTGCACGTTGTGTTATTTTTAGCGTTGAGTCGTAATTCGGCTTGTATTTGAAGAATTTAAGGTTTTTATGGGAATGAAGTGTCGACCGATAGGTTTAGTGGTCGACGCTTAGTGGTCGACCAAACTTGGCAAGGGTCGACTGCGAGTGTCGACCTGGGAAGGCAAAGCCGAATCAAGTGTCGACCTACGTCTGTAGGTGTCAACTGATTCGTGTAAAGATAGTAGGAGTGTCGGCCGCAAGGTTCGACTGATGGGAACAGAGAGGATGAAGGTGTCGACCTGTGAAGACAGGTGTCGACTGCTCTCTGTGATGAGCGTAGAAGTGTCGACGTCGGGGCTCAACTGGTGCAGGCAGAGAAGATTGGAGTGTCGACCTTTGTTCACAAGTGTCGACCGGTTAGAGTGATGACCAGAGAGGTGTCGACTGTTAGGGTCGACCGATGAAAATAGAGGTAAATGAAGTGTCGACTAGTGCTTATAGAGGTCAACCGAAAATGTCTTTTAATATTTTAAAAACTTGAAATTTTATTTGAACTGATTTGAATCAAAGTCTTCCGCTGTGACGATTTTAAACATTTTCAAAAAAGTCATTTTGATTAGAGGAACAAAGTTTTAAATTTTTACACGAATTTTACCCGAGTGTATGAGTAGAGTTAGCGACCCGGATATGGGGATGACTTGGGGGTGCTACAGAGATGGTATTAGGTCAGTGAGTAGTACTAGTGAGCGTACCAGGAACGTGTGGATTCTCGGGGTGCTACAGTTATGGTATCAGAGCCAATTGGTCAAATTATTCAAATGATTTTCTAACAGTACCGATCGCTGCACGACGTGCTTCGACAATTGTAAGTGTTTAAGTTTAGCTTTAGTTATTAGATGCTTATGAGAGTAATTAACCATTGTCCAGGAAATTACTCAAGATGTCTAGACGACTAGGACGTCCGAGAGTACCGAGAGAGATAGCTAACTCAAAGAGCGAGGATGACTCGATGAAAATCAGACAACTGACTGAGTTGGTAAACAGACAGTCTCAGTAATTAGGGATTTTGTTGAATCGAGAAGTTCAAGCAAGTGCTGGCTCTGGCTCTAGCTCTAGCCATGACCAGTCAGGTGACAGATTTCGGAGGTTACGACCATCGACGTTTGAAGGGCAGTTATTGGATTTGACAATTGCAGAGGAGTGGATTCGTACCATGGAAAGTATGTTTAAGTATGCGAAAGTGGAAGAAGATGATAAGATCTCGCAAGCCACATTTCATCTAGCAAAGGACGCTAGATTTTTGTGGGAGTCTATGGAGACCACCACTGAGGTGCAACAGTTGACATGGGAGAAGTTTAAGAAGGTATTTTATGATAAGTATTTCAACAGTACGGTGTAGACGGCTAAAAGAATGGAGTTCATACAGTTGAAGCAGACTGGGTTGGTAATCGATTACAACCCCCAATTTGAGTCCTTATCTCGGTTTGCCAGTAGTTTGGTGAGCCGGAATGAGGACAATATGTTTCAGTATGTACAGGGATTAAAGCCTGAAATATATAAAAGAGTAAAGATAGACAGAACTCAGGCAGTGCCATATTCGAAAGTGATGGCAAAGACACTAGAGGTGGAGGAAGCTGAAACAAAATGTGTTAGGCAGAGAGAAGCTGCCAAGACATTTTTCAAGGAAATTGCCCCACAGCAGAACAAAAGTACCTCCCAGTAGCAACAACAGAGGGGCACTAAGAGGTTTAGCGAGAGTTTGAGTAGCCAAGGTTGTAGCAAAAAAGCCTCAGGGGTCGGTGCAGTACCCCCAGTGCTCTAAGTGTTTGAAGTATCACCTGGGCGAATGAAGACTAAACTCGGGAAAGTGCTACAATAGCAATGAAGCTGGACACTTAGCTAGAGATTGCTCGAAGCCCAGAGTGACTCGGTGTTTCAATTGCAAAAAAGTGAGCCATGTCAGTAGATATTGCCCAGCTATGAAGAAGGGTCCGACGCGCACGACACCAAGGATATTCGCCATGATCGAGTCGGGCAACGATGATCAGCCACCCTTGGTGTCAGGTACTATATTGATAAATTATGTACCTGCTTATTCATTGATTGATTCCAGTGTTACCCACTCGTTTATTGCAACTACATTCGCGGTCAAGTTAGATGTATGGCCTGTAGCAACGGATTGTAGTTATGAAGTGATGTTGCCTTCTGGTGGGCGTATACACTCAAATCAAGTCGTACAGGATAGTGAGGTGTCAGTGGAAAGTAAGAATTTGTTAGCCGATCTCATTATTATGGGGATAACTTGATATGATATGATATTGGGAATGGATTGACAGTTCAAGCACTACGCTACGATCGGCTGCATGACAAGAACAATGAGTTTTCAACCCCTAGATGGTGAGAATCACACCTTTCAGGCTGCGAGGAATGCCAGAAAGATATATGTTATGGCGCCTGTCAGTGCTTGTCAAACTTTTATGGGTGTGTCTTTTGGTTTTCTCGCCAATGTTATTGATGTACAAGTTTCCAGGGAGTCAAAGCCTCAGGATATTTTAGTTGTTCAAGACTTACCAGAAGTTTTTCTAGATGATCTAACTGGCTTGCCTCCGGATCGGGAGATAAAGTTTTCTATTGATGTATATCCAGGGTCCGAGCCAGCGTCGAAGAATCCTTATAGATTAGCACCAACGGAACTGAAAGAGTTAAAGAAGCAATTAAAGGAGTTGGTGGAAAAATGATTTATACGCCCCAATTTTTCACCGTGGGGTGCACCAATCTTTTTTGTCAAAAAGAAGGATGGGTCTTTACAGATGTGCATTGAATACAGGGAGTTGAATAAACTAACAATCAAGAACAAGTATGCTCTGCCAAGGATAGACGATCTATTTGATCAACTCCAGGGTGCACGAGTCTTCTCTAAAATTGATCTGAGATCAGGTTATTATTGTTTAAAAGTCAAATAAGGAGATATTCCGAAGACGGCCTTCCGGACGAGATACAAACATTACGAGTTCCTAGGGATGTCCTTTGGATTGACGAATGCTCCGGATTCAGACAGTTAGAGAATGACCACAACCAAAAAGTGTTACTAAGATACGGAATTTTCTCGGGTTTGCAGGTTATTATAGGAGGTTCAATGAAGGATTTTTGAAGATTGCAATGCCTCTGACCCGTTTGACGAGAAAAAATGTGAAGTATCCGTGTTCCGAAGATTGCGAGCATAGTTTGTAGACTTTGAAGTAGAGATTGACCACTGCTCCAATATTGACGCTTCTTGTTGAAGACGGGAAATTCAACATTTACTGTGATACTTTTAAGATAGGTCTTGGGTGTGTGTTGATGCAGGAAGGGAAGGGGATATCCTATGTCTCTAGGCAATTGAAAACCTATGAGCAGAATTACCCAACAGACGAATTAGAGTAGCTGCGGTAGTTTTTATGTTAAAGATTTGGAGGCATTATCTGTATGGGCAGCTGTGTGAGATATATTCAGATCACGAAAGTCTGAAGTATATTTTCACTCAGAAGGAGTTGAATATGAGGCAACGGCGGTGGTTAGAGTTCGTCAATGACTATGACTTCGAACTTAAATACCACTATGGCAAATCCAATGTAGTAGCAGATGCATTGAGAAGAGTGGCGGCATCCACTATGGCTATGACTTCAGCTATGCTATTAGCTTTGGACGCAGAATTTCAGAAATTCAACTTAGAAGTGGTGTCGAATGTGTCAGCCATGTTGTTAGCTATGTCCATACAGCCCACTATTTTAGAAAAAATTAAGCAAGACCAGAAGGACGACGCAGAATGCAATGAAATTAGATCAAACATGGCTTCCAATGACAGGTTGGAGTTCAGTTATTCGGATGATGGCAAGTTTCGGAATAGGTGGTATGTTCCGAATAACGAGGAACTTCGAAGGGAGATTCTTTCGGAAGCCCATTCTTCTAAGTTTTCTATGTATCCAGGAAGTATCAAGATGTATAGGGAACTTAAGCAACATTACTGGTGGCCTAATATGAAGAGGATTGTGGCAAAGTACATTGAAGCGTGTCTGATTTGCCAGCAGATTAAGGCTGAACACCAGAGGCCAGCAGGAAACCTACTGTAACACCCTATATTTTCGTGGTATCGAATTTTTGAATTGTCAGAGTGATAGATGGCGAGATTTGGGTCGGAATGGAGAGCTAAAAATTTGTAAGGTTAGCTGGGAAATTATTTCGAGTCTAATGGTAGGGAGAAAATTTTAGAAATCCAACCGGAAGCATTTTGGATGACCATTGGATTAAAAGATTAAAGTGTGAGAGCGAAATAGTAATTAGTTATTATTATTTTATTTATAATTTTTTATATATGTTAATAGAGAGGAGAGGATTCGCAGAAACCCGTTCGCCCCTCTCAGTTATTCCCCCCCCCGCGAGCCCTTCGGTTTCTCTCCTTCCCGCGACAACTCCGCCGGTGATTTGTTTGTGGTTTTCTCTTCCATTTCAACGGTTCAAGGTAAGTTAAATAGTTTATGGTTCAATGTTGCTTTAGTGTGGGAATTGAGGAGAAATTTGGTGGATAGAGATTTAGGATTTTACGGTTAGAGTGTTTATTGGGGTGGGATATTGATTGTTGTGAGTTATTGAGGATAAATGTGATGGATGGATGAGTAAGTGAGCGAATTTGAGCGAGGGACTGAGAATGTAGGATTTTAAGCACAAAAAAGAGACTGCTTTTGAATTTTTAACCTAGCTACGGACATTCATTTTAGAAACGTTTTCTGGTGTGTTAAACTAGCCTATGATTATAGCGTTTCACCACTGGAATCGAGTGATTTCGATAACCGACGCAAACGTTATGCGCGTCGGAAGTTAGGTTGGTTTTTGAGCCTAGATAGGTTAGTGAGTGATTTTGGTGAGTTCGTGAAGTATTGAGCTAGTATGGTGATTTTAGTACGTAAGTAGAGTAGTGGGATGAATTTTGACGGGAAGCCGGTTTTGTTGTAGGTTGAGCATATTTCGGGTGAAACGAGCAACACATAAGACGAAAAATTCAGCATTTATTGTGATGCTTCCAAGACAGGCTTAGGCGGAGTCTTAATGCAGGATGGAAAAGTTGTGACTTACGCTTCCAGACAGCTGAAAGTTTACGAACCGAACTATCCCACGCATGATTTGGAGTTAGCAGCAGTGGTTTTCACACTGAAAATATGGCGGCATTATTTATATGGGCAGCAGTGCGAAGTATTCTCTGATCACAAGAGTTTGAAATACATTTTCACCCCGAAAGAGTTGAATATGAGGCAAAGAAGATGGTTGGAATTTGTAAAAGACTATGATTTGGAGATAAAGTATTACCCAGGAAAAGCCAATCGAGTGGCTGATGCACTGAGTAGAATGCATCCTATGACGCAATCTGCAATTTCCTCAATGTCTGTAAAACTAGAAGCAGAAATTCAATGGTCTGAAATTGAGATAGTCTCTGACTTATCAGTTATGCTATCTGCTATAACTCTAAGGCCAACAATTTTGGATAAAATCAAAGAGGCACAACAGAGGGATCCAAAGTGTCAAAGTCATAAATCTGTAGAGACATCTAATAATTCTGCAGATTTTAATTATTCCGAAGATGATATCCTAAAATTCAGAGACAAGTGGTACGTTCCTAATGACAAAAATTTACAGAAAGAGATCTTAACAGAGGCACACTCATCTACCTTCTCTGTACATCTTGGAAGTACGAAAATATACAGAGATTTAAGACAACACTTTTGGTGGCCAAATATGAAAAGAGACGTTGCAAAGCATGTTGAGGCTTGTATGGTATGTCAACAAATTAAAACTAAACATCAAAGGCCAGTCGGGACATTGCAACCATTATCGATTCCAGAATGGAAATGGGAGCAGATTTCCATAGATTTTGTTTTCGGACTGCCGAGGACAGCAAGAGGATATGATGGAATCTGGGTAATTATTGATCGATTGACTAAGTTGGCCCACGTTTTACCGGTAAAGATAACTTTCACAATGAATCATTTTGCTGAATTATTTATCCAGGATATTGTTAGATTACATGGAGTAGCAATCTCGATTGTATCAGACCGAGATCGCAGATTTATTTAAAGTTTCTGGAAAAGTCTTCATAAATCTATGGGAACTCAATTGACTTTTAGTACGGCATTTCATCCACAAACGGATGGGCAGATAGAAAAAACAATTCAGATTTTGGAGGATATGCTGAGAGCATGTGTTTTGGAGTTCCAAGAGTCATGGAGCAAATATTTGCCATTAGTGGAATTCTCCTATAACAACAATTTCCAATCCACTATTGGCATGGCCACTTATGAGGCCCTCTACGATAGTAAGTGCAGATCTCCTTTATATTGGAACGAACTCGGCGAAGCAAGATTAGTTTGTAACACCCTGAAATTTTTCGTTAAAATGATTTTCGAATTTTCGTATTGGTAAACGGTAGAGTTTTAGTCAGAATCAAAAGAAGAAAATTTATACTGTTAAGTAAAAGATTATTTTGAAGCTAATGGAAAAGAGAAAATTATAAAGTTTCAACCGGAAGCGAACTGATTGACCGTTTAACAAAAAAATTAAAAGTTGAGGGTGATTTAGTAATTATTATTATTATTATTATTATTATTATTTATATTATAAAATAAATAAAAAACAAAACTTTTCCCCTGCCATACCCCCCTCCTCTTGTTCTGATCTCTCCCCGCGTGAAGACTTCTCCCAAGTTTTTCATTTTTGTTTTTCTCCCTATTTTTTTTGTCATTCCCTCTCAGCTTTGCACGAAAGAAGAACCCGATCGCCTATTTTCTCCTCGGCCGAAGAACGCAGCTCCATCTCCTCCATCCTGCGTAGAACACGGCCCTCTCTTCGATTTTGGTAACTGTTCTCTTTCTTTTCTGGTTTTGGCCAATAAAAATCTAGGGTTTCGGATTGGACAGCTCGGTTTTAGTATTTTTCACCTGAGCTCCGGTTGTTCATTTTAAAAACTGTTATAGTATGTTGAATTAGATACTTTAAGGAAAATTTTGGCTTTAGAATCAAGTTGTTTTGATGATCGTAAAGGAAGATATGATTTTTCTAAGTTTGATAAAAAAAATCTGTGAAGAGGTTTTGGGCAGCTGCGGTTTTTCGAATTTATGCTATTTATCAAGTCTGGTTTTTGGAAAATGGATGAACCACATCAAAGTGGACATAATTAGGGTTACGTAGCATCTTGAATTGTTGAAATCGGGTAAGGATTGAATGAGTTATGAATTTTAGAAGTTATTGTGCAAAAACTGGAAAATTTCAGCTGGCATTCGGTTTGTATTTTTCTGCCATTGATTATGCTTTGATTTTGGAAAATGGATTTTACCAGCATAAACTAGACCTTATAAGGTTTCCAAAACATGTCGAATCATCGAATTTGGCCAAATATATGATTTGATATGAATTTTCAAAGTGGAATGAAAAACTGTGAAACGATTTCCGAGCAGATTCGATTTTTGATTTTCTGCTATTAATTGAGTTCGATTTTTGACAAATGGATTTTACCATGTTGAAATTGACTCGTTTAGGAGCCCTTAGCATTTTAAATCATTGAATTTAGACTTATATTCAATTTTTTGCAAATTTTTGAAGTTGGACAACATTTATGACAAATTTCAAAAGTTCGGTTGTGATAGTTTCAATTTTAATCCCTTGATATATAGTTATTTGATTGAAATTGATTGAAGTGTCGAATTATTAGGGTGGTTGATTGAGATTATGTGGATGATGACCTAACCTTGAGATAATTACTTGAATTGGATTTCAATTTTTAGATTGTGCATAATAGAATAATGGGTGTTTGGAGATAAAGATTATATGCACATATTTTGAGTTCTATTATGTTTGGATATTGGATATTAGATGGTGTTCATGCTGGTTGATGGATGTTAAGAGAATAGGTTAGCTTAGTTGTTGAATTGGAAGGTAAGTGCATAGAGTTACACTTGATGATTTTGTGATTGTTTATTTAGTGTTTAAAAATAGAAATTTGTGGATTTGGTTATATGTGGTGGTTGTGAATTAGAATTGTAAATCGTGAATGATAACTTATAACTTTATGTTTTAGAATTTCAGGAAAACAGAATCGATCGAGTTGGCTTGAATAGCTAAGGACACTAGGTAAGTAGTGCATGCATGTGTTTTGCCCAAGTGGGGCTACACTGTAGAACTTTAGGGTTTATGCGATTGATTGTGGTGTGTGTGCGTATTGTTTGACATGCATCATATTTTTAAAAACGAGAACGAAAATGATTTTTAGCATGTTTTGATGTATGAGGTGAGACGTGTGGCGGTGGTACCGCGGATCCCGCTAGTGTGCGGGCCGGTGCTTCACCAGTCGCGGATCCTACTCGAGGGGTGGGCCGGCTGGGCCGTCATGCGGCGTGAATGTGTTGACGGTGAGGATATGGGCAGTGGTACCACGGATCCTACTAGTGTGTGGGCCGGTGCAACACCAGTCGCGGATCCTACTTGAGGGGTGGGCCGGCTGGATTGTCGCGAAACGTGTGTGTGGCAACTGTGGCCCCGTGCTGGGGAGGCTGGGACGGGGGCGACGTGTCAGGGTGTATAGTGGCGTGAGGTACACCCTTACCCTGATGTGGTTGCCGTTTGGTGATGCGTGTGTGTAGCTTGTGGGCCTCGTTGCTGGGGAGTTCAGGACGGTGGCGACGTGTCAGGGTGTAGGGTGGCGTGAGGTTTCTCTTACCCTGGTGCGGCTGCACTACGCGTCACAGATGTGACAACATGAGTGTGAGTGTAGAGACTGCATGTGATAGGATTGCATCGTCGGCTTTTGCTTTCATATCGCATTACTTACTGAGCGTTAGGCTTATGTTGTGTGTTCTGTGGTGTAGGTGCTGACGATACTGCTGGTGAGTCTCGACAACCTAGTCCAGAGGCGTAGGATGGTTGGCGGCATGCGACCGCGGCACCAGATGGCGGATTTTTGTTAGGGCGACCCGACCCGTAGAGTTGGTAGGTTGTGGCATGGTTAGTTTTGGAGGTTTTCTTTTTTTTATGATGATTATGTACAGTCGATGAGATGAGATGTATATGTGTCAGTGTATACGTATATGGAGTGCGTGTGATTTTGGTGACGTACGCAGATATTTTACATGTTAGAGTAAAGTATTGCTTATTATTGTGAACTTTCTTCAGTTGTATTTGGTGGTTTTCCGTTGTCTTCATACTCTAATTTGGTTATGGTGATTTCTCTGGATGATGGGTAGATAGATACCATTAGTTTTGGTGAACTGTGTGCAGGGTTTTAAATTTTTGGCATAGCCAGTTTTTAGGCGTTACTCTGCAGAAATTTCGGGAGAGGGGTTGAGAGTCGAGAGGATATGAAATAGGTCAAGGTGGGTACAGTGAATGCGAGAGAAGTGTAGATGAGCGTGGAAGTGTGGCGTGATCGCAGGTGCGTAGGGCACGCAGCCCTGCGGGTACTCACGGGTCGTGCGACGCCGGGTGAAGGTGTGCGCGCGGACGTGTTGTACAACGGCAGGGTGCGTGGGGCATGCGGCGCTGTGAGCGTGCGCGAAACACAGTGACGTTGAGTGGTATGTGCGGCACCGCGAGGGTGCGCGCGGGGTTTCGAAGTGGGGACGTGAGTGCGCGGGACTAGGATGTGTAGTCCGAGGGGTACGTTGGATTCTTTCCTAAGATCTCGAGTCTTACAGTTTTACTTAAGCTATTTTAAATGGTTGTCTTTTCCGCTGCGTAGTTTTTATGCTGAGGCTTTCGTGTTCCCTCTTCGGGACGCGAGTTGTTTTCGAATCGAGTCAAAAAATTTTTATACTCACAAATGTTCTTTTGAAAATGATTTGAAAACAAAAGGGTATTAAATTGAGTGAGTTACGTCAAGTGTTAGTGTGTGTGTAGTGTGTAGATGCACTGTAGCGCACCGGGAATGCGGGGTTTCTCGGGGTGCTACATAGTTGGTCCAGTTATTTTGCAACAAACTGCGGAGAAGATTGAAATTATCAGACAACAAATTTTAACAGCTCAGAGCCGGCAGAAAAGCTATGCAGACCAAAGGAGACGGGAATTGGATTTTAATGTGAATGACGAGGTGTTTTTGAAAATCTCGCCATTCTAATGAGTAATGAGGTTTTGAAGTAAAGGGAAGTTGAGTATGAGATATGTGGGACCTTTTAACATCATAGAAAGAGTCAGAAGAACAACATATAAGTTGTAGCTACCAGCCTCTATGGATGGTATTACGTTTTCCACATCTCTATGCTAAGGACGTACGTACGCGATCTTTCTCAGATTGTGGAGCAAAAAGAAATTGAAATTCAGCCAACTCTGACTTACGAGGAAAAACCAGTGCGAATTCTCGAATCAACAGTAAAGGTACTACGTAACAAAGAAATCCTGCTTGTGAAAGTTCTGTGGTGCAACCACAATGTCGAGTAGGCAACTTGGGAAAGACGACAAGATATGCTAAGCCGATACCCGAAATTATTCGATACGTAAATTTTGAGGACAAAATTTTATTTAAGGAGGGTGGAATGTAACACCCAAAAATCTTATCGATTTAATTTATATATATATACACATACTGTTTAGTCAGATTATTATTAAATATCATGAGAAATTATAGAAAGAAGAATGAAATGTAAGTGGGTGTTGGCGTTGGAAAGAAAGAAGAAGTGAAAGGAAAAAGAAGAGAACAAAAAAAGAAAAAGAAAAGAGAGTTTGAAAAGTCAAATGAAAGAGAGAAATGAGAAAGGAGAAAATTTCACGTGTAGTGTGTTGTAAAGGGTAATTTAGGAAGAAGACAACACTTTTTAGTTAGGTTGATCATACTTATTTTTAAAACATTATTATCTGAAATTTCTCCTACAGCACGCAACTGTCTTCTTTCTCTACTGAAAATCCTTCCCCGAAACCTTTCTCTTCCTCTCAAAATTTTCTAGACTTTTAAAAGTAAAATAGTTGGATTTAGGTTATATTGATGCAAGTTTGTTTGATAAGTGCATGATATTGGATGAAATAATTGGGTTTTATTGAGTTTGATGAACCCTAACGTGTGATCTATGGAAATTGTTGGAGTTTCTTTATTTCCAAGTTGTTTTGGTGTTTAATTAGATTTGAATACTTGTTGGTAGATTTAAATGAAAGAAATCATGGAATTGTACAATTTGGATTAAAAATGGTGAATTACAGGGCAATTCGGTATTTTGTAATTGATCCATTGAATTGGTTTTATTTAATAAATTGAGTTAAACATGTTAAAGTAGACTATTTAAGAAGTGCATGCCTTTGGAAATTTTGAATTTTCATATGTATAGATAAAGTTATGCGATTTTGAAATTCGTAGCCAATTTGAAGGAAATTCCAAGATTTAGGTTATTGGATACGTTTTGATGTACGTTGTTTGATTCCTATGTTTTAGGTTTGTAAATAAAAAGGGAAGTTGATCAATTGTCTAATTTTGAGCTCAGGACGCAAGGTAGGTGTATGTTTGCATGCGTTTTGGCCAATTGGCCTACACCACAAAGAGTTAGGAGATTGATGGATAAATAAAGAACTTGGAGATTTTAGTTTCAAGAGTTTTGGTTGAGTGAAATTTTAGGTTATGAGTTTATTATGATAAATTCTTGTTTATTGATGGATTTGTTTATCTGTTTATGTTACTTTACGCTTACAACCTTGAAGATATTTGTATGTAACATACATTCATGCATCATTGTTTTTCCAAATCATAGAAAACGATTTTATGCATATGTTTTCATGTAAACAGAACAGGAAGAATATGGTACAGTAAAATACGTGAATAGTTATTGTGGGTAGGGAACTGAATATGATAGTTCTGTTAGAGGAATCGGTTTCGTTAGAAGGTCTGTTAGATATGCCATTCCATTTTCTGTAGAACGAGTTGTTCGTTCCGCTAGAGGGACAATCAGTTAGGCCATCTCTCCTCTGGAATTAATACCCCAATAACGCATGCTATGTAAGAAATAAAGAACAAATTCAGTTGCATATTTTACGAACAACATAGCATAATCACGAACATGCATTTTTTATTTCACATCACTTATTGAGCGTTAAGCTCATTAGTTACTTTGTGGTGTAGGTGATATCATTACAGGTGAGAACGTTGATCCTCAAGATGGTTGACAGTGTGGTTGGTGGGGAACGTCCATGGAGCGTGCTTTTAGCTGCTAGGGCGATTCTGACCTGTGGCCGGCTCTATAAGTATTTTGGGTACTATGCATATGTGTGTGTATATATATATAGTTTTAAAGATTTGATAAAATAATTTTATAAGTTATGAGGTCTATTTTCGAACTAGGTTGGTTTTGGATTGGTTAAATGAATGGGTCAAATTTTGGGGTTTTAGTTTTTTGCTACGCTTTAAAAATGTTTTTTTTTACAAGAGTTTAAAGGATGTTGTTAGATAGGAATGTATGATTTGATGATGAAAAAATAAGGGGTATGAAAAAAAGAGATACAGGGGGAAGAGGAGATTCAACACCACAACAGCAGAGCAAGGGCCGATGTATCGCCCTAGTGGGGGCGACGGAATGTCCCAGGGCAATTTTTCATCGCCACATCCAAAAGATGAAGTGATGTATCGCCCCAAAAGGGGCGATCAGTCGCCCCAGAAGGAGCAAAAAGTTCGTCCCTTGACAAACAATCGACCAAATGTGTAACACCCTGAAATTTTTCGTTAAAATGATTTTCGGATTTACGTATCGGTAGACGGCGGAGTTTTACTCGGAATCAAGAGACGAAAATTTATACTGTTAAGTAAAAGATTATTTTGAAGCTAATGGAAAAGAGAAAATTCTAAAATTATAAACGGAAGCGAACTGATTGACCGTTTAACAAAAAAATTAGAGGTTGAGGGCGATTTAGTAATTAGATTTATTATTATTATTATTATTATTATTATTATTATTATTATTATAAAAAAAAAAAAAAATTCCTTCTGCTCACCCCCTCCCGCAGCCTTCCTCCCTCCCTCCTTTTTCTTCTCTCCCCCTCCCTTTTTTTTTTTCTCTCCCGCGTGAAGGCTCTCTGTTCTCCTTCTTTTTTTTTCTTTCTTTCCTCCATTCTCTTCTTTCTTCCTCCCCCCTTAGGCTACACTTCTCATCTCCCTCTCCATTCTTCATTTTTTTTCTCTCCTCCTTCTCCATCACGGCAGCAATTTTTTCTTTCCCCCTCCGATTCTTCGCTCTCTTTTGGACATCCAAGGTTAGATTTATGTTGTCATTCTTGATGGGTTTCTTTTGCTGGATTTTTCTCTCTTGTTGGATGTTTAGTCATGCTATATTACCATAATGATGAATATTATGGAAAGAAATTGATGATTTGTTTAGATTGGGAGAATCTGAAATTTAGGGCTAAATCCTATGCTGTTTCGGTTTTGGAAATTTCGGCTGAGCTATTGATGTTGTTTTAATAAATGAATACAACCATTAGAAACTAGACATCCTAAGGTTTAAATTGGCTGTTGAATCGTTGAAATCGCTTAAGTATTGAATGAGTTATGAATTTTAGACGTTATTATGCAAAAACTGGAAAATTTCAACGGGCAGTTCGGTTTTGATGTTTCTGCCATCGATTATGCTTTGATTTTGGAAAATAGATTTCACCAGCATAAACTAGACCTTATAAGGTTTCCAAAACATGTCGAATCATCGAATTCGGCCAAATATACGATTTGATATGAATTTTCAAAGTTGAATAAAAAACTGTGAAACGATTTCCAGGCAGATTCGGTTTTTGATTTTCTGCTATTAATTGAGTTCGATTTTTGACAAATGGATTTCACCATGTTGAAATAGACTCGTTTAGAAGCCCTTACCATTTTAAATCATTGAATTTGGACTTATATTCAATTTGTTGTGAATTTTTGAAGTTGGACAAGATTTATGACAAATTTCGAAAGTTGGCTTGTGACGGTTTAAATTTTTAATTCCTTGATATTGAGTTATTTGGTTGAAATTGATTGAAGTGTTAAATTGTTAGGGTGGTTGATTGAGGTTGTGTGGATAATAACCTACCCTTGGGATAATTATTTGAATTGGACTTCAATTTTTAGATTGTGCATTATAGAATGATGGGTGTTTGGAGATAGGGGTTATATGCACATGTTTTGAGTTCTATTATGTTTGGATATTGGATATTAGATGGTGTTCATGCTGGTTGATGGATGTTAAGAGAATAGGTTAGCTTAGTTGTTGATTTGGAAGTTAAGTGCATAGAGTTACACTTGATGATTTTGTGGTTGTTTATTTAGTGTTTAAAAATAGAAATTTGTGGATTTGGTTATATGTGGTGGTTGTGAATTAGAATTGTAAATCGTGAATGATAACTATAACTTTACGTTTTAGAATTTCAGGAAAAACAGAATCGATCGGGTTGGATCGAATAGCTAAGGACGCCAGGTAAGTAGTGCATGCATGTGTTTTGCCCAAGTGGGCCTACACTGTAGGACTTTAGGGTTTATGTGATTGATTGTGGTGTGCGTGCGTATTGTTTGACATGCATCATATTTTAAAAAGAAAACGGGAACGAAAAGGATTTTTAGCATGTTTTGATGTATGAGGTGAGACGTGTGGCGGTGGTACCGCGGATCCCGCTAGTGTGCGGGCCGGTGCTTCACCAGTCGCGGATCCTACTCGAGGGGTGGGCCGGCTGGGCCGTCATGCGGCGTAAATGTGTTGACGGTGAGGATATGGGCAGTGGTACCGCGGATCCTACTAGTGTGTGGGCCGGTGCAACACCAGTCGCGGATCCTACTCGAGGGGTGGGCCGGCTGGGCTGTCGCGAAACGTGTGTGTGTGGCAACTGTGGCCCCGTGCTGGGGAGGCTGGGACGGAGGCGACGTGTCAGGGTGTAGTGTGGCGCGAGGTACACCCTTACCCTGTTGTGGTTGCCGTGTGGTGATGCGTGGGTGTAGCTTGTGGGCCTCGTTGCTGGGGAGTCCGGGACGGTGGCGACGTGTCAGGGTGTAGGGTGGCGTGAGGTTCCTCCTTACCCTGGTGCGGCTGCACTACGCGTCACAGATGTGACAACATGAGTGTGAGTGTAGAGACTGCATGTGATAGGATTGCATTGTCGGCTTTTACTTTCGTATCGCATTACTTACTGAGCGTTAGGCTTATGTTGTGTGTTCTGTGGTGTAGGTGCTGACGATACTGCTGGTGAGCCTCGAGAGCCTAGTCCAGAAGCGTAGGATGGTTGGCGGCGTGCACCCGAGGCACCGGATGACGGATTTTTGTTAGGGTGACCCGACCCGTGGTGGTGGTAGGTGATAGTGGATTTATCATTTCATGTTGGGTATTTGTGTAGATAGCGGGGTTGTATAGACATTGATCTTTTGAGATTGTATAGAGGGGTTGTAGTGTTTTGGAGGACTTTCTTCATTTGTATTCGATGGGTTCTTATTGTCTTCTTACTCTGATTTGGTTATGGTGATTTCTCTGGATGATGGATAGATAAACATTGTTGAGTTATGGTGAATTGTGTGCAGGGTTTAAATTTTGGGATAGTCATTTTTTTAGCCGTTACTCTGCCGAAATTTCGGAAGAGAGGTTGGGAGTCGAGGAGATACGAAATAGGTTGAGGTGTGAACAGTAAATGCTAGAAAAAGGTAGATGAGCGTGGAAGTGCGGCGTTATCGCAGGTGCGCGGGGCACGCGGCCCTGTGGGTGCACACGGGTCATGCGGCGCCGGGTGAGGGCGTGCGCGCGGACGTGCTGTACAGAGCCAGGGTGCGTGGGGCACGCGGCGCTGTGAGCGTGCGCGAGATACAGTGACGTTGGGTTGGCACCTGTGGCACCACGGTGGTGTACGCGGGGTGTCGGAGTGGGGACGTGAGTGCTTGGGACCGGACTGGGTAGTTCGTGGGGTGCGTGGGGTTCTTTCCTAGGATTTCAAGTCTTACCGTTTTATCTCAAATTGTTTTAAATGGTTTTCTTTTCTGCTGCGTAGTTTTATGTTGAGGACTTCATGTTTCCTTTTCGGGACGCGAGTTGTTTTTTTTTTCGAATCGAGTCGAAAAATTTTCATACTCACAAATGTGCTTTTGAAAATGATTTGAAAACGAAAGGGGTATTGAATTGAGTTAGTTGTGTCAAGTGTTAGTGTGTGTGTGTAGTGTGTAGATGCACTGTAGCGCACCGAGAACGCGGGGTTTCTCGGGGTGTCACAAAATGACAGTGGAGGGGGCGATTGTTCGTCCCAAAGGGCGAGTGATCGCCTCGGCACTGTTCACATGAACAGTGCAAAAAAAAAAGTATTTAACAAAAATTTCATGCATGCTTTGTACAAAATTTCATAAAAGAAGCTCACACGTTATGAAGTATTTTTATTGAGTTTTAATATGTACAATAATTTAAAAAAAAATTATTATGAATTTTATGAAAAGTCAAGTTAGTAACAGACAAATTACAGGGCGTTACAGTTGTGGTATCAGAGCACAGGTCAAAGTTGTTTCTGCAAACTGCCTAACAGCACAAGTCGCAACATGGATAATTTTCATCAACTGTAAGTATGTTTAAGTATTTATTTATTGTTTTAGAAATTTATTGTTTATAAATTTTTTTAGGATTAGCAGTATGCAAAGTGGGCGACCACGAAAAGAAATGGATAATAGAGACCATGCCATCAACTGACTAACCGAATTGTGTGATCACCAATCTTAGTTGTTGGAAAGACTTATAAATAGAGAAGAGCAAGGGGGGAAATCACAACAATGGAGGTTCGAGCGATCAGAGTGGAGATCGGTTTAGGCGGCTTAGGCCTCTGACTTTTGACGGACAGTCTTCAGATTCAGCTTATGCTGAGAAATGGATCCGGACCATTGAAGGAATGTTTGACCACGCAAAGGTGGAAGAAGCAGATAAGGTCATATGTGCCGTATTCCATCTTTCTAAAGATACTGGATTTTGGTGGGATACCCTTAAGGCTACTACTAACGTGAGAGGGATGACCTGGGAACAGTTTAAGGAGACATTCTACGAAAAGTACTTCAGTCGTGCTGTCAGAACAAGTAAAATGGTAGAGTCTGTACAACTGCACCAGACTGGCTCTGTAGCTGACTATGTTTGCCAATTTGAATCTCTGTCCAGATTTGCTACTCATTTGTTGAATACGAATGAGAATAAGGTCTACCAGTTTGTCCAAGGCCTGAAGGTAGAGATTTATAGAGCAATAAAGATAGCAAGAACCAAAGACGTCCCCTATTCTAAAGTGATAGCTGAAGCTTTGGAGGTGGAAGAAGCGGAACAGAAATTTTCTAAGCAAAGGGAGTCCACAAGGAAATTCTTTCGAGAAGTCTAGCCTCAGGAACAACAAAATAGAGGATGGCAACGACCACAACAATAGTAGCAACAACAACAAGGGGTGAAAAGACCCAATGATGGAAATAATACACAAGGAAACGATAAGCAAGTACAAGGATCACAATACCCGCAGTGTCCAAAATGTCAGAAACGTCATCCTGGGGAATGCAGGCATGGATCGAGCCGATGCTTTAATTGCAATGAAATTGGCCATTTCGCTAGAGACTGCCCAAGGGGTAACCCGAGTCAGACAAAATCGAACGTGACGCCAATGGTGTTTGCTCTTATTGAAGCTCACGAGTAGGAACGACCTTCAGTTATCTCAAGTACAATTCTATTGAATGATGTCGATGCTTATACGTTGATTGACTCTGTGGCCACACACTCATTTATTTCTATGGCTTTCGTGGTCAAATTAAATTTATTGCCTCTACCTGCTGAACTTTTTTATGATATTATGCTGCCGTCTGGAGAAAATTTGCATTCAGACAGTAGTCCGTATTTGTATTATGTCTGTGGGAGATTATAGGATGTCTGCTAATTTAATAATTATCAGCATGAAGGGATAATATGTTTTATTGGGAATGGATTGGTTGTTTAGGCATTTTGCCACTATTGACTGTAGATCAAGAACAGTCTGTTTTCAACTCTCGAATGGTGCAAAATACTCTTTCCGAGCGGTGGAGAATACCAGCACTATGCCAGTGATATCCTCCATCAAAGCTCAGCGATTATTGAGGAATGGATGCACTGGGTATCTAGAAAGTATGGTGGATACCGAGAGGCAGAACAAAGTAAAACTTCAGGAAGTACCAATTGTTCAGAATTTTCCAGAAGTTTTCCGAGATGATTTGCCCGGGTTACCTCCAGACCGAGAGATAGAGTTTGTAATTGATATATATCTGGGAGCTGCACCAGTATCAAAGAATCCGTACCGCATGGCTCCTACGGAATTAAAAGAATTAAAATCACAGCTGGCGGAATTGGTAGATAAGGGTTTTATTCGCCCTAGTTTTTCGCCTTGGCGAGCGCCTGTTCTCTTTGTAAAGAAGAAAGATGGATCTCTGAGAATGTGTATTGATTACAGGGAATTGAACAAGTTAACGATCAAGAATAAGTATCCTCTGCTACGTATTGATGATTTATTCAATCAACTCCAAGGTGCAAGAGTATTTTCCAAGATTGATCTTCGATCT
>CM039525.1:10300490-10314799 GCA_022433055.1 Begonia peltatifolia | reverse complement strand
CGATTCCGATATCCGACACAAAAGTTATGCGCGTCGGAAGTTTAGCCGGATTTTGGTTTAAGTCAAATCAGTGACCGTTTTTCGTGGAAATTTGACGTGTGAGTGTAGCATAGCCATTTTTGATGCATATAACTAGTTGGGAGTGAGTTTTGGTTGTAGGGAAGTGAAAATATGAAATTTTAATAAAGGTGGCAGATTTTGTTTTTGGCGTTCTTCGCCTATCTGCAGCCTACAATTTTAAAGTCCGTCTTGGGATATTAAACTAGGTTCCTAAGGGGACGTTTAGCTACTTTAATCATTCGATTCCGTTAACGGACGTAAAAGTTATGCGCATCCGAACTTTGGGCTAGTTTTCGGCCAAACCAAACCAATGGACCTTTTTAGTTGAAATTTCATGAGTGTAGTTAGAGAAGGTTATTTTTTTTAGCTAATTGGTGAATGTTGAGATAAATGCTGATGAGAAATTGGTTGTGTTTTAGGTTGAGGCTTTCTTTTGGCAAAACTGTGCGTCGAGCGAGCTTGGGACGCCAGGTAAGTAGTGCATTCATGTGTTTTGCCCAAGTGGGTCTACACTGTAGAACTTTAGGGTTTATGAGATTGATTGTGGTGTGCATGCGTATTGTTTGACATGCATCATATTTTTAAAAACGGGAACGAAAATGATTTTTAGCATGTTTTGATGTATGAGGTGAGACGTGTGGCGGTGGTACCGCGGATCCCGCTGGTGTGCGGGTCGGTGCTTCACCAATTGCGGATCCTACTCGAGGGGTGGGCCGGCTGGGCCGTCATGCGGCGTGAATGTGTTGACGGTGAGGATATGGGCAGTGGTACTGCGGATCCTACTAGTGTGTGGGCCGGTGCAACACCAGTCGCGGATCCTACTCGAGGGGTGGGTCGGCTGGGCTGTCGCGAAACGTGTGTGTGTGGCAACTATAGACCCGTGCTGGGGAGGCTGGGACCGGGGCGATGTGTCAGGGTGTAGAGTGGCGCGAGGTACACCCTTACCCTGATGTGGTTGCCGTGTGGTGATGCGTGTGTGTAGCTTGTGGGCCTCGTTGCTGGGGAGTCCGGGACGGTGGCGACGTGTCAGGGTGTAGGGTGGCGTGAGGTTCCTCCTTACCCTAGTGCGGCTGCACTACGCGTCACAGATGTGACAACATGAGTGTGAGTGTAGAGACTGCATGTGATAGGATTGCATTGTCGGCTTTTACTTTCATATCGCATTACTTACTGAGCGTTAGGCTTATGTTGTATGTTCTGTGGTGTAGGTGCTGACGATATTGGTTGTGAGCCTCGAGAGCCTAGTCCAGAGGCGTAGGATGGTTGGCGGCGTGTACCCGAGGCACCGGATGACGGATTTTTGTTAGGGCGACCCGACCCGTGGTGGTGGTAGGTGATAGTGGATTTATCATTTCATGTTGGGTATTTGTGTAGATAGCGGGGTTGTAGAGACATTGATCTTTTGAGATTGTATAGAGGGGTTGTAGTGTTTTGGGGGACTTTTCTTCATTGTATTTGATGGGTTCTTGTTGTCTTCTTACTCTGATCTGGTTATGGTGATTTCTCTGGATGATGGATAGATAAACATTGTTGGATTATGGTGAATTATGTGCAGGGTTTAAATTTTGGGATAGTCAGTTTTTAGCCGTTACTCTGCCGAAATTTCGAGAGAGAGGTTGGGAGTTGAGGAGATACAAAATAGGTTGAGGTGTGAACAGTGAATGCTAGAAAAAGGTAGATGAGCGTGGAAGTGCGGCGTGATCGCAAGTGCGCGGGGCACGCGGCCCTGCGGGTGCACACGGGTCATGCGGCGCCGGGTGAGGGCGTGCAAGCGGACATGCTGTAAAGAGGCAGGGTGTGTGGGGTACGCGGCGCTGTGAGCATGCGCGAGATACAGTGACGTTGGTTGGCACGTGCGGCACCGCGAGGGTGTACACGGGGTGTCGGAGTGGGGACGTGAGTGCTTGGGACCGGACTGGTAGTTCGTGGGGTGCGTGAGATACTTTCCTAGGATTTCAAGTCTTACAGTTTTATCTCAAATTGTTTTAAATGGTTTTCTTTTCCGCTGCGTAGTTTTATGTTGAGGACTTCGTGTTTCCTCTTCGGGACGCGAGTTGTTTTTTTTCGAATCGAGTCGAAAAATTTTCATACTCACAAATGTTCTTTTGAAAATGATTTGAAAACGAAAGAGGTATTGAATTGAGTTAGTTATGTCAAGTGTTAGTGTGTGTGTGGTGTGTAGATGTACTGTAGTGCACTGAGAACGCGGGGTTTCTCGGGGTGTTACATTTTCTCCAGAATAGCCCTTCCTTTAACCCGCCTGACCAGGAAAATGTGAAATTCTGTTGGTTTGCAGAATGTAAAAACAGTTTTCAGAAGCTTAAACAGAAATTGACAACCGCTCTTGTACTGATATTGCCCATTGAAAATGGAAAATTCAGCATTTATTGTGATGATTGCAAGACAGGCTTAGGCGGAGTCTTAATGCAGGACGGAAAAGTTGTGGCTTACGCTTCTAGACAGCTGAAAGTTTACGAACAGAACTATCCCACGCATGATTTGGAGTTAACAACAGTGGTTTTTGCACTGAAAATATGGCGACATTATTTATATGGGCAGCAGTGCGAAGTATTCTCTAATCATAAGAGTCTGAAATACATTTTCATCTAAAAAGAGTTGAATATGAGGCAAAGAAGATGGTTGGAATTTGTAAAATAGTATGATTTGGAGATAAAGTATCACCCAGGAAAAGCCAATCGAGTGGCTGACGCACTGAGTATAATGCATACTATGACGCAATCTGCAATTTCCTCGATGTCTGTAAAACTGGAAGCAGAAATTCAAAGGTCTAAAATTGAGATAGTCTCTGACTTATCAGTTATGCTATCTGCTATAACTCTAAGGCCAACAATTTTAGATAAAATCAAAGAGGCACAACAGAGGGATCCAGAGTGTCAAAGTCATAAATCTGTAGAGACATCTTATAATTCTGCAGATTTTAATTATTCTGAAGATGATATCCTAAGATTCAGAGACAGGTGGTACGTTCCTAATGACAAAAATTTGCAGAAGGAGATCTTAACAGAGGCACACTCATCTACCTTTTCTGTACATCCTGGAAGTACGAAAATGTACAGAGATTTAATGTAACACTTCTGGTGGCCAAATATGAAAAGAGACGTCGCAAAGCATGTTGAGGCCGGTATGGTATGTCAACAAATTAATGCAAAACATCAAAGGCCAGGTGAGACATTGCAACCATTATCGATTCCAGAATGAAAATGGGAGTAGATTTCCATGAATTTTGTTATCGGACTGCCGAAGACAACAAGAAGATATGATGGAATCTGGGTAATTGTTGATCGATTGACTAAGTCGGCTCACTTTTTACCGGTAAAGATGACTTTCACAATGAATCAGTTTGTTGAATTATTTATCCAGGAGATTGTTAGACTACACGGGGTAGCAATCTCGATTGTATCAGACTGAAATCCCAGATTTATTTCAAGTTTCTGGAAAAGTCTTCATAAATCTATGTGAACTCAATTGAGTTTTAGTACGACATTTCATCCACAAACGGATGGGCAGACACAAAGAACAATTCAGATTTTGGAGGATATGGTGAGAGCATGTGTTTTGGAGTTCCAAGGGTCATGAAGCAAATATTTGCCGTTAGTGGAATTCTTCTATAACAACAGTTTCCAATCCACTATTGGCATGACCCCTTATGAGGCACTCTACGGCAGGAAGTGCAGATCTCCTTTATATTGGGACGAACTCGGCGAAGCAAGATTAGTTGGTGTAGATATTTTGCAACAAACTGCGGAGAAGATTGAAATTATCAGACAACGGATTTTAACGGCTCAGAGCTGGCAGAAAAGCTATGCAGACCAAAGGAGACGGGAATTGGATTTTAATGTGAATGACGAGGTGTTTTTGAAAATCTCGCCATTCGAAGGAGTAGTGAGGTTTTGAAGGAAAGGGAAGCTGAGTCCGAGATATGTGGGACTTTTTACAATCACAGAAAGAGTTGGAAGAACAGCGTATAAGTTGCGGCTACCAGCTTGTATGGATGAGATTCATAACGTTTTCCACGTCTCTATACTAAGGAAGTGCATACGCGATCCTTCTCAGATTGTGGAGCAAAAAGAAATTGAAATTCAGCAAACTCTGATTTACGAGGAAACGCCAGTGCGAATTTTCAAATCAACAGTAAAGGTACTACGCAACAAAGAAATCCCGCTGGTGAAAGTTTTGTGGCGCAACCACAATGTCAAGGAGGCAACTTGGGAAAGGCGGCAAGATAAGCTAAGCCGATACCCGAAATTATTCAATACGTAAATTTTGATGACAAAATTTTATTTAAGAAGGGTGGAATGTAACACCCAAAAATCTTATCGATTTAATTTATATATAAATACGCATACTGTTTAGTCAGATTATTATTAAATATCATGAGAAATTATAGGAAGAAGAATGAAATGCAAGTGGGTGTTGGCGTTGGAAAGAAAGAAGAAGTGAAAGGAATAAGAAGAGAAAAAAAAAAAGAAAAGAGAGTTTGAAAATTAAAATGGATGAGAGAAATGAGAAAGGAGAAAATTTCACGTGGAGTGTGTTGTGAAGGGTAATTTAAGAAGAAGACAACTCTTTTTAGTTAGCTTGATCATACTTATCTTTAAAATATTATCATCTGAAATTTCTTTTACAGCACGCAACTGTCTTCTTTCTCTACACCCTGACATGTCGCCCCCGTCCCAGCCTCCCCAGCACGAGACCATAGTTGTCACACACACACGTTTTGCGACAGCCCAGCCGGTCAACTACTCGAGCGGAATCCGCGACTGGTGAAGCACCAGCCCGCACACTAGTAGGATCCGCGGTACCACCGCCACGCGTCTCACCACATACTCAAAACATGCTCAAAACCATTTTCGTTCACGTTTTTAAAATATGATGCATGTCAAACAATACGCACGCACACCACAATCAATCACATAAACCCTAAAGTTCTACAGTGTAGGCCCACTTGGGCAAAACGCATGCATGCACTACTTACCTTGCGTCCTAGGCTCGCCCGACGCACAGCTTCGCCAAAAGAAAGCCTCAACCTAAAACACAACCAAATATCTCATCAGTGTTTATCTTGAAATTCACCAAATAGCTAAAAATAACCTTCCTTAACTCCACTCATGAAATTTCAACTGAAATAGGTCATCGGTTTGGTCCAGCCGAAAACCAGCTTAAAGTTCGGGCGAGCATAACTTTTGCGTCCGTCAACGGAATCGAGCGATTCAAGTGGCTAAACGTCCCCTTGGAAACCTAGTTTAATATACTAAAACGAATTTTAAAACGGTAAGCCGCGGACAGACGAAGAACGCTAAAAACCGAATCTGCCACTTTTATCAAATTTCACATTTTCACTTCTCTTTAACCAAAACTCACTCGCAACTAGTTATATGCATCAAAAATGGCTATGCTACTCTCACAGGTCGAATTTCTATGAAAGACGCTCGCTAATTTGACTTGGACCAAAATCTGACATAAACTTCAGACGCGCATAACTTTTGCGTCGGATATCGAAATCGAACGATTCCAATGGCCATACGTTCATCTAACAACCTATTTTTAACCCACAAAATAGAATTTAAAACAATTAACCGAACATAGGCCGAAACGGCCAAAGACAGAAGCTGTTTTTATACAAAAAAATAGCCAAAATCCCAACTTCGATCCAACCTCACAAATCTCTACACCGAACACTCACATTTCAACCTATTAAGCACAATCTAACCCGAAATCAGAAATTCAAACACAAAATCCAAATTTTAGCTCAACCTTCTCCCTCTGTTTCTCTCCCTCTCACCGGTCTCCTGTTGTCCACCTGCTAACATACACACTCACCCTCCTAATCCCTTCACATTTGCAGCCAAATTCAAAGAAAAACGGAAGGAAGCTGAACCTCAGTCTCGGTCAATTCGGACAGGACAGCAGAGGGAGAGAAGGACTTACAAAGTGGTGGCGTCCGGTACTCGGGTTGGAGAAGGACTCCAGCAACACGTCGGGTCGTTGGCGGCAGAATTTGGACGGAGATTCACTCTCTCGGTCGACGGTTGAAAGCGCTCGTGCCCTCACCCTTCGGGAGCTCAAGCCGTAGAAACCAAACAACTTCGGTTCGTCAGAACAACAGCACCCGCTCGCAGCTCTTCCCTCACCCTCGCGCTTGTTGCCAGTTGATCATAGCTCCGATTTTCGGCACACAGAGTGCTCTCCCCCGCACGATCTCTCTAGGGCGCTCTCGGGTGCATTACAGAAACCAGCCGAATGGCTTCTTCCCGAAGCCATTCGGGTGTTTTCATCCCTCTTCTATTTTTTTTTATTTTAAACAATATTAATTTACTTAAATGCCCTCACGCTGTTTTAATCGTCCGTAATTTCGTTAATTTCCTGACCTCCCGACTTTAAATTCCGAACACCATCGCAAAAGTAGGCTCCGAGTCTTAAAATTTAAATTTCTCGTTGAAATATTTTTTCAAAACTCCGACCGAGACTAAATTTAAAAATCTCAAAAATAAAAAATAAAAAATCGTTTTCGGGTTATTACATTTAAATCTAATTTCTGAAATTTTAATCTAATTTCGGTTGAAGTTTCGAGAAATATTTTGACGGGTAAATTAAGTCATAAATCTCGAAACCTAGTTTTAGTGATGGTTTTCAAAATCTGAGGTCTGGAATACGAGAACTTAACAAATTTACGGGCGGTTAAAACACGGGGGGGTGTTTCGGTAATTTTAATTATTTATTTAAAAAAAAATATAACAACAGAATTATTTCGGGAGGAAGCCATTCGGCTGTTTCACTTGACACCCGAGGGAAGCAGAGGGAGACGCGAGGGAGAGAGGGCGATCGAGAGCTGGGATTTTGGTCTTCGATCGGTGGACGACGAGCTCGAGTGTGTGAGCGAAACCGCGACCGAGTATTTCTTCTCCGACAAACCGAGGTCATTTAGTTTCAGCAGCTCGAACTTTCGAAGTGAGAGCTGAGCATTTTCTGCCAACGGCCGAGAGTAGGAGTCCCCATTTGGTTCTGTTGATAGCAACCAAACACTCTGATTTCATTCTTCTATTCTCCCCAACCGAGTGCCGAACGACACCACCCTGTAAGTCTCTCTCTCCCTCTGATGTCCTGTCCAGTTTGGCCAAGATTAAGGTTCGACTTCCCTCTGTTTTCTGTGAATTTGGCTGCAATGTTTGAGTGGATTAGGAGGGTGAGCGTGTGTGTTAGTGGATGGGTAGTAGGAGACCGGTGAGTGGGGGAGAAACCGAGGGAGAAGGTTGAGCCAAAATTTGGATTTTGTGCTTGAATTACTTATGCCTGGTTAGATTATGCTTAATAGGCTGAAAATGTGATTGTTCGGTAAAGAAATTGGAGAAATTTGATCGAAGTTGAGATTTCAGATATTTTTGTATAAAAAGAGTTCTTTTTTTGGGGCTTTTGACGGGACTACGGTTGATCATTTTAAATTCTGTTTTGGTGGGTTAAAATAGGTGGTTAGAGGAGCGTTTGGCCGCTAGAATCGTTCGATTTCGGTATCCGATGCAAAAGTTATGTACGTCGAAAGTTTATGTCAGATTTTGGTTCAAGTCAAATTAGTGAGCGTTTTCGTAGAATTGTGATGTGTGATAGTAGCATAGCCGTTTTTGATGTGTAAAACTAGTTTTGAGTGAGTTTTGGTTGAAGAAAGCGAAAATGTGAAATTTGATAAAAAAAGGCAGATTCGATTTCGGGATTTTTTCACCTAGCTGTGGCTTACCGTTTTAAATTCCATCTTAGTATGTTAAACTAGGTTCCTAAGGGAACGTTTAGCCTTTTGAATTACTCGATTCCGTTAACGGACGCAAAAGTTATGCGTGTCCGAACTTTGGGCTGGTTTTCGATCGAACCAAATTAGCGACTCGTTTTAGTTGGAATTTCATGAGTGTAGTTAAGGAATATCCTTTTTAATTTATTTGGTGAATTTTGAAGTAAAGATTTATGAGTGAATTGTTTGCGTTTTAGGTTGAGGCATTTTGGCGAAGCTGTGCGTCGAGTGAGCTTAGGACCCCAGGTAAGCAGTGCATGCATGTGTTTTGCCCAAGTGAGCCTACACCGTAGAACTTTAGATTTTATGTGATTGATTGTGGTGTGCGTGTGTATTGTTTGACATGCATCATTTTTTTTAAAAAAGGGAACGAAAATGATTTTGAGCATATTTTGAGTAAGTGGTGAGACACGTGGCGGTGATACTGCGGATCCTGCTAGTGTGTGGGCTAGTGTGTAACCAACCGTAGATTTCACTTGAGGAGTGGGCCGGCTGGGCTGTCACGCGACGTGTATGTGTTGACGATGAGGGTGATGGGCAGTGGTACTGCGAATCCTACTAGTGTGTGGGCCGGTGCAACACCAGTCGCGGATTTCGCTCGAGGAGTGGGTCGGCTGGGCTGTTGTGAAACGTGTGTGTGAGGCAACTGTGGCCCCGTGCTGGGGAGGCTGGGATGGGGGCGACGTGTCAGGGTGTAGTGTGGCGCGAGGTACACCCTCACCCTGATGTGGTTGCCGTGTGGTGATGTATGTGTGTATCTTGTGGGCCTCGTTGCTGGGGAGTCTGGGACGGTGGCGATGTGTCAGAGTGTAGGGTGGCGTTAGGCTTCTCCTTACCCTGGTGCGGCTGCACAACGCGTAACAGATGTGACAACATGAGTATGAGTATAGAGACTGCATGTGATAGAATTGCATTGTTTGCTTTTACTTTCATATCACATTATTTACTGAGCGTTATGCTTATGTTGTGTGTTCTATGGTGTAGGTGCTGACGATATTGCTGGTGAGCATCGAGAGCCTAGTCCTGAGGCCTAGGACGGTTGGCAGCATGCGACCGAGGCACCGGACGACAGATTTTGTTAAGGCAACCCAACCCGTGGAAACGGTAGGTGGTGGCTTGGCTATTGCGGATATTTTATTTTGTTGTGTCGATGTACAGTTGATTAGACGAGTTCGTCGGTTGTATAGGGATTTATGGAGTGCGTGTATGTTTTCGGTGACGCACGCGTTTGCTTTACATGTAGGAGCTTGGTATTGCTCTATACTGTCGACTTTCCTCGTTTATAGTGATAGATTTTAGTTGTCTTTAAAACTTGATTACTTTGTTATGGAGATTTTCTGGATGGTTGATAGATAAATATTGTTAGTTTTTGGTGAACTGTGTGCAGAGTTTAAATTTTGGGATAGAGAATTTTTAGGCGTTACTCTACTGAAATTTTGGGAGAGAGGTTGAGAGTCGAGAAGATAGGGAATAGGTTGTGATGTGTACAGTGACTATTAGAGAAGTGTGGAGTGGAGCGGAAGTGCGGCGTGGTCGCAGGTGCGCGGGGCACGCGGCGCTGCGGGTGCTCACGGGTCGTGCGGCGTCGGGTGTGGGCGTGCGTGCTGATGTGTGGTACGAAGGCAGGGTGCGTGGGGTGTAACACCCCGAGAACCCCATGTTCTCGGTGCGCTACAGTACGTCTACATATACAAACTATGATACACTAAAATTTGACACAACTCACTCAGTTTAATAGTACTTTCATTTTCAAATCATCTTCAAAAGAACATTTGTGAGTATGACAAATTTTCGACTCGATTCGAGAATTACCCGTGCCCCGAAGAGGGAACACGAAATCCTCAATATAAAAATACGCAGCGGAAAACAAGCAATTTAAAATAGTTTTAAAATAAAACGGCAAGACTTGAAATCCTAGGACAAGAATCCAACATACCCCTCGAGGTACACAAATTCGGTGCCACACACACACTCACGTCCCCACTTCGACGCCCCGCGCGCACCCTCTCGGTGCCACGCGCGCCAACTCAACATCACCGCGTCGCGCGCACGCTCACAGTGCCGCGTGCCCCACGCATCCTGCCTCCGTACCGCACGTTCGTACGCACGCCCTCACCTGACGCCGTACGACCCGTGAGCACCCGCAGGGCCGCGTGCCTGCGACCACGCCACACACCCACTCCCATCCACACTTCTCTAACACTCGCTGTACACATCCCGACCTATTTCATATCCTCTCGACTCCCAACCTCTCTCCCAAAATTTTGACAGAGTAACGGCTAAAAACTGACTATCCCAAAATTTAAACCCTACACACAGTTCACCAGAAACCGACAATATTTATTATTAACCATCCAGAGAAATCACCATAAAAAAATGAGAGTATGAAGACGACTAAAATCCATCAATGCAAATGAAGAAAATTCACAGTATTGAATAATTTCAAGCTCTTACATGTAAAATATATGCGTACGTTGCCAAAATCACATGCACTCCATATACACCTATACACTGACGCATATACAACTCATCTCATCGATTGTACATCAACACAACAAAACAAAAATACCCGCAAACGAACCCAACCACCACCTACCATCCCCACGGGTCAGGTCGCCCTAACAAAATCCACCATCCGGTGCCTCGGTCGCACGCTGCCAACCATCCTATGGCTCAGAACTAGACTCTTGAGGCTCAGGACTAGACTCTTGAGGCTCACCAGCAATATCGTCAGCACCTACACTACAGAACACACAACAAAAGCCTAATGCTCAGTAAGTAATGCGATATGAAAGTAAAAGCCGACAATGCAATCGTATAACATGCAATCTCTACACTTACACTCGTGTTGTCACATCTGTGACGCGTAGTGTAGCCGCATCAGGCTAAGGAGGAACCTAACGCTACCCTACACCCTGACACGTCGCCACCGTCCCGGACTCCCCAGCAACGAGGCCCACAAGCTACACATACGCATCACCACACGGCAACCACATCAGGATAAGGGTGTATCTCGCACCACACTATACCCTAACATGTCGCCCCCGTCGCAGCCTCCCCAGCACGGGGCCACAGTTGCCACACACACACGTTTCCCGATAGCCCAGCTGGCCCACTCCTCGAGCAGAATCCCCGACTGGTGTTGCACCGGCCCACACACTAGTAGGATCCGCGGTATCACTACCCATCACCCTTACCGTCAACACATTCGCGCCGCGTGACGGCTCAGCCGGCCCACTCATCGAGCAAAATCCATGACTGGTGAAGCACCGAGCTGCACACTAGCAGGATCCGCAGTACCACCACCACGCGTCTTGTCACCTACTCAAAACCATTTTTGTTCCCATTTTTAAAAAAATGATGCATGTTAAACAATACGCATGCACACTACAGTCAACAACATAAAATCTTAAAGTTCTACGGTGCAGGCCCACTTGGGCAAGAACACATGCATGCACTACTTACCTGGCGTCCTAAGCTCGCTCGACGCACAGCTTTGCCAAAATGTGTCTCAACCTAAAACACAAATAATCACCCATCACTTCTCGTTTCAAAATTCACCAAATACGCTAAAAATAATATTCCTTAACTAAACCTATGAAGTTCCAGTTAAAACGGGTCACCAAAAATGGATTCGTCCGAAAACCAGCTTAAAGTTCGGACGCGCATAACTTTTGTATCCATCAACGGAATCGAACGATTCAAGTGGCTAAACGTCCCCTTAGAAACCTAGTTTAATCTACTAAGACGGATTTTAAAACAATAAGCCGCAGATAGGTGAAAAACACCAAAAACCAAATCTGCCATTTTTATCTAATTTCACATTTTTGTTTCTCTTCAACTAAAACTCACTCAAATTCAGCTTTACGCATCAAAAACAGCCATGCTACTATCACACGTCACAATCCTACGAAAAACGCTCACTAATTTGACTAGGACCAAAATCCGTCATAAACTTTTGACGCACATAACCTTTGCGTCGGATATCGGAATCGAACGATTCTAGCGGCCATATGTTCCTCTAACCACCTATTTTAACCCACTAAAATAGGATTTAAAACGACCAACCAAACATAGGCCGAAACGGCCAAAAACAGAAGCTGTCCCCTAAAAAAAAAGGTCTGATTCTTGATTTCAATTCGAATTTCACAATTTCTATACACAACTAGTCACATTCCACTCATACACTTCGGCCAAGCTTACCGAAATTGAAAGGAGGACGAACACCAAACTCGGCCAAGTCAGGAAAACCGACAGGGCTCACCTTTGGTTTCCCCCCTTCAATTCACGGCACTTCCCCCCTCAACATTGCGGCCAATTTCACAGAAAGAGAGGGAAGCTGAACCTTACTCTCGGCCAAACCGGACAGGACAGTAGAGGGAGGGAGAGAGAGACTTACCAAGCAATGTCGTTTTGCGCACGACGAGAGAAGAAGAAGGACTCAAGTAAGGCGCCCAAATCTTCGGTGGCAGAATTGGTCGGAAACCTGCCCTTCGCGGTCGTCGACAGAAAGCGCTCGGGCTCTCTGTCTTTGGAAGTTCGAGTTGCTGAAACTGAATGGCTTCGATTTGTCGGAGGAGTAGCACTCGCTTGCAGCTCTCCTTTCACGCTCACCCTCGTTGGCTGCAGATCGGAGCTCGGACGTCAGCACACAATCGCGCTCCGCGCTCCGCTCTCCGTCGCTCTCTCTATCACTCGGGTGCACCGTCTGTAACAACCGAATGGCTTGTTCCCGAAGCCATTCAGTTGTTATATATATATATATATATATATATATATATATTTTAATTATTTATTTATTTAATTCAAACAAATGACAATTTACCTAAATGCCCTCACGCGTTTTTATAGTCCGTAATTTCGTTGAATTATCGACCTCCCGACTTTAAATTCCGAAAACCATCACAAAAGTACGCTCCGAGTTTTATAATTTAATTTACCCGTTAAATATTTTCTGAAACTCCAACCGAAATTAAATTAAAAGTTTCAGAAACTAAATTTAAAAATCCAAAATTTTTGGGTTATTACATGGGGCACGCGGCGCTGTGAGCGTGCACGTGATGGGGTGATGTTGAGTTTCGCGCGCACGCCACGAGGGTGCGCGTATGGCGTCGAAGTGGGGACGTGAGTGCACGACACTGAATTTGTGTAGTTTGAGGGGTGTGTTTGACTTCTTCTTAGGATTTCGAGTCTTGTCGATTTATTTTTAAAACTAGTTTAAATTGTCTTCTTTTCCGCTGCGTATTTTTATATTGAGGATTTTGTATTCCCTCTTTGGGGCGCGAGTTGTTTTCAAATTGAGTCGAAAATTTTTCATACTCACAAATGTTCTTTTGAAGATGATTTAAAAACAAAAGTGGTATTAAATTGAGTGAGTTGTGTCAAGTTTTCAGTTGTCATAGTGTAACACCCCGAGAAAACCCCGCGTTCTCGGTGCGCTACAGTGTACCTACACACACACACTAACACTTAACATAATTCACTCAATTTAATACTATTTTGTTTCCAATTTACTCCCCTCTTTTTTTTTTGACTCGATTCGAAAACAACTCGCGTCTCCCCTTCGACACCTCACGCACATTCTCACGGTGCCGCACATACCACTCAACGTTACTATGTTTCGCGCACGCTCACAGCGCCGCGTGCCCCACGCACCCTGCCGCTGTATAGCACGTCCGAGCGCACACCCTCACCCGGTGTCGCACGACCCGTGAGTACCCAACAGGGCCGCATGCCCCGCGCACCTGCAATCACGCCGCACATCCACACTCATATGAACTCCTCTAGCATTCATCATACACACACCTTGACCTATTTCGTATCCTCTCGAACCTCAACCCCTCTCCCGAAATTTTGGCAGAGTACCGCCTAAAAACTGGCTACCCCAAAATTTAACCCTGCACACAATTCACCAAAATCCAACAATATTTACCTATCCATCATCCAGAGAAATCATCCCAACCCAAATCAGAGTAAGAAGGTGACGAAAATCCGTCAAATACAAATGAAGAAAGTCTCCAGTATAGAGAAATAACATACGCTAACATGGAAAATATCCGCGTACGTTACCAAAATCACACGCACTCCATATACACCTATACACTGACGCATATACAACAATTAATCCCATCCTCCGTACATAACCATCGCAAAAGAAAGAAAACCCACAAACCGACCAGGCCACAACCTACCATATCCACGGGTCGGGTCGCCCTATTAAAAGTCCGCCATCCGGTGCCGCAGTCGCACGCCGCCAACCATCCTACGCCTCAGGACTAGGCACTCGAGGCTCACCAGCGGTATCGTCAGCACCTACACCACAGAACACACAACATAAGCCTAACGCTCAGTAAGTAATGCGATATGAAAGTAAAAGCCGACAATGCAATCCTATCACATGCAGTCTCTACACTCACACTCATGTTGTCACATCTGTGACGCGTAGTGCAGC
>CM039525.1:10237531-10290490 GCA_022433055.1 Begonia peltatifolia | reverse complement strand
AGGCGCCCAAATCGCCGATGGCAGAGCTGGTCAGCAACCCGCCCTTCACGGTCGTCGGCAGAACACCCTCGGCCTCGCTACCTTCGGAAATTCGAGCTACAGCAACCAAACGACTCTGAATCGCCGGAGAAGAACCACTCGGCCGCGGTTTCGCTCAAACCCTCGAGTTCGACGTCCACCGATCGAAGATCGCACCTCCACTCCCGATCGCCCTCTCTCCCTCGCGCCACTCCCCTACTTCCCTCGGTGGCAAGGGAAAACAGCCGAATGGCTTCTGGAAGAAGCCATTCGGTTGTTATGTGAGATTTTTTTTTTTTTTTATATGCCAAATTACAAAACTGCCCTCACGTACTTAAATCTTCCGTAATTTTGTTAATCTCTCGATCTCCCGACTTGAGATTCCGAAAAAAAATCGCAAAAGTAGGCTCCGAGTCTTATAATTTGAATCTTTCCCGTTGAAATATTTCTCAAAACTCCGACCAGGATTAAACTAAAAATTCCAGAAATTAAAAATAAAATCCGAAATTCCCGGGTTATTACACATAGTGTTCAAAGTAGACGTCTTGTAGCGCACCGGGAACATGTGGGTTCTCGGGGCGTTACACGTACAACCTTGAGTATATGTATATGTAACATACATTCATGTATCATAGTTTTTCCAAATAATAAAAAACAGTTTTATGCATATGTTTTCATGTAAACAGAACAGTAATAATATGGTACATTAAAATACGTAAATAGTTATTGTGGGTAGGTAACTGAGTATGGTAGTTCCGTTAGAGGAACCAGTTCCGTTAAAGGGATTGTTAGATATGTCATTCCACTTTTCATATAGCGAGTAGGGGACAATCAGTTAGGCCATCTCTACTCTAGAATAAGTACCCCAATAACTCGTGTTATGTAAGAAATAAAGAACAAATTTAGTTGCATATTTTACGAACAACATAGCATAATCATGAACATGCATTCTTTATTTCACATCACTTAATGAGCATTAAGCTCATTATTTACTTTGTAGTGTAGGTGATATCATTACAGGTGAGGACGTTGATTCTCAAGATCGTTGACAGTGTGGTTGGTGGGGAACGTCCATGGAACGTGTTTGTAGCTGCTATGGCGATTTTGACCTGTGTGCGGTTCTCTAAGTATTTTGAGTACAATGCATATGTGTATATATATAGTTTTAAAAATTTGAAAAAATAATTTTATTAGTTATGAGGTTTATTTGTGAACTAGGTTGTTTTTGGATTAGTTAAATGAATGGGTCAAATTTTGGAGTTTTAGTTTTTCGCTACGCTTTAGAAATGTTTTTTTTTACAGGAATTTAAATGATTTTGTTAGATAGTAATGTATGATTTGATGATAAAAAAATAAGGGGTATGAAAAAAAGAGATACAGGGGGAAGAGTAGATTTATCGCCTCAACAGTAGAGAAAGGGCCAATGTATCGCCCTAGTGGGGGCGATGGAACGTTCCAAGGCAGTTTTTCATCACCCTATCCAGAAGATGAGACGATGTATCACCCCAAAAGGAGCAATCAGTTGCCCTAGAAGGGGCAAAAAGTTCATTTCTGGACGAACAATCGCCCGATTGTTCGACCCAAGGGGGAGTGATCGCCTCGGCACTGTTCATGTGAACAGTGCCGTGGGCGATTGTTCGCCCCAAGGGGCGAGTAATCGCCCTGCACTGTTCACATGAACAGTGCCAAAAAAAAACGTTTTTAACAAAAATTTCATGCATGCTTTGTATGAAATTTTATAAAAGAATGTCACACGTTTTGAAGTGTTTTTAGTGAGTTCTAATATGTACAATAATTTAAAAAAAAAATTTCTTATGACTTTTAGGAAAAGTCAAGTTAGTAACGGCCAAATTACGGGGCGTTATAGGAAGAACCGAAAGAAATATAGTGTCGACCGGCGTCTGCTGGTGTCGACCAATATATACAGGTGTCGACCGGTGTCTCTGTTTTATGTTCTACAAAATAAAGTTTTATTTAAATTGATTTTTATTAAGTTTTCCGCTGCGCTACCGTTTAAAATACTTTCAAAATTGTCGTTTTAAGTCGAGAAACCAAAGTTTAAAATTTTAGTCAAATTTTCTGAGGGTAGTGAGTGAGTAGTAGAAGTTTGCGAACCGAAAACGTGTGGGTTTTCGGGTCGTTACATATTAATTTATCATTACTTAAATTAATAATCTTATAATTATATTATAAAATTAATAATTTCAAATAATCAAATTATTTGATTTTTCTAAAAAATAAAGTAAATTTTTAACAACTTAAAAATTACTTGATTTTACATTCTGACATCATTTATTAAATGAATCAATATTAGTTTTAATAAAATTAAAACTAATTCATTTAATAAACTCATTATCAAATTAACATGCAATCTAATATATGTTTAAATGCATTACGTGTGAGAAATATAAAGTAAAACTAAATATGCAAAATCTATATGACATGTGATTGCATAACAATATATAACAAATTATATCAACATGTAAAAATAAATGAAATAGGGACCAGGTTGACATTTGGATATTTTTAAAATTACAATCTAAAAACTAAAAATAAAACTGAGATTCTAAATCTTGGTTTTCATTGAAACTGTATCATCCAAATGATAATCGTCAAAATTTTACAAATCAAATTTGTGAATTCGCATTCGTTTGTGCACCACTATTTATTTTTGTCAATAGATTAAATCTGTGGCGAATATTCTATCCATGGCCTTGTAATATCAGATTTCCATCGTAAGATTACAAATTAGATAATAATAAAAAAATCATAATTTAAATAAATCATAACCCAAACAATCGACTTAATTTCGATTACTATTTCATGCTATGCAAACACACACACACACACACACACACACACACACACATATACACACACACACACACACACACACACATATATATATATAGACTAATAAAACAATGACTTTTGTAACGACCCAAAAACCCTCCCGTTTCCGGTTCGCTATTGTTCCGATACCAAATTTTTACATTCGTATCGTAAAATTTATGTAAATTTAAAACTTTTATTTCTCGATTTAAAATGACGTTTCTGAAAATATTTTTGACAGCTTTGCAGTGGAGACTCGATTAAATTCACTTTGGATAAAATTCCATTTTATTAAACATGAAACAAAGACTTCCGGTCGACACCTATAAGCACCGGTCGACACCTAATCAGTCGACACATGGAAACACCGGTTGACACTTTTATGCTCACCACAGGGAGGGGTCGACACGCATCTGCACAGGTCGACACTTTAATCATGTCTGCCCGCGCAGGTCGTCACTCGCGGTTGACACCGCTACCATTTTTACATGGATCGGTCGACACCTGTAACCAGGGGTCGACACCTGCTTCGGCTCTGTCTTGCACAGGTCGAGACTCGCGGTCGACACTCACCTTACATTTACACTGACCGGTTGACACTTATCGACTTCGGTCGACACTTCACCCCAGTATTAGTAAAATTGCACCAGTTCGTAAAAACGCAAACGCACGCAAATATTTCCTCGATCAAAATTCATGAAGTAACATCTATGATTTGAAAACATAGTTTCTTCAAGTAAATTTCAAAACAACAATATTCTATTTCAATTAACCACTATACTCTTACCACGCCACCTAAAATCCTCAAAATCTATACATCACTATCCGACTCAAAACATATACCAAAAATTTCACCATTTTTCCCGCCATAGTCTTGCCTCCCTAACATTTTCCTGCACTGACATGCAGCATCTCCCACCAACTCCGATCTAGGCCTGCTCGTCACCTAGCAACTCACCTGTCAGCGCGTCGTCACATACACCAAGGAACACAAAACGTAAGCTTAATGCTTAGCAAGTATGGAAATGTGAATTTAAAAACCAATGCATAACTCAACCCCTACTCATGTAGTTTCTATACTAAACTCCATTTTCTTTTCGTTTCGTTATTTTTATCTTTCACTTTTCCGTGTGAGTCAGGCTGGCACCCATCCCCTCCACACTCGGGACGGCCAATCCATAACCCACGGAGCGAGGTTAGAGACACATATCATGTTTGCACACGGAACGACCCTACGTAACCTCTTCCTAACAGTGATCATAGAACCCTCTAGTGATTTCTCACTAGCACGTTAACGATGAGGCATTCGCAAACCATGTCACATTACGTACTTTCATCCATGGGAACCCTCTAGTTCTTTCTCACTAGCACGTTAACGACGAGCGTTCACCCATGCGTTGCAAGTCTTATCTTATTTGGTTACGTTTCACATTCGCATTTCAAAACATACTCAAAACTCGTATTTCGTAGTTTAAAACCATGATGCATGACAAATCACATATGCATGACTCATTAACAAAACAACCCAACGACAAACAAAACAAGCAACAAACAAACAATCAAGCAATCCTATCGTTGCATGGGGTAGGCCCGAAGGCAAACCACAATAAATCTGTAATAACCCAGAAATTTTGAATTTTGAATTTTTAACTTATGAGATTTTAATTTAATCTCGATCGGAGTTTTGAGAAATGTTTCAACGGGAAAAGTTAAATTATAAGACTCGGAGCTTACTTTTGCGATAGAGTTCGGAATTTAAAGTCGGGAAGTCGAGAAATTAACGAAATTACGGGAGATTAAAACACGTGAGGGCATTTAAGTAAATTATTATTGTTTAAATTAAAAAAAGAAAAAATGATAACACCCGAATGGCTTCAGGAAGAAGCCATTCGGCTGGTTTCTGCAAAGCGTCCGAGAGCGATCGTGCGGGGGAGAGCATTCTGTGTGCCGAAATCGGAGCTACGATCAACTGTCGACAAGCGCGAGTGTGAGGGGAGAGCTGCGAGCGAGTGCTGCTGTTCCGACGAAACAGAGTTGTTCAGTTTCTGCTGCTCGAGCTCTCGAAGGGTGAGGGCACGACCGCCTTCAATTGTCGACCGAGGGAGTGAGTCTCCATCCAATTCTGTAGTCAACGACCAGACGTGTTGCTGGAGTCCTTCTCCCACCCGAGTGCCGGACGCCACCACTTTGTAAGTCCTTCTCTCCCTCTGCTGTCCTGTCCAAATTGACCGAGACTGAGGTTCAGCTCCTTTCCATTTTTCTTTGAATTTGGCTGCAAATGTGAGGGGATTAAGAGGGTGAGTGTGTAGGTTAGCAAGTGGACAGCAGGAGACCGGTGAGAGGGAGAGAAACCGAGGGAGAAGGTTGAGCTAAAATTCAGATTTTGTGCTTGAATTTATGATTTCGGGTTAGATTGTGCTTAATAGGTTGAAATGTGAGTGTTCGGTGCAGAGAACTTGCGAGATTTGCTCGAAGTTGAGATTTCAGCTATTTTTTGTATAAAAGCAGCTTCTGTTTTTGGCTGTTTTGGCTAGGCTTAAGTTGATCATTTTAAATTCGGTTTTGTGGGTTAAAAATAGGTTGTTAGAGGAACATGTGGCCGCTGGAATCGTTCGATTCCAACATCCGACGCAAACGTTATGCGCGTCGGAAGTTTAGGCCAGATTTTGGTCCAAGTTGAATTTGAGACCATTTTTCGTGGAATTTCGACGTGTGGTAGGGGCATGCCTGTTTTGGTGCGTAAAAGCTGAATCGAGTGAGTTTTGGTTGAAGAAAAACAAAGGTTGAAATTTTATAAAAAAAATGGCAGATTCAGTTTTTGGCATTTTTCGCCTGTCTGCGGCTTACCGTTTTAAAATTCGTCTTGACATGTTAAACTAGGTTCCTAAGGGGACGTTTAGCCACTTGAATCGTTCGATTCCGTTGACGGACGCAAACGTTATGCTCATCCGAACATTGGGCTAGTTTTCGGCCAAATCAAACCAATGGACCGTTTTAATTGGAATTTCATGAGTGTAGTTAGAGAAGGTTATTTTTATCTAATTGGTGAATGTTGAGATAAATACTGATGAGAAATTGGTTGTGTTTTAGGTTGAGGCTTTCTTTTGGCGAAGCTGTGCGTCGAGCGAGCTTAGGACGCCAGATAAGTAGTGCATGCATGTGTTTTGCCCAAGTAGGCCTACACTGTAGAACTTTAGGGTTTATGTGATTGATTGTGGTGTGCGTGCGTATTGTTTGACATGTGTCATATTTTTAAAAACGGGAACGAAAATGATTTTTAGCATGTTTTGATGTATGAGGTGAGACGTGTGGCGGTGGTACCGCGGATTCCCGCTAGTGTGTGGGTCGGTGCTTTACTAGTCGCGGATCCTACTCGAGGGGTAGGCCGGTTGGGCCGTCATGCGGCGTGAATGTATTGACGGTGAGTATATGGGCAGTGGTACCGCGGATCCTACTTGAGGGGTGGGCCGGCTGGGCTGTCGCGAAACGTGTGTGTATGGCAACTGTGGCCCCGTGCTGGGAAGGCTGGGACGGGGGCGACGTGTCAGGGTGTAGAGTGGCGCGAGGTACACCCTTACCCTGATGTGGTTGCCGTGTGGTGATGCGTGTGTGTAGCTTGTGGGCCTCGTTGCTGGGGAGTCCGGGACGGTGGCGACGTGTCAAGGTGTACGGTGGCGTGAGGTTCCTCCTTACCCTGGTGCGGCTGCACTACGCGTCACAGATGTGACAACATGAGTGTGAGTGTAGAGACTGCATGTGAAAGGATTGCATTGTCGGCTTTTACTTTCATATCGCATTACTTATTGAGCGTTAGGCTTATGTTGTGTGTTCTATGGTGTAGGTGCTGACGATACTGCTGGTGAGCCTCAAGAGCCTAGTCCAGAGGCGTAGGATGGTTGGCGGCGTGCACCCGAGGCACTGGATGGCGGATTTTTGTTAGGGCGACCCGACCCGTGGTGGTGGTAGGTGATAGTGGATTTATCATTTCATGTTGGGTATTTGTGTAGATAGTGGGGTTGTATAGACATTGATATTTTGAGATTGTATAGAGGGGTCGTAGTGTTTTGGGGGACTTTCTTCATTTGTATTTAATGAGTTCTTGTTGTCTTCTTACTCTGATTTGGTTATGGTGATTTCTCTGGATGATGGATAGATAAACATTGTTGGATTATGGTGAATTGTGTGCAGGGTTTAAATTTTGGGATAGTCAGTTTTGTAGCCGTTACTCTACTGAAATTTTGGGAGAGACGTTGGGAGTCGAGGAGATACGAAATAGGTTGAACTGTGAACAGTAAATGCTAGAAAAAGGTAGATGAGCGTGGAAGTGCGGCGTGATCGTAGGTGTGCGGGGCACGTGGCCCTGCGGGTGTACACGGGTCATGCGGCACCGGGTGAGGGCATGCGTGTGGACGTGCTGTACGGAGGCAGGGTGCGTGGGGCACGCGGCGCTGTGAGCGTGCGCGCGATATAGTGACGTTGGGTTGGCACGTGCGGCACCGCGAGGGTGTACGTGGGGTGTCGGAGTGGGGATGGGAGTGCTTGGGACCGAACTGGGTAGTTCGTGGGGTGCGTGGGATTCTTTCCTAGGATTTCAAGTCTTACCGTTTTATCTCAAATTGTTTTAAATGGTTTTCTTTTCTGCTACGTAGTTTTATGTTGAGGACTTCGTGTTTCCTCTTCGGGACGCGAGTTGTTTTTCGAATCGAGTCGAAAAATTTTCATACTCACAAATGTTCTTTTGAAAATGATTTGAAAACGAAAGGGGTATTGAATTGAGTTAGTTATGTCAAGTGTTAGTGTGTGTGTGTAGTGTGTAGATGCACTGTAGCGCACCGAGAACGCGGGGTTTCTCGGGGTGTTACAAAATCCATCACCTACTTGGCGTTTTCGAAATCCTTTCGCGTTTCGTGACTTGGTGCTTTAACTGGAATACCTATAAAAATAGCACATCGTCAATTCTAATTCTTCAAATTCATAACTCCCTAACTTAAAAGTCCTAACTTACATCAAAACCGAAACTCTTCAATAAGCCCAAAACTACACGCAATTTCCGTTGGAATTCGGGATTTCACCACTTCTGCAATACTCGTCCAAATTGGACGATACAAAATACTACGGGTTCCAGGGAATGCCTAGTATCCCGTGGTTGCATTCATTTCCCATTTGGATGTCCTTAACTTAACCGAACGTAGCCGAATGGACACCGTCCCAACATCCACGTACATGGCCAACAAATCATCCAATCTTCCTCACTAATTCTTGTAATTCACTCCTATTTCTATCCTAAGCACTAATACGCGAATAGAATCCAACTCTACGTTCAACTTCTCACGTTACCCTCCTAGGTTTTCACTAATTCGACCTATACCCTTGCCAAACCCGGTTTCGCCACTAATTACACAAACACACTAACTAACTACGCAAAGCTAACGAGAACTTACCCTAGATTCGAAGATTCGTGGAAGAAGGGAAGAAGATCATAGCGCAGAGGAAAAGGAAGACGCCGCTCGCTGGAGAGGAGAACGCGAGAGAGGAGAGGAAAGGCTGGGGGAGGAAGGGGAGGGCACCGACGGTGCTCTCCCTTCTTTCATTTTATTATTATTTTTTTAATATTTAACTCTTAATTACCAAATTGCCCTCCACCTTAAACCGTTTCACAATTACACGTTTTTATTCCATTCCGGTTAGATTTTTAAATTTCTCTTTCCACACCATTAGCCTTAAAATAATCTTTCACTTAGGGGCCGAAATTTTCCGTTATTAATTTGGATATAAACTCCACTGATTAAAATTGTAGAAATCCGAAACTAGTTTAAACGGAAATTCTGGGTATTACAACTCGGATACCAATAGTTGGATTTGATGGTTTTTACGCATGGCAGAATTCACTATTATTCATAATAATAGTGACATGCGTTGCCCTTGTGATTTTAAAATTATTTTAAAATTACAAATAACTATAAATTGAATCGTTAGTCTAAAAGAAAATATTTTTGAGAAATATGTATTTTTCAAAATGTAAACAATTTACATTAAGAAAAATATTAGATTTAGATTATAGTATAATAAAGAAAATACTTTTTTGAGAAAGACTTTTACTCAGATATTTTTTTCTGATCTTAACAGCATTAATTCAGGATAAAGTGTTTTTTCGAAAACTTTGAAACCACCGAGTATTCTTTGAAAATCTTTTTATTTAAATTTCCTGACGTGTGAGCATCATAATTTATGAGAATAACACACTCTTATATTTGTAAACAGACAGACGTGTTCTCAATACATGAGACGTCTATATTCGATTTTAGAAAATGTTTCCTAAAATTGAATCCGGGAAAAGTCACACCTTTTCTCTCAAAGGGATTAGATATTTCTCTATCTTTTTATTTGTTAGATCACATTTGACATTTTTTTATAGATCTATTTAAAAAATAACTTTTTAAGATTTATTTTGGTAAAAATTAATTTTTTTTAAAATAAATATTATTTAATCAAATCTTATCTAATTAGATTTTAGAACTACTTTTTAAATCAAATTTAAAAAATCTGATTTGAAATATGTTAAATAACAAACTTAAATTTGAATTTGAAGATAAAATCTTATCTGATAAGATTACTCAAATTTAATTTAAATCCCTTAAAATAATCTTATCCAATAAAATATTTTATTTTGAATTCAAAATATAAAAATTATTTATATATTTTGAATCATTATGTATTCTTTTGAGTGTTTATAAATAATTAATTATAATTAATCATTTATATATTTATTCTTGTAATATTAAAATTTGAATGGTGATATAAGATAACAGAGGAACCGACGTACCTATAGTTCTAAATTTCAATAATATTTGTTAATTAATATAAACTCTTTATATTAAATAATACAATTATTAACTTTAGTGTAATTTCACTAAATATCTAGTGTTGTACTTTTAGAATTATAAAATATATTTACTTAATGTAATGTCCATTGATATGATCATTACATGTATATTAATCCTTCATTAAGATTTGTAATAGATCTAGATATAAAACCCGTTAACCTCTCATATTACATCTTTATTTTTGACTACTATTAGTTCTTAATTAAATAATTAGTTGATAAGATTTATGAATTTGTGCGCTAATTATTTAATATATGAACTACAAACAAGAGAATATTGTATTATGGATTTTACTGTATCAATGTTACCATTTCCAGCTAGTTATTTAATTTATTCAAAAAATACAAAACTTATGTAACTTATATAAAACTTTACTGAGTAAATCAAATAATAAATTGAAATGAAATAAGAGTCTACTAAATACAATTAATTAGGATTATACATATATGGCCATCATTATGATAAAATTAATTATAATAGCATTGGTACAATGAATATGTGGATAACGAGAAGGCCTCACATTGATGAGGTTTACTCCAAGTTCCAACATAATAGCATGTTCAAACCCTCGTAATGGTGGCAATGGATTTGACATGTCAAAAACTTGATTCCTTCATAGTAGCTTAACTTCTTCGGGAACATCTTCCATCCCGATTATGGTGCATACAACATAGCTCAACCAAATACTCTTCACGTGGATTCTGCAACCCTTGCCATTGCTTTTAAAGAAACCTTCAAATTTTCCTCATTAGGATCCCCACATAATGTCATCGTAGAAATATAACACCCGAAAATCTTACCGATTTAATTTTTATATATATACGCATACTGTTCAGTTAAATTATTATTAAATATCATGAGAAATTATAGAAAGAAGAATGAAAAAGGAGAAAGACTTCACGTGGATGTGTTGTGAATGGTAATTGAGGAAGAAGATAACACTTTTTAGGTTAGGTTGATCATACTTATCTTTAAAACATTATCATCTAAAATTTCTCCTCCAGTACGCAACTGTCTTCTTTCTCTACTGAAAATCCTTCTCCGAAACCTTTCTCTTCCTCTCAAAGTTTTCTAGAATTTTCAAGATAAAACAGTTTGATTTAGGTTATATTAATGCATGTAACACCCCGAATAATCCACCCTGATATCCAGTCCGCTACTTACTACTACTCGTCACCATCACTCACATCCTCTAATCAAATTCTTTAAAAATTTTATGATTTGTTTTTCAACTTAAAACGACTCCTTTTAAAATCGACTGAAAACCTCGCCGCAGAAAACTTTTGGGGAAAATCATTTTAAATGAAATTCAGGATTTTAAAACACAAAATCCATTCTCGTTCGGCCCCTTCTTATCCCGGTCGACACTTCATTTGCCTCTGCTGACATAGGTCGACCCTTGTGGTCAACCCCTGTTACTCACTTCTCGGACCGGTCGACACCTTCCTTTGGCGGTCGACACCTAGACCCTCTCTGTCTGCATCGGTCGATGCTCGAGGTAGACACTTCTGATTTCTTTACATTACTGGTCGACACTAGCGTGTGCCGGTCGACACTTTGTTTCTCTCTGTCTGAGTAGGTCGACCCACGCAGTCGACACATGCGGGATTTGGTCGACCTTGTTACGTGCAGGTTGACACCCCGCACTCGTCCATACATTGAGCAATCGACACCTACTGCCATAGGTCGACACCTCGATGCTCTCTGCCCTCATAGGTCGACACATGTGGTCGACACATGCCGGATTTGGTCAACCACTAAGCCTATCGGTCGACACTTAGCCCCCAGAAAATTTCCAGAATCAACTAAAACGGTCACGGTTTTAACTAAAAATTCAAAAACCAAACATCTGCTTCTCCACTCAATTTACAAACCTACTACACACACCAAAATATTCAATACCCATTTCAAATCTTCAATTGTACATCAAAACGACTCGATTTGACTCAAAACACCTCCCCACCCATACCTACATTAGCCTTGGTAAAAACGCCCCAACAACCAGCCAAATCGTCCCACGAGCGTCCTTCTCCAACTGCCTCCTAGTCCGGCATGCTTGGGATACTCACTCGTAGCTACGTCCTCATCTACATCATATAACTCAACTATTAGCATAATGATAAGTAAGTAATGCATAAAAACGAAACACTGTAAACAAATACATCATAACACATGCAGTTTCTACAGTTTCATCTCTACTTTCATTTTTGTCTCTGTCTTACATCTTCTTTATCTTCTTACTACTGAGTTCTTCTTTACGTGCTAGATCGAGATGACACAACTTTTAGTACACCTCACTAGACAAGGCCAAACTCGATATAGTAAAGAGTGATACACCTCGCAGTCCACCTCATTGCACAAGGTCACCACGTAAAACGGAGGAAAAGTGATACACCTGTCCACCTCACTGGACAAGACCACTCAACCTCACCTTTATTATCTTATTACGTATATTCTCATTTCGTTCGTCTTTTCATATCCTACTGTTGCACTTCGTAAAACATGGAAATCCATTTTCCTTTTGTTCTACTACTTTAAAATAATGATGCACAACCATAAAAGCATAACATAAAGTAAACGTGCAATGCATTTGTTATGTAGGCCGAAAGCAAAACTTCTACTACATTACTTACCTGGCGTCCTAGAAACTCGTACTCCGTAATTTCGTACTTGAACTTGGAGAAACTTATAAAATCACACATCTATTAGCTGTACTTTCTGTTAACTTTGTAAAACTCTAAAGGAGACAAAACGAAACAATAACTAAACCCCCACTCGGTCTAAATCGAAATTCTAACTCAAATTCTGACTAACCTTCAAAAATTCATAACTTTCCCAATACTCGCCCGAATTGGACGATTCAAAATGTTACGAATTCTTCATGGCGTCTAGTTTCTAACGGTCTTATCTATTTCCTAATTCAACACCTATAGCTTAGCCAGACATGGCCGACTGGAAATCATTCCAAAATTCGAGCACTCGGCTATCCAAACACTCAATCTTCTCCATACATTCCCGTAATCTAATCGTACTTCCAGCTCAAACACTAACATACGGATAGAATCCGAGTCTAACTTAAATTTCTCACAACTCCCTGCTAGATTTTACCAACTTACTCAATACTTTCACTAACTCAATTTTTAACGCTAAAAACAACTAAATACTAACTATCTACTAAGAACTAGATAAAACTTACCGTTGATTTGAAGAAACAGAGTAGAACCAAAGAAAATCGTAGCTGGAAGGAAGAATCGCCGATGGAAGGAGGGAAGGGGAAAAACTGAACAGGGGAGGAGGGGGTTTTAGGTGCGGGGGAGGAGAACACCGATGGTGTTTTTTCTCTCTTTTGTTTTTTTAATTAATAATTATATTATTTAATATAATTAATCTTAATTACTATTACGCCCTTATCCCTTAACCGTTTAATAAATCTGCTATACGGTTTGTATTCGGATAAAATCTTAAAATTTCTGCTTCACCATTAGTCCCAAAATAATCTTTTACTTAGTAGTTGAAATTCTCTGATCATAATTCCGAACAAAACTCCGCCGATTACAATTACGTAAATCCAAAATTAGCTTAAACGGAAAAATTTGGGTGTTACATTTTACCCTACTTACAAAAATTTTGTTTTTAAAATTTGCTACTTAAACAACTCAGGATATCGGCTCATCATGTGTTGTTGCCGCTCCCAAGTTGTTTCTTCTATGTTATGGTTGTGCTATAATACTTTCAGCAGTGGAATCTCCTTATTGCTTAAGATCTTCACCGCATAATCCATAATTTCCACTGGCTTCTCTTTATACATCAATGTGGGTTGAACCTCTATATCCTGCTGCTCCACGACATGAAAGGGATCTCGTATACACTTCCTCAGCATGGCTACGTGAAATACATTTTGGATCTCATCCATTGAGGCTGGTAGCTGCAGCTGGTAAGCTATCTTCCCTATTCTCTTCGTAATAGGAAATGGTCCAACAAATCTTGGGTTCAATTTGCCTCTTTTCCCGAATCTCATAACTCACTTAAATGGCGAAACTTTCAGGAAGACTTCATCACCCACCACAAATTCTAACTCTCTTCTCTGACGATCTGCATAGCTCTTCTGTCGGTTTTGAGTAGTTAAAATTCACTGCCGAATAAATGCAATTTTCTCCACCGTCTGCTACAAAATATCCAGACCAACCAATCTTGCCTCGCCGACATCATCCCAATATATCGGAGATCTGCACCTCTTGCCGTAAATAGCCTCGTAAGAAGCCATACCTATCGTAGCCTGAAAGCTGTTGTTATACAAAATATCCACTAATGGTAGGTATCTGCTCCATGAACCCTGGAATTCTAGTACGCAAGCTCGAAGCATATCCTCCAGCGTCTGCATGGTCCTGTCAGATCGATCGTCCGTCTGAGGATGAAATGCCGTACTAAAGTTGAGCTGCGTACCTATAGCCTTGTGCAGACTCTTCCAGAACTTTGACGTAAATCTTGGGTCTCTGTCTGATACGATCGAGGTTGAAACTTCGTGCAACCGTACGATTTCCTGTACATATAATTTGGCGAATCGGTCCATTGAATATGTCATTCTCACAGGCAGGAAATTGACTGACTTGGTTAATCGATCCACAATCACCCATATGCCATCATAACCTTTTATTGTCCGAGGCAACCCAACCACAAAATTCATTGATATCTGCTTCCACTTCCATTCGGGAACAGACAATGGTTGTAGCTTTCCCGCTGGCCTCTGGTGTTCAGCCTTAATCTGCGGACAAACTAAGCATGCCTCCACATACTTTGCCACAATCTTCTTTATATCGGGCTACCAATAATGTAATAACCCGAAAATTTTGAATTTTAATTTTTAATTTTCCAAATTTTTGCTTTAATCTCGGTCGGAGTTTTAAGAAATATTTCAACGGGAAATTTAAATTTTTAGACTCGGAGCCTACTTTTGCAATGGTGTTAAGAATTTAAAGTTGGGAAGTCAGGAAATTAACGAAATTACGGACGATTGGAACATGTGAGGGCATTTTGGTAATTTGTACTTAAAATTAAAATTTAAACAAAAATGACAACAAGGTGGAATGGCTTCGGGTGGAAGATAATAAAGGTGAGGTTGAGTGATTTTGTCATTTGGGGTGGACCGCGAGGTGTATCACTCTTCCTCCACTTTACGTGGTGACTTTGTATAGTGAGGTGGACCGTGAGGTGTGTCTTTTTACTAGATCGAGTTTGGCCTTGTCCAATGAGTCGTTTTGAGTCGAAAAATAAATCTTCTCAATTTCTAGAAAATATAGTAGAGGGTATGAAGGATAGTGACGAGTAGTAGTTGGTAGCGAACCGAGAATAACGGAAGATTTTCGGAGCGTTACAGTGTTGGTATCAGAGCCATTTGGTCAAAAATTTCAAACGATTACTCAACAGCGCCTATCGCCGCACGATGTGCTCCAACAACTGTAAGTGTTTAAGTTTAGTGTTGTTTAGTAAATACTTATGAGCATCGTTGACCATTGTCCAGGAAAGAGAGTCAGAATGTATAGACGACCAGGACGTCCAAGAGTGCCAAGAGAGACAGCCGAACCGAGAAGTGAGGATGATTCTGCAACGATCCGACAGTTGACATAATTAGTAAATCGGCAGTCTCAGCAGTGAGGAATGTTGCTGAACCGAGAAGTAAAGGGAGGTGCAGGCCCTAGTTCTAGTAGGACCAATCAGGTGACCAATTTCGGAGATTGCGACCACCGACTTTTGAAGGATAAGTACCAGACCCGATGGCTGTCGAGGAGTGGATCCGAGCAATAGAGAACATGTTTAAATATATGAAGGTGGAAGAGGAGGATAAGGTTATACTGGCCAACTTTCATTTAACAAAAGATGCCCAGTTTTGGTGGGAGTCTACAGAGGCCACCGTCGATACTTAGCACATGACTTGGGAGAAGTTCAAGAAGGCCTTCTACGACAAGTATTTTAATAGTACGGTGCAGGCAATTAAGAGGATAGAATTCTTACAGTTGAAGCAAACTACATCAGTGACAGAGTACAACCGACGATTCGAGTCTTTGTCCCGGTTTGCCAGCAATTTGGTAAGTCGGAATGAGGATAAAGTGTTTCAATTTGTACAAGGATTGAGGCCGGAAATATACAAAGGAGTGAAAATAGCGGGCATACGGGATGTGCCTTACGCAGAGGTGGTGGCCAAGGCGTTAGAGGTAGAGGAAGCCGAAATGAAGTGTGTCAGTCAGAGGCACAAAGAGAGGCATAAAGAGGTTTAGTGAGGGTTCTAGTAGCCAGGGAAGTAGTAAGAGGCCGCAACGACCGGTACAATACCACCAGTGCCCCAAATGTATGAAGTACCATCCGGGAGAGTGCAGATGGAACTCTGGAAAGTGCTACAACTGCAATGAAGCCGGACATGTGGCCAGAGACTGCCCGAAGCCTCGGGTTGTGCGATGTTTTAATTGTAACGAGGTGGCCTACTTTAGAAGAGACTGTCCAGCTTTGAAGAAAGGTCCGACAGCCCCGAGGGTATTTGCTATGATTGAGTCGGGAGATGAGGAGCAGCCAGCCGTGGTGTCAGGTACCATACTAGTAAACTCTGTACCTACTTATACATTGATTGATTCTGGTGCAACGTATTCGTTTATTGCAACTACATTCGTGGTTAAGTTGGATATATGGCCTATATCAACGGACTGCGGTTATGTGGTATTGTCGCCTTCTAGTGAGTGTATGCACTCAAATCAAGTAGTGCGTGATAGCGTGGTGTCGGTGGGAAGAAAGAATTTATCGGCCGATCTCTTTATTATGAGAATAACGGGATATGACATGATACTGGGAATGGATTGGCTGTTCAAGCACTATGCCACGATTGACTGTAGGGCGGGCACGGTGAACTTCCAACTGCCAGATGGTGAGAAGCATACTTTTCAAGCCGCAAAGAATGTCCAGAAGATATCTGTGATGGCGCCTGGCAGTGCTCGTCAAGTTTTAACTGGTGAGTATTTTGGTTTTCTTGCCAGTGCTATGGATGTGCAGATTTTCAAAGATTCGAGACCGCAAGATGTTTTAATTGTTCAAGACTTCCCTGAAGTTTTCTTAGATGATTTACCTTGTTTGCCTCTGGACCGGGAAATAGAGTTTGCAATAGACGTGTATCCGGGAGCTAAGCCAGTATCAAAGAATCCCTACAGATTGGCGCCAGCAGAGTTGAAGGAGTTGAAGAAGCAATTAGAAGAATTGGTAGAGAAAGGGTTTATACGCCCTAGCTTTTCGCTGTGGGGCACGCCGATTCTTTTTGTCAAGAAGAAAGACGGGTCGTTACGTATGTGCATCGACTACAATGAGTTTAATAAGCTAACGACTAAGAATAAGTATCCTCTGCCAAGGATAGACGATTTATTTGACCAACTCCAAGGTGCGCGTGTGTTTTTGAAGATTGACCTAACATCGGGTTATTATCAATTGAAGGTCAAACCGGAGCATGTTTCGAAGACGGCTTTTCGGACACGGTATGGACATTATGAGTTCCTAGTGATGTCTTTTGGACTAACAAATGCTTCAGCAGCCTTTATAGACCCGATGAATAGAGTGTTCCATGATTATCTCGATAAATCCGTCATAGTGTTTATCGACGATATTTTGGTATACTCTTGGAGCAAGGAGAAACATAAGGAGCACTTGAAATTGGTGTTGGAAACTTTAAAGCGACACAAACTTTATGCAAAGTTTTCAAAGTGCAAATTTTGGGTGGATAGAATCCATTTTCCTTGTCATGTCATCTCAAGCGATGGAATAGCGATTGATCCAGCAGAAATCCAGGCTGTTAGGGAGTGGCCACAGCCGAAGAATGTTACGGAGATACGGAGTTTTCTGGGTTATTACAGGAGATTCATTGAGGGATTTTCGAAAATTACGGCGCCCCTGACCTGGTTAACAAGGAAAAAAGTGAAATATATGTGGTGTGAGGATTGTGAGCATAGTTTTCAGACGTTGAAGCAGAGATTAACTACTGCTCCAATCATGACGCTTCCTACCGAGGATGAGAAGTTTAGTATTTACTGCGATGCTTCAAAGGTAGGATTGAGATGTGTATTAATGCAGGATGGGAAGGTGGTAGCATATGCCTCTAGACAATTGAAGGGTTATGAGCAGAACTACCCGACGCACGACCTGGAACTAGCTGCGGTAGTTTTTATGCTGAAGATTTGGAGGCATTATTTATATAGACAGCAGTGCGAGGTATATTTCGATCACAAAAGCCTAAAGTATATTTTTACTCAGAAAGAGCTAAACATGTGACAATGGCGATGGTTAGAATTTGTGAAGGATTATGATCTCGAGATTAAGTACCATCCCGGCAAGGCAAACGTAGTAGCCGATGCTTTGAGCAGAGTGACGGCATCTAATGCAGCTATGACTTCAGACATGCCTGTGGCTTTGGATGTGGAGTTTCAAAAGTTTGAATTAGAGGTGGTGTCGAATGTATCGGCCATGTTATCGGCTATGTCTCTACAACCCACTATTTTGGAGAAGATTAAGCAGGCCCAAAAGGACAGCACTGAATGCAAAGAAATTAAGTCAAGCATGGCTTCAAGCGATAGGTCAGATTTTAGTTATTCGGACGACATAATTCTTAAGTTTCAAAATAGGTGGTTCGTTCCGAATAATGAAGAACTACAGAGGGAAATATTGGCTGAAGCCCACTTCTCGAGATTTTTTGTGCATCCAGGGAGTACCAAAATGTGCAGAAATCTGAAACAGCATTACTGGTGGCCTGATATGAAAAGAATGGTGGCAAAGTGCGTAGAGGCGTGCTTGATATGCCAGCAGGTTAAGGCCGAACACCAGAGGCCAGCAGGAAAATTACAGCTATTGCCGATACCTGAATAGAAATGGGAGCAAATAGCTATGGACTTTGTGGTAGGGCTGCCTTGGACGACAAAGGGCTATGATGGCATATGGGTGATAGTGGATAGCTTAACCAAATCGGCCCATTTCTGCTAGTGAAGATGACATATTCTATGGATCACTTCGCCGAACTATATATTCAAGAGATTGTGCGTTTGCACGGAGTTCCAACTTCAATTGTATCAGACAGGGACCATAGGTTTACATCAAAGTTCTTGAAGAGTTTGCACAAGGCCATGGGTACGCAGCTCAATTTTAGCACAGCGTTTCATCATCAGACGGATAGACAATCTGAGAGAACTATTCAGATACTGGAGGATATGCTTCGAGCTTGTGTACTGGAGTTCCAAGGGTCATGGAGCAAATATCTGCTGTTGGTAGAATTTTCTTATAATAACAGTTTTCAGGCCATGATAGGTATGACTCTATACGAGGCCCTTTACGGGAGAAAGTGCAGGTCCCCGCTTTACTGTGATGAAGTTGGCGAAGCGAGATTAGTAGGTCCGGATATTTTACAGCAGACAGTAGAGAAAGTTGCATTTATTCGGCAGCATATCTTAACAGTTCAAAATCGACAGAAGAGTTACGTAGATCAACGGAGAAGGGAGCTCGAATTTGAAATAAATGATGAAATTTTCTTGAAGATCTCTCCGTTCAAGAGAGTTGTGAGATTCGGAAAGAGAGGCAAGTTGAACCCAAGATTTATTGGACCATTTCCTATTACGAAGAAAGTAGGGAAGACAGCTTACCAGCTACAGCTGCCAACCTCTATGGAAGGAATTCACAACGTGTTCCAAGTGTCCATGCTGAAGAAGTGTATACGAGATCCTTCTCATGTGGTGGAACAGCGAGATGTGGAGATTAAGCCCACATTAGTGTATGAAAAGAAGCTAGTGGAGATTTTAGATTATGCAGTGAAGACTCTACGCAACAAGGAAATACCACTGGTGAAAGTTTTGTGGCGCAACCACAATGTAGAAGAGGCAACTTGGGAGCGGCAGCAGGACATGATGAGCCGATACCCAGAACTATTCAGGTAACAAAATTTTGAGTACAAAATTTCTTTTAACGAGGGTAAAATGTAACACCCGAAAAAAAAAAATTTCAGTTAATTCAATTTTTTAGAATTTCGTATCGGTCAATGGCAAAATTCGAGTCGGAATCGAGTCCGAAAAGTTTGTAACGTTATGTAAAGGATTATTTCAGGAATAATGGTGAAGGAGAAATTCTAAGATTTTATCTGAGCACTGACTGTATAGTAGATTTATCGAAAGAGTTATGGTTGATGGCGAAATGGTAATTAGAATTAATTATATTAAATAATTTATTTAAAATAAAATAAAACAGAGAGAGGAACGGATTTTTCTCCCATGTTCTTCTTCTTCTTCCCCCAGGCGACGATCGACGCCCTCCTCCAGCAGGTTCAGCCGATTTCTTCTCCATTTCCTCAGATTACGGTAAATTTTTGTTAGTTTTCAATAGATAGCTAGTTCTTTAGTCGTTTTGAGCGGTAAAACTAGAATTAGGGAGAGAGTTGGGTGAGCCCTAGGAGGGAGATACGAAATTTGGGGGTTATAGTTGAATTGTATTCGCGTGTTGGTGTTTAAGCTAGGAATAGGAGTAGATTATAAGTTTTATAGAAAGGATTGAGTGTGTGGATAACCGAACGACTTAGGTTAAGGAATGAGTTCCGTTCGTCCAAGCTGTATGTGTGGGATTAGGAAGTTGATGAGACCATTAGAAACTAGATATCACGAGAAGCCCGTAGCTTTTCAAATCGTCCAAATCGGACCAGTATTGACGGAGTTATGAATTTTTGAAGGGTTAGTCAAAGCGTTAGTTAGAATTTCAGTGGACTGAGTGAGGATTGAGTGGTTGATTCTTTTAAAGTTTTACGGAGTTAATGGAAAGTAGAGCTAATAGATGTGCGATTTTATAGGTTTTCCAGTTAGCGTGCGAGATTTAGATTACGAGTGCTAAGGACGCTGGGTAAGTAATATAGTAGGAGTTTGCCTTCGGGCTTACATCACAGTTCAGTAGGTTGCATGACACGTTTACTTTATGTTATGCTTTGTAATATGCATCATGGTTTTAAATTACGAAACGAAACGAAAATGAATTTCCATGTTTTTATGAAGTAAAACAGTAGGATGTGATGAAACGAATGAAATGAGAAGATACGTAAGAAGATAATAAAGGTGAGGTTGAGTGATCTTGTCTAGTGAGGTGGACCGCGAGGTGTATCACTCTTCCTCGGGTTTACGTGGTGACCTTGTCTAGTGAGGTGGACCGCGAGGTGTGTCACTTTACTAGATCGAGTTTGGCCTAGTCCAGTGAGGTGGACTGTGAGGTGTGTCATCTCTATCTAACACGTAAAGAAGAACCCAGTAGTAAGAAGATAAAGAATATGTAAGAAAGAGACGAAAACAAAAGTAGAGACGAAACTGTAGAAACTGCATATGTTAGGATTTGAATGTTTTTTAGTGTTTAAGTTTATTTGCATTGCTTACCTAGCATTAGGCTAATAGTTGAGTTCTGTGATGTAGGTGACGACGCAGTAGATAGTAAGTATCCCGAGTATGCCTAGGACTAGGAGGCAGTTGGAGGAGAACACTCGTGGGACGACTGAGCCAACTGTTGAGGCATTTTGACTATGGCGGGTGTAAGTACGGGTAGTGAGGTATTTTGAGTCGTACTTAGTCATTTTGATGTAAAAGAGAGATTTGAATTTAGGTTGAGTATTTTGGCGTGCGTAACAGGTTTGTAAATTGAGTCGAGAAGTGAATTTATGGTTTTTAAACGTTTAGTCAAAATTCATGTTGTTTTGTTGAATTTTGTTAAAGTTTCTTGGTGCAAAGTGTTGACCAAAGTCTATAGGTGTCGACCGGTTAGTGTAAAATAGAGGGTGAGTGTCGACCGCAAGGCTCGAACTGTGCAGGGCAGAGCCGAGGTAGGTGTCGACCCCTGGTTACAAGTGTCGACCGGTCCGTGTAAAATGGGAAGTCTTGTCGACCGTGAGGTCGACCTGGGCGGGTAGAGAGGATAAATGTGTCGACTTGCGACAGCGGGTGTCGACCCCTCTTTAAAATGGGTGTAGAAGTGTCGACCGGTGTCCCTGGTGTCGACCGATGAAAGGACCCGAGAGATATGTAGTGTCGACCGGTGTTTGTCAGTGTCGACCGATGAAAACCCGAGCCAACTTAAGTGTTGACCGGCTCTTGCAGGTGTCGACGGGTCTCTTTATTTTTATGTTTTTTTTTTTTAAAAAAAGCAAAGTTTCTTTAAACCAATTTTAAACGAGTTTTCGCTGCGGTGTTTATATGTATTTCCTTTGGCAGACGTTTTGAGTAAAAAAAAGAGTCGTTTTGAGTCGAAAAATAAAGCTTCCCAATTTCTAGGAAATATTTAGTAGAGGGTATGAGGGATAGTGACGAGTAGTAGTTGGTAGCAAACCGGGAATCACGGAGGATTTTTGGACTCAATCATCGTAAATACCCTCGGTGTTGTGCACGTAAAACCCCTTTTCAAGGCTGGGCAATCTCTGCTAATGTGGCCCACCTCGTTGCAATTGAAACACCGGATGGGCTTCGAGGAGTCTCTGGCCAAATGTCAAGCTTCATTACAGTTGTAGCACCTTCTGGAGTTCCATCTGCACTCACCCGGATGATACTTCATACACTTAGGGTACTGGGGATACTCTACCGGTCCTTGAGGCCTCTTGCTACTTTCCTGGCTACTAGAACCCTCGCTAAACCTTTTAGTACCTCTCTGTTGTGGCGGCTGAAAGACACTTCTGCTCTGCTGTGGGGCAACTTCCTTGAAAGACCTCCTGGAAGCCTCTCTGACTAATACACTTCATCTCGGCTTCCTCCACTTCTAATGCCTTGGCCACCACCTCAGAGTAAGGCACGTTCCATATGCCCACTATCTTTACTCCTTTATATATTTCCGGCTTCAACCCTTGTACAAACTGAAATACCTTATCTTCATTCCAGCTTACCTAATTGCTTGCAAATCGAGACAAAGACTCGAATCACCGATTGTATTCCGTCATTGAAGTATTTTGTTTTAACTGCAAGAACTCCATCCTCTTCGTTGCCTGAACCGTACTATTAAAATACTTGTCATAGAAGGCTTTTTTGAACTTCTCACAAGCCATATATTGAGCATCGACGGTAGCCTCTATAAACTTCCACCAGAATCGGGCATCCTTTGCTAAGTGAAATGTTGCCAGCACAACCTTATCCTGCTTTTCCACCTTCGCATATTTAAACATGTTCTCTACTGCCCGGATCCATTTCTCAGCAGCCATTGGGTCTGATACTTGTTCCTCGAAAGTCAGTGGCCGCAATTTCCGAAATCGGTCGCCTGACTGGTCCTGACTATAACTAGGGCCTGCACCTCTCTGTACTTTCCGATTCAGCAACATCCCTTGCTGCTGAGACTGCCGAACTACTAACTCTGTCAACCGTCGAATCATCATCAAATCACTCTTACTCCTCGGTTCGGTTGTCTCTCTCGACACTCTCGGACGTCCTGGTCGCCTAGACATTTATGATTATCTTTCCTGGATAATAGTTAATTACTCTCATAAGTATCTACTAAATAACACTAAACTTAAACACTTACAGTTGTCGAAGCACGTCGTGCGGCGATCAGCGCTGTTGAGTAATCGTTTGAACGTTTTGACCAAATGACTCTGATACCATATTTGTAACACCCCAGATAATCCACCCCGATATCCGGCCAGTTACCTATTACTACTCGCCACCATCACTCACATCCTATAATCAAATTCTTTAAAAATTTTATGATTTGTATTTCAACTTAAAACGACCCTTTTAAAATCGACTGAAAACCTTGCAGCCGAAGACTTTTAGCAAAAATTATTTTAAATGAAATTCAGGATTTTAAAAACACAAAACCCATTCTCAGTTGACCTCTTCTTATCCCGGTCGACACTTCATTCACCTCTGCCGGCGCAGGTAGACCCTCGCGGTCAACCCCTATTACTCACTTCTCAAACCGGTCAACACCTTCCTTTGGCGGTCTACACCTAGGCCCTCTCTGTCCGCATCGGTCGATGCTCGAGGTCGACACTTCTGATTTCTTTACATTACTGGTCAACACTTGCGTGTGCCGGTCGACACTTTGTTTCTCTCTGTCTGAGTAGGTCGACCCACGCGGTCGACACATGTGGGATTTGGTCGACCTTGTTACGTGCAGGTCGACACCCCGCACTCGTCTATACACTGAGCGGTCGACACCTACAGCCATATGTCGACACCTCGATGCTCTCTGCCCGCACAGGTCAACCCGTGGAGTCGACACCTGCCGAGTTTGGTCGACGACTAAGCCTATCGATCGACACTTAGTGTTGCGGCCAAGCACCTGGTCGGTCACTAGAATGCACACGAAGGATAGGTTAGGCCCTCGGATCTCGGACAAGCCGAGAAACCCTTGAGAAAAACAACAAAATGAATGCCCAAATGTGCTTGAAATTTGAAATGATAAAATTTGGTGTGAGATTAGTGGAGTGAGTGAGTTGTGTGATGGTGGTGGTCTTGGTCCAAGTTGATTAGAAATGATAAAATTGTGCAAGCAAACCCGCAAGTCGGCCGAAGAGACAATGTTATGTTCTCGGCAATCACAACCTTTCCATGGAAAGGTTCTCAACTTGGGGAACCAGTTTTGGCCACTTCCTTCTTGTTTCCTTCCCTTGAAAGGGAGGAGAGAAAAGTGGAACACAAGCTTGAGCAACAACCTTGAGTTGCCAAGCTAGGAGGTTACTCCTAATCGGTTCATGGAACCGAGCACTTACCTTGGAAAGGTGGTGGAAAACTCCCTCGGTTTCCTCTTAGAAAATATGCCGATGCTCATTAACTTTGCCAACCGAAATACACACATCAATGCTATGCTTATATAGGCCTAGGATGGAGGGTTTTAGGGCTGTGCTTTTGGTCTTCAAAACTTGGTGCAAAGAAGCTTGTAACCGGCTCCAAAATGTTGTAGTGTGCGGCCGAGATAGTGGCAGCCAAGAGGTTGATCAATGGCTTGCTGAATGCCAAGTCATGGATCCATGTTTCTTCCACAAAAGGTAAAGGGGACAAGCATCTCAAATGGCAGCCCAATGGTGTGGCCAAATCGGGTAAACTTGGCCACCACTTGCGGCACTTCCTCCTTGGCGCGCTTGTGGCCGAGAATGGCATGTCTTGCATGCCCGATTGCTTCTTCAAGTTAAGCCAATCCCGAAACCCTTTCCATCATCTATCCTAACCATTCAATCTAATCCTAAATGCCTAATGCATGCACATAATAATAAGTTAAACAAGAAGGCCAATGTTTGCCCAATAAGTTCAAAATAAAACATTACATAAAAGTTGTCTCGGGAAGACAAATTCCCTTAAGAGCTTCATGATCTTCAATGGTGGCTTCCCATGCAAGGATGTGTCTCGGTTGCTCCATGTCTTGAGCCTCCACTTCCCACCTTAAGCTTGCAATTTCTGGCTCCATTGAATCATAACCTGCACAAGAATCAAATGTGTGAGAATGTAGGTTAATTAAAGTGTGTGCTTGGACTTGCGATCGTGTGACGGGCCTATAAGGCACATCATCCTCCCCAGGTGACTGTGGATTTGACCTCAAATCCGATAAGTTTGGGTCCTAGAACTGATTTTTCATCGCCTTTATAGGGTGATAAATCTTGGACGTTAAAAGTCGCGGATACTCCATATTCACCCGGCAATTCGATTTTGTAGGCGTTATCATTGATCCTCTCAAGTACTTTAAATGGTCCATCCACACGAGGTAAAAGTTTAGACTTTCTCTTATCAGGAAATCTTTCCTTCCGGAGGTACAGCCATACTAAGTCTCCGGCTCGGAAAATGACTTCTTTGCGACCTTTGTTCACGTACTTAGCCACACTCTCATTTCTCTTTTCAATGGCCTTTCGCACAGTTTCGTGCAACTTCTTAATTTGTTCGGCCTTATTTGCACCTGATGGGTTGGCTAAGTCCTTAGTAGGTAAAGGGACAAGGTCCAACGGTGTAAATGGATTAAACCCATAGGCAACCTCAAAGGGCGTTTTCTGAGTAGTGTAATGAAGGGTGCGGTTGTAGGAAATTCCAAGGCTGGAAGTATGATGTCCCAGTTAGACAATTTCTTGCCTACAACACTGCGTAAGAGGGAGCTTAGAGTCCTGTTAACAACTTCCGTTTGCCCATCAGTTTGGGGATGAAAAGAAGTGCTGAAGCACAACTTAGTCCCCAACCTTCTCCATAAAGTTGTCCAAAAGGCGCTTAAAAACTTAGTGTCTCTATCTGACACTATTGAGTGTGGGATGCCATGCAGGCGAACAATCTCCTTGAAAAATAGGTCGGCGCTTAAAGTAGAGTCATCTGTCTTGGCACAAGGAATAAAGTGTGCCATTTTGGAAAATCTATCCACGACCACCATGATGGAATCCTTAGCTCGGGCGGTCCGTGGTAGTCTTTAGACAAAGTCCATACTGACTGTAATCCAGGGGTGTGCAGGGACGGGTAAGGGCATGTACAAGCCTTGGGGTAGAACTCTACTTTTGGCTTTCTTGCAAACTATGCGCGTCTATACCAGGCGATGCACATCTTTCATCATGTGACGCCCAAAGAAATGTTCTTTCAACATATCGAGGGTCTTCTTTTCCCCAAAATGATTGGCTAAGCCCCCACAATGAGCTTCTTTCACAAGGCACCGCCGCAGGCTCCCTTGAGGGATGCACAATTTGCCTGTTTTGACCAAATAACTATCCATGAGGCAATAATCTCCTTCAACCTTGTCTAGGCATCGGGCGTAATGAGGTCCAAAGTCGGGGTCAAAGGCGTAGCTATCCTTAATCTATTCGAATCCAAAAAATCTTACTGCTAGCTCGGTGAAAAGGATGCGCTTCCTAGATAGGGCATCTGCTACTACATTATTTTCTCCCTTGAGATACTTAAGGGTATATGGAAACCTCTCTAAAAATTCTACCCATTTTGCATGCCTTTTGTTCAGCTTATGTTGGCTCTTAATGTGCCGTAAGACTTGATGATCAGTGTTGATAACGAATTCCCTCGATAGGAGATAATGTTGCCAGTGCTCTAATGCTCATATAACTGCGTAAAACTCTTTATCATAAGTAGAATAATTGAGCATAGCTCCTTTCATCTTCTCACTGAAATATGCGATGGGTCGTTGGTCTTGCATAAGTACTGCTCCTATTCCAACTCCTGACGCATCACTTTTGACTTCGAATACCTTGTTGGAATCAGGAAGAGCAAGTACGGGGGAATGACATAACTTCTCCTTAATTAACTCAAAGCTTCTTTGGCAATTCGGGGTCCAAGTAAACTCTTTCCCTTTCTTAGTGCAGTCTGTAAGGGGTGCAGCTATTGAGCTAAAATTCTGGATAAATCTTCTATAAAAGGAGGCTAGCCCATGGAAACTTCGCACTTCCGATATAGAATTGGGTGTGGGCCAGTCCTTAATGGCTTTGATTTTATCCTCGTCGGCTTCTATACCATTTTTGGAGATTATAAAGGCTAAGAAATAAACCTTGTCCTGGGCAAAGGAGCACTTGCTAAGGTTCCCAAATAATTTGGCTTTCCTAAGGGTATGGAAAAGGGTACTAAGGTGGTTAAGGTATTGTGGAAGGTCCGTGCTATACACTAGTATGTCGTCAAAGTAGACAACAATGAACTTACCAAGGTATTCTTTGAGTACATGGTGCATGAGCCGCATGAACGTGCTTGGGGCGTTAGAAAGCCCGAAGGGCATGACCATCCATTCAAACAAGCCATACTTGGTTTTAAACGTTGTCTTCCACTCATCTCCTTCCTTCATGCGTATCTGATGATAACCACTCTTAAGGTCCACTTTGGGAAAGATTGAGGCTCCACTGAGCTCATCTAACATGTCCTCGAGCCTAGGGATGGGAAATCTATATTTGACTGTGATGTGGTTTACGGCTCGGCTATCGACACACATCCTCATGGTGCCGTCTTTCTTAGGGACTAATAGTGAGGGAACTGCACAGGGGCTCATGGACTCTCTTATATAGCCCTTATCCAATAATTCTTGCACCTGATCTTGCAGTTTTTTGGTCTCTTCAGGGTTCATTCGATAGGCTGGTCGATTAGGTAGCGCAGCTCCAGGTTGGAGATCAATTTGGTGTTCTATACCACGTAGGGGTAGCAATCCTTTAGGTAAGTCTTCGGGAAACACGTCTTGGAACTGATGTAGTAGGGTTTTAACGGGGTGAGGTATGTCTCCTAACTCCATCACTCTATCTCGGTATAATATCAAAATCATGGGATCCCCTCTAAGTACGGATGCTTCTACTTCAGCCTTAGTCATGAAAAGATTTGCTTTGTTCTTTTCTTCTCTTTTAATAGCTTCAGCCTTAGCTATCTGCTCAGGGATCATAGGTGCTAACTTAAAAGCTTTACCTTTGAATTTGAGGGAATAGTAGTTGGAATGTCCATCGTGGTTCACTTTTCGGTCAAATTGCCAAGGTCGGCCTAAAAGCAAATGACTCGCACTCATAGGCACAACATCGCAAAGAACCGAGTCCTTGTACTTGCCTAAAGCAAACTCAACTCTTACTTGCTTAGTAACTTTAACATCGTCTCTATCATCTAACCATTTAAGCTTATAGGGGTGGGGGTGAGCACTGGTCTCTAACCCTAACTTCGTCACTAAGTCTTTGGAGGCTACGTTCGCACAACTTCCTCCATCAATAATGAGAGAACACAACTTATCCTTGATGAGGCATTTACTATGGAAGATGTTCTCACGCTGGCAATCCTCTCCAGAACTCTTGGTTATAAGAACTCGTCTTCTCACCATAAGTAAAGGGCCATCGGGGGCATGAATAACTTCTTCTACTGAATCACTCTCGTCCTCATCCTCTCCTACTTCTTCTACTTCCTCTTCGCACTCATCTTCACTTACAAACTCATCGGTGTCTTCCTTAATGATCATGACACGACGGTTCGGGCATTGGGCCATAAAATGACCTACGCCGTGACACTTGTAGCATTTGAGGTCACGTGCTCTCTGTCCAGTGGGGTTGTCTCTTGTAGGCTTGACCTCTGGTCTTTTAGGGTTTATTGGTTTACTAGTTGATTCTTTGGGAGGCCAATGTCTTTGAAAAGACTTTTTCCAATCAGCCTTGGTCATGGGTTTGTTAGCCTTAGGTGGCTTAGGGGTGTACTTGGGGAGTTGATTAATCTTAAATGATTGGGTGGCTTTCCTCTTCCTTTTGAGTTGGCGTTGGACTTTCAGGGCCATCTGAACTACTATGTCCATGGATTCTATGGGATGCAATTCTACGGCATCAGCAATGTCATAATTCAAGCCATGGATAAACCTAGCTATGGTTTGCTCTTCGGGTTCTTCCAGTTCTCCTCGAATTTTGAGAGTCTCGAACTCTGTAAGGTACTCCTCTACGGTTAGACTTCCTTGCTTGAGGTTATGTATTTGCATAATCAATTCTTGTTTGTAATGACTAGGGACAAATCTCTTCGTCATGATAGATTTCATCTTTCTCCAAGTATCAATAGAGTTAAATCCAGTCCGATCTCTTTGTGTCCTTACATTAGACCACCAGAGTAAGCCATAGCTGGTAAACTCTACAGAAACCAAGTGAATCTTGACTTTGTCGGAGTAGTTATAACAATCAAAAATTCTCTCAACCTTCTCTAACCATTCTAGAAAAGTTGTCTCGTCGCATGTTCCATTAAAGGAGGGTATTTGGATCTTAATGTTTCGGAGGTCGTCACGGTCCCTATGTCGGTCTTGTCTAAACTCATCATGATTCCTACGAATTGGTGGGCGAAAGTTTTCTTCTTCATCCAAAGTCCACTCATCATCCTCATCATAGTCATAGTTAGGGTGTCTATCCCTAGAATGTTCAATCTCAACTTCATCATCTAAGGGATCTTGGTCTTTAACTCGTCTCCTAAGATTGTCATGTCGTCTCCTAGGTATAGTGTCTTGGGAGGAATCTCTACGGTGGGTAGGATGACGTCCACTCATAACTTGTTCAAATTTTAGGTTCATATCATGAAGTTGTTTACTTAGGGTTCCAACCATTCCACTTAAACCGTTTAGTTGACCTTACATACTTGACTCTCCCTCTTGTTGGGTGTGAGTCTCCTTTTGGGGAATGTCCTTGTCCCGGCTCGGTGGATTGGGTTCTGGGGTCATATTTGAGTGAGGGCCAATTAGGAATCTACTTCTTGTTTTCATGTTTAAGTCTTAGGAAATGGAACTTCAATCATATTTGAACCTTAGGTCTTAAAGCATTAGGAACGGTAACCTAACTAGGGTAATTGATGTATTCTCCTTTTAGTTCTGTTTAGTTTTGTTTTGTTATTTGGTGTTTTTTTTTTTTTTTTTGTATGAAAAACAAGTAAAGCAAGACAAATACTATAAGCAAAAAGGAAAGGAAATCATGCCATTTAGATTAATTTGTCAATGATAAAATAATGCGGTAACCTAACTAGGGTAATTGATGTATTCTCCTTTTAGGTTTGTTTTGTTTTGTTATTTGGTGTTTTTTTTTTAATGAAAAACTAGTAAGCAAGACAAATACTATAAGCAAAAAGGAAAGGAAATAATGCAATTTAGATTAATTTGTCAAAGATAAAATAATGCTAGCTACTCTTGGATGTGTGACAATTCACTAAAAAAAAAATGAGACACTAGTTTTATCCTCGGTTTGCTTCACGGATTGTAACAACAATGGGGTAATAATAAAGCATCAAATTAGGTTTAACATGCAGCCATATTTCGTGCCTTGGAACAACTCTCAGCCATGCACAAAGGGGTCCAAACTATCAACATCAAACTTGCCATTTTTGTGCAGACAAAACTGTTTTTGCAAAAGTATGTTTTCCTTTAACCAAAACAGCATCTATTTGAATTTTAAACCACAACAAACCGAAAAAAGGTACATGCTTCAGCTACATAACATGGTAACTTAAGTTTAAAGAGTCATAGGCTCGGTCTTGTGCAAAAAAAAAAACAGATCACAACAACAAGATATAACATACTATTCTCGGCACTGTCAAAAATAGAAAGTTCATGCTATTGTGTCTCAGATTTTAGGCAAACTTTAACCGAATCACATGTAACATTTGACAAGCCTAACATTCATTCTTAGCAGAGGATATAAGCAGCAATAGGCATAAAATGTTCATTTAAATCAAGCTGTAAGTTTCGGTTATTAGTGCACACAAACCGGTTGTCAAAGAAAAGCTAAACTTGAAACATGTTGTTTTCTAACAAAGTGCATTAAACATTTTAAACCAATGCAACCATCAAGCTAATCATATGATTTTAAAGTTAAACATGCATGCTTAAGTACTTAACAAGACATGTGAGGTGCTGGAAATGTTTAAACACAGCAAGAAAAAGTGTTGCTCCCGAAATAGAAAAGAAAACAACAAGTACTAAAGTGGTTAGCATTTGTTTAACCAAAAGGGGAAGGAAATTGCAGCCACGAAAATGGAGTCTAAGGGCTGATATTTTTTCATGCTTAGATGTCTAACAACTCAAGAAACATGCTGGAGATGATTTTAGCTAAAAAAAAATCGGAAATAAAACAAAGAAACCGCAATCACATCAATAACCCGAATAGGTGAGCAATGAAACCCGGTTTTAGGTCTTAAGGTGCAGCCATCCAAATGAGTTTGGAAAACCAAACTAACTTGATTTCTAGCACTCCACGGGGCCCTCCTATGCTCTGATACCAAATGTTGTGGCCAAGCCCCTGCTCGGTCACTGGAATGCACGAAGGATCAGTTAGGCTCTCGGATCTTGGCCTAGCCGAGAAACCCTTGAGAAAAACAACAAAATGAACGACCAAATGTTCTTGAAATGAAATGAAATTTGGTGTGAGATTAGTGGAGTGAGTGAGGTGTGTGATGGTGGTGGTCGTGGTCCAAGTTGATTAGAAATAATAAAATTGTGCAAGCAAACCCGCAAGTCGGCCGAAGAGACAATGTTATGTTCTCGGCAATCACAACCTTTCCATGGAAAGGTTCTCAACTTGGGGAACCGGTTTTGGCCACTTCCTTCTTGTTTCCTTCCCTTGAAAGGGAGGAGAGAAAAGTGGAGCACAAGCTCGAGCAACAACCTTGAGTTGCCAAGCTAGGAGGCTACTCCTAATCGGTTCATGGAACCGAGCACTTACCTTGGAAAGATGGTGGAAAACTCCCTCGGTTTCCTCTTAGAAAATATGCCGATGCTCATTAACTTTGCCAACCGAAATACACACACCAATGCTATGCTTATATAGGCCTAGGATGGAGGGTTTTAGGGCTGTGCTTTTGGTCTTCAAAACTTGGTGCAAAGAAGCTTGTAATCGGCTCCAAAATGTTGTAGTGTGCGGCCGAGATGGTGGCAGCCAAGAGGTTGATCAATGGCTTGCTGAATGCCAAGTCATGGATCCATGTTTCTTCCACAAAAGGTAAAGGGGACAAGCATCTCAAATGGCAGCCCAATGGTGTGGCCAAATCGGGTAAACTTGGCCACCACTTGCGGCACTTCCTCCTTGGCGCGCTTACGGTCGAGAATGACATGTCTTGCATGCCCGATTGCTTCTTCAAGTTAAACCAATCCCGAAACCCTTTCCATCATCTATCCTAACCATTCAATCTAATCCTAAATGACTAATGCATGCACATAATAATAAGTTAAACAAGAAGGCCAATGTTTGCCCAATAAGTTCAAAATAAAACATTACATAAAAGTTGGCTTGGGAAGACAAATTCCCGTAAGAGCTTCATGATCTTCAATGGTGACTTCCCATGCAAGGATGTGTCTCGGTTGCTCCATGTCTTAAGCCTCCACTTCCCACCTTAAGCTTGCAATTTCTGGCTCCATTGAATCATAACCTGCACAAGAATCAAATGTGTGAGAATGTAGGTTAATTAAAGTGTGCGCTTGGACTTGAGATCGTGTGACGGGCCTATGGGGCACATCACTTAGTCCCCAGAAAATTGACAGAAATCAACTAAAATGGTAACAGTTTTAACTAAACGTTCAAAAACCAAACATCTGCTTCTGCACTCAATTTACAAACCTACTACACACACCAAAATATTCAATACCCATTTCAAATCTTTCGTTGTACATCAAAACGACTCGACTTGACTCTAAACACCTCGCCATCCATACCTACGTTCGCCTTGGTCAAAATGCCCCAACAGCAGGCCATATCGTTCCACGAGCGTCCTTCTACAACTGCATCATAATCCTAGGCATGCTTGAGATACTTACTCACAACTGCGTCATCACCTACATCACAGAACTCAACTATTAGCTTAATGATAAGTAAGTAATGCATAAAAACAAAACATTGTAAACAAATACATCATAACACATGCAGTTTCTACAGTTTCGTCTCTTTCTTACATCTTCTTTATGTTCTTACTACTGAGTTCTCTTTACGTGATAGTGATATCACACACCTTACGATCCACCTCACTAGACAAGGCCAAACTCGATACAGTAAAGTGACACATCTCGCGAGATGCCTCACTGTACAAGGTCACCACGTAAAGTGGAGGAAAAGTGATACACCTCGCGGTACACCTCACTGGATAAGACCACTCAACCTTACCTTTATTATCTTATTACGTATCTTCTCATTTCGTTCGTCTCCTCATATCTTACTGTTTCACTTCGAAAAACATGAAAATTCATTTTTGTTTCGTTCTCCTACTTTAAAACAATGATGCACAACCATGAAAATATAACATAAAGTAAATGTGCAATGCATCTATGATGTAAGCCCCTTTAGAAATGTTTTTTTTACAAGAGTTTAAATGATGTCGTTAGATAGTAAGGTATGATTTGATGATGAAAAAATAAGGGGTATGGAAAAAGATATACAGGGGTAGAGAAGTTTCATCGCCTCAACAGTAGAGGAAGGGCCGATGTATCGCCATAGTGGGGGCGATGGAACGCCCCATGGTAGCTTTACATCGCTCCATCCAGAGGATGAGGGGATGTATCGCCCCAAAAGGGGCGATTAGTCACCCCAAGGGTGGAAGAAGGGGTGATCAGTTGCCCCAGAAGAGGCTATTAGTCATCCCAAGGCAAAAAGTTGGAACCCGGACGAACTTTTCGCCCAAATGACAGAGGAGGGGGCGATTATTCACCCCAAAGGGCGAGTAATCGCTAGCAACACTGTTCACATGAACAGTGCCAAAAAAAAAAGAGGGGTTTAACAAAATTCATGCATGCTTTGTACGAAATTTCATAAAGGAAGCTCGAACGTTTTAAAATGTTTTTAGTCAATTTTAATATGTACAATAATTTAAAAAAAAAATTTTATGAATTTTATAAAAAGTCAAGTCAATAACAGCAAAATTACGGGGCGTTACAAGAATTCTCAACCTTAAACAAAAAATCTTTTACTACTGCAACCCTTGTAGTGTTAACACTGTAACCTTGCAACTTATTGCTCGTACCAATAACCAAACCATAATTTGTTGTGATACCCTAATTCACAAGACATGGTGAGTAAATCCAACTCCTTTATTGTGATAGCATGAGTTTAAATTGTAATAACCCGAAATTTTTTTTTTCATTTTAGTTATAATTTTTGAAATTTTTAATTAAATCTTGGTTGAAATTTCAAAGAATATTTTAACAGGTAAATTAATTTATAAAACTTGCAATCTAAATTTAGTGACAGCTTCCGAAATTTTTAAGTCGAGAGGACAGAATTATCAGACTGTTAAAGTGCGTTAGGGCGATTTAGGAATTTGATTTATTAATTTAATTTTTATAAAAAAAAACAAACACAACAACTGAATGGCTTCGCGAGGAAGCCATTCAGTTGTCTTGTTCTTCGTTGAGCACCCTAGAGCAAAGGGCGATCGGAGGAGTTGAAGTTCGATCTTCGCTAACGAGGAGAGTGACGTCGGTGTGCAGGGAGCTCTAACGAGCTGAGGGGAGGTGCTGGCTTGACTTTTTCGTGCTGAAAGACCAAAGGTAAGCCCCTTGCTTGTTTTGGTTTCGGTCGACTGAGTGTGGGGAGTTTGGTGGCCTTCAAATTTCTCGATGGTTGAGCTCGAATTTTGGGGTGCTTTGAGAGCTAGGGTGTGTGTGTGCTGGAGACAGCTTGTGGCTCTGCATTTCCACACCCAGAAACCGGTCGAGAGCAGCGAGCGTTCCCCTGTCTATCTGAGTTTTGAAGGCCGAGTGTGATGTTTGTTTTCCTTTTGGTTTTGTGAGGTTTGAGCTGAATGTTTGAGGTGATTTAAGAGCTAGTGTGAAGTGCTTGTGTAATGGATAGAAAACGTCCGAGAGGCATTAGAGGACCGAGAGAGTTTTGTAATGCCATTCGGATTTTCTCAGGGGGAAGCTTTGAATTGTTGTTAGTTTACGCATAATTGATTGGAATGTGGCGGTTTGGTGAAGAAATATGTGGAAATTGGGTTGAAGTTTAAATTTGGATTTTTTTTTGTGTAAAAATAGATTCTGTTTTTGGCCATTTCGGCCTAACTTCAGTTATTAGTTTTGAATTCTGTTTCAGTATGTTAAATTAGGTTGTTAGAGGAGCGTTTGGCCGTTAGAATCGTTCAATTCCGATGTCCGACGCAAAAATTATGTGTGTCGGAAGTTTATGTCGAATTTTAGACCGAGTCGAATTATTGAGCATTTTTAGTAGAATTGTTACGTGTGATATTAGCGTTGCTGATTTTAGTGCGTAAGGCGAGTTTTGAGTGAGTTTTGGTTGAAGGAAATGGAAATGTGGAATTTTTGAGTGAAGGGCAGATTAGGTTTTTGGTGTTTTTCACCTAGTTATGGCTTATCGTTTTAAAATCCGTTTTGGTATGTTAAACTGCGTTCCTAAGGGAACGTGTAGACTCTTGCATCGCTTGATTCCGATAACGGACGCAAAAGTTATGCGCGTCCGAAGTTTAGGCTGGTTTTCGGCCGAACAGAATTAGTGACTCATTTTAGTTGAGATTTTATGGGTTTAGTTAAGGAATGTGATTTTTAGCGTATTTACTGAATTTTTATGCAAAGATTGATGGACGATTGTTTATGTTTAAAGTTGAGGCGTTTTGCCAAAGCTATATGTCGAGTAAGCTTAGCACGCCAGGTAAGTAGTGCATGCATGTGTTTTGCCCAGATAGGCCTACAGCGTGGAACTTTAGAATTTATGTTGTTGATTGTGGTGTGTGTGTGTGTATTGTTTGACAAATATTATGTTTTAAAAAGGGAACAAAAATGGTTTTAAACATATTTTGAGCAAGTGGTGAGACGCGTGGCAGTAGTATCGCGAATCCTGCTAGTGTGTGGGTCGGTGCGTAACCAAACGCGGATTCCACTCTAGTGGGCTGGCTAGGCCGTCATACGACGTGTATGTGTCGGCGGTGAGGATGATGGACAGAGGTACCGCAGATCCTGCTAGTGTGTGGGCCGGTGCAACACCAGTCGCAGATTTCACTCGAGCAGTTGACCGGCTAGGCTGTCACGAAATGTGTGTGTGATAACTGTGGCCCCGTTGTTGGGGAGGCTGGGACGGGGGCGACGTGTTAGGGTGTAGTATGGCGCGAGTTTCATCCTCACCCTAACATGGTTGCTGTGTGGTGATGCGTGTGTATAGCTTGTGAGCCTCGTTGCTAGGGAGTCCGGGACGGTGTCGACATGTCAGGGTGTAAGATGGCGCTAGGTTTATTCTCACCTTGGTGCGGCTGCACTACACGTCACAGATGTGACAAGATGAGTGTGAGTGTAGACACTGCATGTGATAGGATTGCATTGTTGGTTTTTACTTTAATATCGCATTACTTACTGAGCGTTAGTCTTATGATGTCTATTCTATGGTGTAGGTGTAGACATTGTTACTGGTGAGCCTCGAGAGCCTAGTACTGAGGCGTAGCACTGTTGGCGGCGCGCGACCGAGGCACCGGATGGCAGATTGTTAGGACGACCCGACCCGTGGAGATGGTAGGTGGTGGTGAGATTTACTCGGGTTGTTGTTTTGTGTCTAGATATTTATGCGGTCAGATCAGATCGTATAGACGTCAGTTGTACAAGATTGTTTAGAGAATTGTGGTCTTTGGTAGATGCGTGTACTTTTATATGTTGGAGTATGTCATTGCTCTATACTGTGGACTTTCTTCATTTATAGTTGATGAATTTCGTTGTCTCTAAACTTCGATTTTGTTATGTCGATTCTCTGGATAGTTGATGGATGAATATTTTTTTAAGTTTTCGAGTGAATTGTGTGCAGTGTTTAAATTTTGGGATAGCCAGTTTTTAGGCGTTAATCTGCCAAATTTTCGAGAGAAAGGTCGGGGAGTTGAGAGGGTACGGAATAAGTTGGGGTGTGCGCGGTGAGGCGTAAAGGGAGTGGCGGTGTGCAGACGTGTTGCATGGAGGCAAGGTGTGTGGGGCACGCGGCACTGTGGGCGTGCGCGTGACATGGCGGTGTCGAGTTGGCACGCGCAATGCCGAGAAGGTGCGCGCTGGCGCACGGCTTGCAGGCCGAGTGGGCGTGTACGGGGCGCGCGGCGCCAGGTCAAGTATTCGCGCGCGTGGTGCGCGGCGCTGGACCATGGGCACACAGTGCCGCTACTCAGGCGCGGGGCACAGAGTCGGGTAGCGCGAGGCGTGTGTTGGACTCATTCATAAAATTTCAAATCTTGTCGTCTTATTTTTAAAACTACTTTAAATTGTTTTTTCCGCTGTGTATTTTACATTGAGAATTTCGTATTCACTCTTCGAGGCGCGAGTTGTTTTCGAATCGAGTCGAAAAATTTTTATACTTACAAATGTTCTTTTGAATATGAATTGAAAATGAATGTGGTATCAAATTAAGTGAGTTCGCATCGAGTCTTTGTATGTCACAGTGGGTAGACGTAGTAAGCGCATCGAGAACGTGTGGGTTCTCGGGATGCTACATAAACTAACCATAATAATCACGACTCAAATAAGTAATTGTGATTAAAATTTTTAATAATTCTAAAAGCAATAAAAACTTACAAACATGGTCATTATGTTGAAAGTCGTTGAGTGAAATGACTTTAGGTACGTGATTAACTAACTAAATACGACCAAATGTATAAATCAATTTAGGGTGTTGAGCCGGAAACCCTAAAGAATAAATTGATTGAAAAATCGAGTCAATTAGAACTAAAATGAATAAGTTCCACAAATCGAAATGGACATATAACATTAAAAATAGTTAAAGTTGACTTTCATCTTTAGAGTTGAAAGATGATATTATGTTTGAAATTGAAGAACATGAAGCGGGTCATACGGACTTGTAGTGACGTGACTTCACTATTGCCGCGATAAAAATTTATCGATCAATGAGGCATCGACATGTGTCATGGATTAAATAAGTTTATTAATTAAGTTTAATTTTAATTAATTTCAATTTTATTGCAAATATACGCAAGTTAGGAACGTAAAAATGTCTTTTATATAAGATAAAAATGGAAATGAAAATTTATAATATAATAATACCTAATAAAACAAAAAGAAAATGAGATTAAAATCTAATTTCCATGTTGGGCTACTCGGATAAAAAAACTGAAAGAGAGAGGAGAGGCAAAAGGTCAGAAGAGAGAAAAAAGAAAAAAACAATGAGAAAGAAAATTTACAACATAAAAAACAGGGTTTTTTTAAATTTTATTTTAAACCTTAAAACTTTAAATATGAGTTTTTTTTTGAATTTTTTTTTAAAATTTACTATTAATCAAATTAAACATCAAAATAACATAAATAGACGATTTGAAACTCGAGATACAGCCGGTTCCTCTCTCTATTTAATGACCCCAAGATTTTTTTCAAATACTACTGAAAATTTTCAATACTTACTCGACTATTTGCAAGCTCCAGTGATAGTTATGCGCGTTCACTAGCTAGATATGAATTTTTTTTTTTTATAATTTACTTTAGGGATCTTAAAAAAAGCCTCATAATGAAGTTGTTAAATTAAAATGTAATTAGTTTATTATTTAAAAAAATGACATACATGAAAAAGTGAGACTTTAAATACATTATACTAAATGTTGGATTAGTAATATATATTTTGATTTTTTAGTAAATGTTTATCTATTAGTACTTTAATAAATATTATAATAAAATAATTTCATAACATATTTTTAATTTTTATGAAATATAATTTTTTATTTCATATTGATTTAAGAAATATTATAACAGAATATCTTCATATACGAAGATGATTTTTTAATTTTATCAAGATTTATTTACAATGTTATACTTGCATAATATATCAAATTTTATTCTATGTGAACTTGACAGTATATTGCTATGGACTTTCGAAATGAAAATTGCCAGAGAAAGTTTAAGCTGGATTTGTGGAAACGTTCAATTAATTATTGATGACTGTCGACTTTAGAGGTTGAGAGTCGTTACAGATCAAAGAGATGTTTAATAGCATCGGCCTTTGCGGTGTTTATGGATTAACTGGCGATAGCTGCGAGAGAATAGTTTGTTTGTTATATGCGAACTTGATAGCAACCGGGAGAAATATAGTTTTGATTGGTTTGAGGACGTACATCTTTAGTACGGAGCTTATGATACGTCCAAAGATGGTGAATGATGTGGCAACCCGAAAACCCTTAAGGTTCCCAGTACGCTCACTACTACCACTCGCACCAATATGCTCAGAAAGATTTGTGAAAAATTTTAAAACTTTCGTTACTCGACTTAAACGTCTTTTTCAAAAATGTTAAAATCATCGAGCGGAACACTTTGTAAAAAAATTAGTTTAAATAAAGTTTCAAGTTTTCTAAACAAAAAAAAAAAAACATTTTCAGTCGACCCTAGTAAACACCCGTCGACACTTCCATCTATTTTTCACTACCGGGAGACACTTGCATGCACCGGTCGACATTACATTTCTTTCTGTACGCGTCGGTCGATCCCTAAGGTCGACACTCACGGCTATTTTACACTGCCGGTCGACATTTGCATGTACCGGTCAACACCTTCTCCCTCTCTGTCCGAGTAGGTCCACCCAAGCGGTCGATACCTATAGAGTTTGGTCGACTCCTTTACATACAAATCGACACTCCGCACTCGTTTTTACACTGAGCGGTCGACACTTTTGGCCACAGGCCGACACTTCACAAAATCTGTTTTTAAAACCATAAATCCTATAGAGAAACCACCGAAACTCGACTCAAAGATAAAATAACAAAACTTACACTCTTCCATCAGCTCAAATAATTATTTACATAGAAAAACGACTACTAACGTTTAAAACCCGTATGTACATCCACATGACTCCAATCGACTCAAAATAACTCAAAACAACTCAAAAACAAATTCGACTTAACTCAAATAAACTAAACGCCCTCACATACCCCCGCCCTGGTCAAAACGCCCCAACAACCAGTCGGACCATCCACGAGCGCAATCCTTCAACCGCCTCCTAGTCCTGGGCATGCTATGAGTACTCACTAGCTATAGCGTCGTTACCTACATCATAGAACTCTTATATTAGTCTAATGCTAAGTAAGTAATGCATAAAAACATAACACTGTAAACACTCATAGCGTAACATATGCAGTTTCTACAGTTTCGTCTCTACTTTCGTTTTTGTCTCTTTCTTAAATCTTCTTTATATTCTTACTACTGAGTTATTCTTTACGTGCTAGATCAAGGTGACACATCTCGCGGTCCACTTCTCGGGACAACGCCAACCTCGATCTACTAAAGTGACATACCTCTGCAGATAAGGCCACCACGTAAAGCGAGAGAAGAAGTGATACACCTCGCGGTCCACCTCTGGGGACAAAACCACTCAACCCCACCTTTATTATCTTTTTACCTATCTTCTCATTTCGTTCATCCCATCTCATTCTACTGTTTCATTACATAAAAACATGAAAATTAATTTTCGTTTCGTTCTCGTATTTTAAAACCATGATGCATAATCAATAAAGTATAACATAAAATAGACGTGCATGCATCCTAACGAACTGTGATGTAGGCCCGAAGGTAAAACACCTACTGCTCTACTTACCTGACGTCCTTAGCAATTCCTCGTTCGTAGATAGCTCGCTATACTGGGGAACCTATAAAACCACAGATCCATTAATTCTACTTCGTCCAAGTCATAAAACTCTAAGGGAAAATATCACTCTAACAACTAATATAACTAAACCCAAAATACAACTCTATTTCTGAATACCCTTCGAAAATTTGTAACTGTCTTAATACTCGTCTGATTTGGACGATTCGAAATGCTACGGACCCCTGAGTACGTCTAATTCCTAACTGTCTAATCTAATTCCTAATCCAACACTTACAGCTTAACCGAATATGGTCGAATGGAAACCGTTCCGTAATACGAGTATTCAGCTATACAAACACTCATTCTTCACTATAAAACTCATAATCTACTCCTACTTTTAGCTTAAACACCAATACACGGATAGAAATCAACTATAACTTCAAATTCTCATATCTCCTTCCTAGGTTTCACCAAACTACCCAATATTCCTTTTAACTTCACTTTTATCACTTAAGACAACAAAAGAATCATCTGTGTACTAAGAACTAACTAAGACTTATCGTAAATTGAAGATCGATGAAGGAAGATCGTCGCTTGTCGTTGCTAGAAGGGAACCCATCAAAGATGGAGCGTTCTCTCACGCGGGGAAGGGGAAGGGAAGAACACTAAAGGTGCTCTTCCTCTTTCCTTTCTTCTATTTAAATAATAATAATAATAATAATAATAATTACTAATTCACCCTCAATCTTAAATCTTTTAATAAATCTGCTATTCGGTTCGTCTACGGTTGGATCCTTAAAATCTTCTATTCTACATTAACCTCAAAACAATCTTATACTTAAAGGTAGAAATTCTTCGCTTTCAATTCCGACCAAAACTCCACCGATTATAATTACGTAAATCTAAAAATTAATTAATCAGGAAATTCTGGGTTTTCACCCTCCTTAAAGAAATTTTGTCCTCAAAATTTGTTACCTGAACAACTCTAGATATTGGCTCATCATGTCGTACTGCCGCTCTCAGGTTACTTCTTCAACGCTGTGGTTATGCCATAATACTTTCACCAGTGGTATCTCCTTGTTATGTAGAATCTTCACTGCATAATCCAGAATCTCCATTAGCTTCTCTTCATACCTCAAAGTAGGTTAAATTTTTATATCCTGTTGTTTCATGATGTGAGAGGGATCTCGCATACATTTTTCAACATGTACACGCGCAACACATTGTGAATCCCATCCATTGAGACTGGTAGTTCTATCTGGTAAGCTGTCTTCCCTATTCTCTTCGTAATAGGAAATGACCCAATGTATCTCGAGTTCAACTTGCCCCTTTTTCCGAATCTTATAACTCCTTTGAATAGAGAGATATTCAGGAAGACTTCGTCATCTACTCCAAATTCTAGCTCTCTCCTCCGACGATCTGCGAAACTCTTTTGTCAGCTTTGAACTGTCAAGATCCATTGTCTAATAAAAGCAATCTTTTCTGTAGGTTGTTGTAGAATATCTGGACCAATTAATCGTGCTTTGCCGACTTTGTCCCAATACAACGGAGATCTGCACTTTCTCTCGTAAACAGCCTGAAAGTTGTTATTATAAGAGAACTCCACAAAAGGTAAGTATTTGCTCCATGAACCTTGAAATTCCAATACCCAAGCTTTGAGCATATCCTCCCACGTCTGAATAGTTCTCTCAGATTGTCTGCCCGCCTGAGGGTGAAATGTCGTACTAAAATTGAGTTGCGTACTCATGTCTTTATGCAGACTCTTCCAAAACTTTGATGTAAATCTAGGGTCTCTGTCTGATACAATCGAAGTTGGAACTCCGTGCAACCGTACGATCTCTTGAACATACTGTAACACCCCGAGAACCCACCCGTTCCCGGTGCGCTACAGTACATCTACCTATACAGACTGAAAACTTGACACAACTCACTCAATTTAATACCACTTTCGTTTTCAAATCATCTTCAAAAGAACATTTGTGAGTATGAAAAATTTTTGACTCGATTCGAAAACAACTCGCGTCCCGAAGAGGGAACACGAAATCCTTAATATAAAAATACGCAGCGAAAAATAAAAAAAATTTAAAATAGTTTTTAAAATAAACCGACAAGACTCGAAATCCTAGGATGAAGTCTAACACACCCCTCGAACTACACAAATTCGGGGCCGTGCACTCACGTCCCCACTTCGACGCCCCGCGCGCACCCTCACGGCGTGCGCGCGCCAACTCAACATCACCCCGTCACGTGCACATTCACAGCGCCGCGTGCCCCACACACCCTGCCTCTATACCACACATCTGCACGCACGCCCTCACCTGACGCCGAACGACCTGTGAGCACCTGCAGGGCCGCGTGCCCCATGCACCTACGACCAAGCCGCACTTCCGCTCCACTCCACACTTCTCTACACTCACTGTACACATCCCGACCTATTCCATATCCTCTCGACTCCCAACCTCTCTCCCGAAATTTCGGCAGAGTAACGCCTAAAAACTGGCTATCCCAAAATTTAAACCCTGCACACAGTTTACCAAAAACTATCAATATTTATCTATCAACCATCTAGAGAATCTCCATAACAAAGTAATCAAGTTTAGAGACACCGAAAATCTATAAACTATAAATGAGGAAAGTCCACAGTATAGAGCAATACCAAGCTCTTACATGTAAAGCAAACGCGTGCGTCACCAAAATCACATACGCACTCCATAAACCCTTATAGAACCGACGCCTATGCAACTCTTCTAATCAACTGTACATCGACACAGCAAAATAAAATACCAGCAATAGTCAAGCCACCACCTACCGTCTCCACGGGTCGGACCGCCTTAACAAAATCCGTCGTTAGGTGCCTCGGTCGCACGCCGCCAACCATCTTATGCCTCAGGACTAGGCTCTCGAGACTTACCAGCAATATCGTCAGCACCTACACCATAGAACACACATCATAAGCCTAACGCTCAGAAAGTAGTACAATATGAAAGTAAAAGCCGTCAATGCAATCCTATCACATGCAGTCTCTACACTCACACTCATGTTATCACATCTGTGACGTGTATTGTAGCCGCACCAGGGTAAGGAGGAACCCAACGCCACCGTACACCCTGACACGTCACCACCGTCTCGGACTCCCCAGCAACGAGGCCCACAAGCTACACACACGCATCACCACACAACAACCACATCAGGGTGAGGGTGTACCTCGCGCCACACTACACCCTGACACGTCGCCCCCGTCCCAGCCTCCCCAGCATGGGGCCACAGTTGCCACACACACGTTTCGAGATAGCCCAGCCGGCCCACTCCTCGAGCGAAATCCGCGACTGGTGTTGCACTGACCCACACACTAGTAGGATCCACGGTACCACTGTCCATCATCCTCACCATCAACACATACACGCCGCGTGACGGCCCACTCCTCGAGCGGGATCCGCGGTTGGTTAAGTACCGGCCCATACACTAGTAGGATCCGAGGTACCACCGCCACGCGTCTCACCACTTACTCAAAGTATGCTCAAAATCATTTTCGTTCCCTTTTTAAAAAATGATGCATGTCAAACAATATGTACGCACACCATAATCAATCACATAAATTCTAAAGTTCTATGGTGTAGGCCCACTTGGGTAAAACGCATGCACACACTACTTAATTGGCGTCCTAAGTTTGCTTGACGCACAGCTTCGCCAAAAATGCCTCAACCTAAAACGCAAACAATTCACTCATCAATCTTTACTTGAAAACTCTCCAAATAATTTAAAATGACATTCCTTAACTACACTCATGAAATTTCAACTAAAACAAGTCGCTAATTCGGTTAGGGCAAAAATTAGCCTAAAGTTCGGACGAGCATAACTTTTACGTCCGTCAACGGAATCGAACGATTCAAGTAGCTAAACGTCCCCTTAGGAACCTAGTTTAACATACTAAGATGAATTTTAAAACGGTAAGCCGTAGCTAAGTGGAAAAACCTCGAAACCGAATCTGCCCCTTTTTATTAAATTTCACATATTTGTTTTTCTTCAACCAAAACTCCCTCAAATTTAGCTTTACGCATCAAAAACAACCATGCCACTATCACACGTCACAATTCTATGAAAAACGTTCACTAATTTGACTTGGACCAAAATCCGACATAAACTTCTAACGCGCCTAACTTTCGCGTCGGATATTAGAATCAAACGATTCCAGGGGCCATACATTCCTCTAACTATCTATTTTAACCCACTAAAACAGAATTGAAAACGATCAACCGAAGCTAGGCCGAAATGGCCAAAACATAACCTGTTTGTGCACAAAACAAAAATCCATTTTTGATTGCGCTTCAAATTCCAAAATTTCTACATACAGTCAACTACATTCACACAAATTTAGCATAATCTGAACCACAAATCGAAGAATTTGAGCCTGTACCTGAATTCTGGCTCAACCTCTCCTCGGCCATTTTTCCTCCCCCACCGGACATTCACTGTCCATTCACTAAACACCCATATCACAGCCTAATTCGACCCCTACACCGAGCCAAACCCTCAGAAAAACTGGAAGAAAATGAGCTCTCACGCTTGGTCGACAGGAGCCGAAATAAGAGAGGAGTTACCTGTGATATTTAGCTCGAGAAGAACCACACCCGCACCTCCTTTTCGGCTCGCTGGAACCCTCCGCGCACCGGCGTCTCACCCTCGGCGATCAGTGGTGGAAATCCCCCTTCCCGATCTCTCTCTCTCTTGCGCGTCTCCTTCTCAGGCGTCAACGAGCAGCAGCAGCTGAATGGCTTCCTCTCGAAGCCATTCGGCAGTCATATATATATATATATATATATATATATATATTTTTATTTTAATTAATTAAAATTACAAAAACGCCCTCACGTGTTTGTATCGTCTATAACTTCATTAAATTCTCACCCTCCCAACTTTAAAATTTTTGAAACCATCACAAACTAGACTATGAGTTTTATAATTTAATTTACCCGTTAAAATATTTCTCTAAACTCCAACCGAGATTAAATAAAAATTTCAGAAATTAGATTTAAAAATCTAAAATTTTCTGGCTTATTACACATATAGTTCAACGAATTGATCCATAGAGTATGTCATCTTCACTAGCAGAAAATGGGCTGACTTGGTTAGTCGATCCACGATCACCCATATACCATCATAACCCTTTGTTGTCTGAGGCAACCCGACAACAAAGTGCATCGATATTTGCTCCCATTTCCACTTAGGAACATGTAATGGCTGTAATTTTCTTGCTGGCCTTTGATATTCAGCCTTAATCTGCTGGCAAATCAAACACATCTCCATGTACCTTGCCACAGTCCTATTCATATTAGGCCACCAGTAATGCCGGTTAAGATCCTTGTACATCTTAGTACTTCCTAGATGTATAGAAAACTTAGAAGAGTGTACTTCAGCCAGTATTTCTCTTTGTAGTTCTTCATTACTAAGAACGAACCACCTATTTCAAAACTTAATAATCTCGTCGTCTGAATAATTGAACTCTGACCTGTCATTGGAAGCCATGCTAGATTTAATTTCTTCGCATTCAGCGTCGTCCTTCTGAGCTTGCTTAATCTTTTTCAAAATAGTGGGCTGTAGGGCCATAGCTGATAACATAGCCGACACATCTGACACCACTTCCAGGTTAAATCTATGAAATTCTGCATTCAAAGTTAAAGGCATACCCGGAGTCATAGTTGAAGTGGATGCTGCCACTCTGCTCTATGCATCAGCCACTACGTTTGCCTTGCCAGGGTGATACTTAATTTTGAAGTCATAATCCTTGACGAACTCTAACTACTGCCGCTGCCTCATATTCAACTCTTTCTGAGTGAAAATATACTTCAGATTTTTGTGGTCTGAATATATCTCGCATGACTGTACATACAGATAATGATTCCAAATTTTCAGCTTGAAAACTACAGCAGCTAACTCCAAGTAGTGTGTAGGATAGTTCTGCTTATAGGTCTTCAATTGCCTAGAGACATAGGCTACCACATTTCCTTCCTGCATCAGCACACATCCAAGACCTACCTTGGAAGCATTGCAATAAATACTAAATTTTCTATCCTCAGTAGGAAGCGTCAAAATCGGAGCAGTAGTTAATTTCTACTTCAATGTCTGGAAACTGTATTCGCAATATTTAGACCACATATACTTCACATTTTTCCTTGTTAGACGGGTTAGAGGCACTGTAATCTTTGAAAACACTCGTGCACCATGGAGTTGATCAAATAGATTGTTTATCCTTGGCAGAGGGTACTTGTTCTTAATCGTCAGCTTATTTAACTCCCGGTAGTCGATGCACATTCGTAAGGATCCATCCTTCTTTTTGACAAATAAGATCAGCATGCCCCACGGAAAAAAGCTAGGGCATATAAATCATTTCTCCACCAACTCTTCTTTAACTCTTTCAGCTCTGTTGGTGCCTATCTATAAGGATTCTACGACACCGGTTCAGCTGCTGTATATACATCTATAGCAAACTGTATTTTTCGATCTGGAGGCAAACTGGGCAAATCATCTAGAAAAACTTCGGGGAAGTCTTGAACAATCAAAACATCCTGCGACTTTGACTCCCTAGAAACTCGTACATCAATAACATTGGCGAGAAAGCTAAAAGACTCACCAATTAAAACTTGACAAGCACTAATGGGTGCCATAGTAGATATCTTCTAGGCATTCCATTCGGTTTGAAAAGTGTGTTTCTCACCATCTGCAGATTGAAAATTCATTGTCCCCATCCTGCAGTCGATTGTAGCGTAGTGCTTGAACAACCAATCCATTCCCAATATCGCATCATATCCAGTTATGCCCATAATAATGAGATCAGCTAATAAATTTTTGCTTCCCACCGACACTACACTATCTCGTACAACTTAATAAGAATGCATACGCCCACCAGAAGGCAACATTAATTCGTAACTACAGTCCATTGACACAAGCCATACGTCAAATATGACCGGGAATGCGGTTGTAATAAAAAAGTGTGTTGCACCAGAGTTAATCAAAGTATACATAGATACAGAGTTTATCAATATGGTACCTGACACTATAGCTGGCTAGTAATCATCACCCGACTCGATCATGGCGAATACCCTTGGTGTTGTGCGCGTCAGACCTTTCTTCAGTGCTGGGCAATCTCTGCTAACATGACACACCTCGTTGCAATTGAAACACCGAGTCACCCTCAGCTTCGGGCAATCTCTAGCTAAATGTTCAGCTTCGTTGCAATTGTAGCACTTTCTCGAGTTCAGTCTACATTCACCCAGGTGGTATCTCAAGCACTTAGGGCACTGGGGGTACTGCACTGACCCCTGAGGCCTTTTGCTACTTCGCTGCTACTCGAGCCCTTGCTGAACCTCTTAGTGCCTCTCTGTTGCTGCTGCTGGGAGGCATTTCTACTATGTTGTGGGGCAACTTCCTTGAAAAATTTCCTGGAAGCTTCTCGCTGCTTAACACATTTCATTTAGCTTCTTCCACCTCTAGTGCCTTTGCCACCACTTTTGAATACAACACTTCTTGAGTTCCTGCTATCTTTATCCCTTTGTGTGTCTCCGGCTTTAATCCATATACAAACTAAAACACCTTATCCTCATTCTTACTTACCAAATTGTTGGCAAACCGGGACAAGGACTCAAACTGCCAGTTGTACTCGGTTACTGATCCAGTCTGCTTCAGCTGTAGTAACTCCATTCTCTTAGCTGCCTGCACTGTACTGTTGAAATACTTGTCATAAAGGCATCTTAAACTATTCCCATGCCATGTGTTATGCATAGATGGTGGTTTCGACAAACTCCCACCAAAATCAGGCATTCTTCGCTAAGTGAAATGTGGCTAGCGAGACCTTGTCCTCCTCGTCTACCTTCGCATACTTGAACAACTTTCCATGGTACGGACCCACTCCTGTATAGCTGTCGGATCTGATGACCATCTTTCAAACGTCGGTGGTCGTAACCTCCGAAATCTGTCAGCCGACTGATCATGGCTAGAGCTAGAGCCGACACTTCCTTGGACTTCTCGATTCAGCAAAATCCCTAACTGCTGAGACTGCTGATTCACTAACTTGGTCAGCTGTTTGATTGTCATCGAATTATCCTCACTCATTGAATCAGCTGCCTCTCTCAATACTCTCGAACGTTCTGGTCGTCTAGACATTATGGCTGACTTCCTAAACAAAAGTTAATTACTCTCATTATCATCTAATAACTAAAGCTAAACTTAAACACTTACAGTTGTCGAAGCACGTCGTGCGGCGATCGGCGCTGTTAGGTAATCGTTTGAACGGTTTGATCATTTAGCTTTGATACCACAATTTGTAACAACCCAAAAACTGACTCGTTGATTTCTGGTCCGCTCCCTTTTTGCTCTAATACAACCTCTGTAGCGACCTGGAAACCCTCACGGTTCCTGGTACGCTCACTACTACCACTCACACAAATACGCTAGGAAAATTTGAGTAAAAATTTAAAACTTTCGTTCCTTAAATTAAAACGACTTTTTTGAAAACATTTAAAAATGTTGACACGGAAGACTTAGATTAAAACCAGTTGAAATAAAATTTGAGCTTTCTAAACATACAGAAAATCATTTTCGGTCGACCCTGGTAAATACCGGTCAACACTTCCATATATTTTTCACTACCGGTCAACACTTGCATGAACTGGTCGACACTACGTTTCTCTCTGTCTGCGTTGGTCGATCTCTAAGGTCGACACTCCCGTTTATTATACATTACCGGTCGACACTTGCATATACCGGTCGACACCTTCTCCCTCTCTGTCCGAGTAGGTCGACTCAAGCGGTGAACACCTACAGAGTTTAGTCGGCCCCTTTACATACAGGTCGACGCCCCGCACACGTTTTTACACTGTGCGATCGACACTTTCGGGCACATGTCGACACTTCTTTCACAAAATCTATTTTCAAAACCTTAAATCCTACAGAGAAACCACTGAAACTCAACTCAACGATAAAATAACACAACTTACACTCTTCCATAAACTCAAAATCATTATTTACATAGAAAAACAACTACTAACATTTGAAACCCGTCTGTACATCCATGACTGCAATCAACTCAAAACAACTCAAAAATAAATTTGACTAAACTCAAATAAACTAAACTCCCTCATATACCCCCGCCCTGGTCAAAACACCCCAACAGCCGGTCGGACCGTCCACGAGCGCACTCCTCCAACCGTCTCCTAGTCATGGGCACGCTCTGATTACTTACCAGCTATAACGTCGTCACCTACATCACAGAACTCATCTATTAGCCTAATACTAAGTAAGTAATGCATAAAAACATAACACTGTAAACACTCATAGCCTAACAAATGCAGTTTCTACAGTTTCGTCTATACTTTTGTTTTCGTCTATTTCTTCCATTTTTTTTTATTTTCTTATTACTGGATTCTTCTTCACGTGCTAGATCAAGGTGACACACCTCGCGATACACCTTTCGGAATAAGGCCAACTTCGATCTAGTAAAGTGACACACATCACGATACAGCTCTCGGGACAACGCCATCACGTAAGGCAGGAGAAGAAGTGATACATCTCGCGGTCCACCTCTACGAACAATACCACTCAATTCCACATTTATTATCTTCTTACCTATCTTCTCATTTCGTTCATTCCATCTCATTCTACTGTTTCATTTCGTAAAAACATTGAAATTCATTTTCGTTTCGTTCTTGTATTTTAAAACCATGATACATAATCACTAAATCATAGCATAAAATAGACGTGCATGCATTCTAACAAACTGTGATGTAGGCCAGAAGATAAAACACCTATTGCTCTACTTACACTACTTACCTAGCGTCCTTAACAATTTCTCGTTCGTAGATAGTTCGCTATACTGGGGAACCTATAAAACAACGCATTCATTAATTCTATTTTGTACAACTCATAAAACTCTAAGGGAAAATATCACTATAACAACTAATATAACTAAACCCTAAATCCAACTCTATTTTCGACTACCCTTCGAAAATTCATAATTGTCACAATACTCGTCCGATTTGGACTATTCAAAATGCTACGGACCCCTGAGAATGTTTAATTCCTAACGGTCAAATCAAATTCCTCATCCAACACTTACAGCTTAACCGAATGTGGTCAAACGGAAACTGTTCTGTAATACGAGTATTCGGTTATCCAAACGCTCATTCTTCACCATAAAACTCATAATGTAACGCCCCAAAAATCCTCCATGATTCCCGGTTTGTTACCAACTACTATGCGTCACTATCCCTCATATCATCTACTAAATATTTTCTAGAAATTGGAAAGCTTTGTTTTTCGACTGAAAACGACTTTTTTTTTATTACTCAAAACGACTTCCAAAAGAAATACATATAAATGCCGTAGCGGAAACTCGTTTAAAATCGGTTTAAGTAACTTCACTCTTAAAACATAAAAATTAAAGAGACCGGTCGACACCTACAAAAGCCGATCGACACTTAAGTTGTCTCAGGTTTTCATCGGTTGACACTGACAAACGCCAGTCGAAACTATATTTCTCTTGGGTCTTTTCATCGGTTGACACCAGGGACACAGGTCGACACGTCTACACTCGTTTCATAGAGAGGTCGACACCTGTTGTCGCAGGTCGACCCTCGCGCTCGACACCTCTTCCAATTATACACGGACCGGTCGACACCTGAGACCAGAGGTCGACACCTACTCCGGCTCTGCCTTGCGCTGGTCAGATCTCGCGATCGACACTCACCTTCCATTTTACACTGACCGGTCGACACCTATGGAGTTCGGTCGACACTTTGCACCCCAGAAACCTTAACAGAATTTAAAACAAAACAACATGGTTTTGACTAAACATTAAAAAATTTCGAATCCTCTTCTCGACGCAGTTTACAAATCTATTACACACACCAAAATATTCAACCCAAATTCAAATCTTTCTTTTACATCAAAATAACCAGCTACGACTCAAAATATCTCACCACCCATACTTACACCGGCCATAGTCAAAACGCCTCAACAGCTGGCCCGGTCGTCCCATGAGCGTTCTCCTCCAACTGCCTGCTAGTCCTTGTCATGTTCAGGATACTCACTCGCTGCTGCGTCGTCACCTACATCATAGAACTCAACTATTAGCCTAATGCTAAGTAATTAATGCATATATACATACTAAAAACAAACATCTCCTACACATGTAGTTTCTATAGTTTCGTCTATTATTTTTTGTTTTCGTCTCTTTCTTACAACTTCTTTATCTTCTTACTACTAGGTTCTTCTTGGTAGATCAAGTTGACACACCTCGTGGTCCACCACTCGGGACAAGGCCAACATCAATCTAGTAAAGTGACACACCTCGCGGTTCACCTCTCGGGACAAGGTCACCATGTAAAGCGGAGGAACAATGAAACATCTCGCAGACTAGCTCTCGGGACAAGACCGCTCAACCCCACCTTTATTATCTTCTTACGTATCTTCTCGTTTCGTTCGTTTTATCTCATCCTACTGTTTCACTTCGTAAAAACATGGAAATTTATTTTCGTTTCGTCTCGTAAATTAAAACCATGATGCACAATCAATAAAGCATAACATAAAATAAACATGCAATGCAACCTACTATACTGTGTTGTAGGCTCGAGGGCAAAACTTCTACTATATTACTTACCTGACATCATTAGCACTCGTAATCCAAATCTCGTACGCTAACTGGAAAACCTATAAAATTATACATCCGTCAATTCTAACTCATTAAATTCATAACTCCCTATCGTGAAAGTCCTAAATCATACCAAAACCGAAACTCTCCACTAAACTTGAAATCCCGCGCCATTTTCGTCCAACTTCAAAAATTCACAACTTCTCCAATATTCGTCCAAATTCGACGACACAAAGTACTACGAATTCCTGAGGACGTTTAGTTTCCTATGGTCTCATCCATTTCCCATTCGGATGTCCATGACTCGACCGAACATGGCCAAACAGACACCGTTCCAAAATTTCACAGACTCGGCCAATCAACCACCAAAATCTTTCCCACCAATTCTTGTAATCCACTCCTATTTCTATTCTAAGCACCAATATGCAAATGAAATTCAAGTCTACACTCAACTTCTCACATTACCCTCCTAGATTTCTACTAAATCACCCTATACTATTGCCAAATCCGTTTTTGTCACTAATAACAATAACACATTAACTAGCTATACAAAACTAACTAGAACTTACCGTGATTCGGAAGAATGGAGGAGCAATCGATTGCCAATTGCTCGCAGGAGAGGAGAAACGATAGAGAGAGGG
>CM039525.1:10215903-10237131 GCA_022433055.1 Begonia peltatifolia | reverse complement strand
GGGGGGGGGTTTGCTGGGGAAGAAGAACACCGATGGTATTCTTATTCTCAGTTTTTTTTTATAAATTATTTAATATAATTAATTGTAATTACCATTTTACCTTCAACCATAACCATTTCGATAAATCTACTATACGGTCAGTGCTCGAATAAAATCTTAAAATTTTTCCTTCACCATTATTTATGAAATAATCCTTTACCTAACGTTATAAACTTTCCAGCCTCAATTCCAACTCGAATTTCGTTGTTGACCGATACGAAATTCTGAAAAATTGAATTAACTGAAAATTTTTTTTTCGGGTGTTACATTTCACCATTCTTAAAAGAAATTTTGTCCTCAAAATTTTGTTACCTGAACAGTTCTGTGTATCGGCTCATCATGTCCCGCTACCGCTCCCAAGTTGTCTCTTCTACGTTATGGTTGCGCCATAAAACTTTCACCAGTGGAATCTCCTTGTTGCGTAGAGTCTTCACTGCATAATCCAAAATCTTCACTGACCTCTCTTCATACGTTAATGTGGTTTGAACATCTATGTCCTGCTGCTGCACGACGTGAGAAGGATCTCGTATACACTTTCTTAACATGGATACGTGAAATACGTTGTGGATCCCATCCATCGAGGCTGGCAACTGCAACTGGTAAGATGTTTTTCGTACTCTCTTCATGATAGGAAATGGTCCAATAAATCTTGGGTTCAACTTACCTTTTTTCCCAATTCTTACCACTGCTTTAAATGGCGAAACTCTCAGGAAGACTTCATCACCACATCGAATTTCAGCTCTCTTCTCCGACGATTTGCATAACTGTTTTGCTGGGTTTGAGCTGTTAAAATACTCTGTTGAATAAATGCAACTTTCTCTACTGTCTGCTGCAAAATATCCGGATCTACTCAACTTGCCTCGCCAACTTCATCCTAATAAAGCGGGGACCTACACTTTCTCCCGTAAAGGACCTCGTATGGAGCCATACCTATCGTGGCCTGGAAACTGTTATTATAAGAAAATTCTACCAACGGCAGATATCTGCTTCATGATCCTTGTAACTCCAGTACAAAGCTCGAAGCATATCCTCCAGCGTCTGAATAGTCTTTTCAGATTGTCCATCCGTCTGAGGATGAAATGCTGTACTAAAACTGAGCTGCGTACCCATGGCCTTATGCAAACTCTTCCAGAACTTCGATGTAAATCTAGGGTCCCTATCTGATACAATTGAAGTTGGAACTCCATGCAATCGCACGATCTTTTGAATATATAGTTCGGCGAAGTGATCCATAGAATACGTCATCTTCACTGGCAGAAAATGGGCCGATTTGGTTAATCTGTCAACTATCACCCATATTCCGTCATAGCCCTTTGTCGTTCGAGGTAGCCCTACAACAAAGTCAATCGCTATTTGCTCCCATTTCCATTCAGCTATCGGCAATGGCTATAATTTTCCTGTCGGTCTCTGATGCTCAGCCTTAACCTGCTGGCATATCAACCACGCCTCTACGTACTTCGCCACAATTCTCTCATATTAGGCCATTAGTAATGTTGTTTAAGATGTCTGTACATCTTGGTACTCCCTGGATGCACAGAAAATCTCGAGCAGTGGGCTTTAGCCAGTATTTCCCTCCGTAGTTCTTCATTATTCGAAACGAACCACCTATTTCGAAACTTAAGAATTCCGTCGTCCGAATAACTAAAATCTGACCTGTCGTTGGAAGCCATGCTTCACTTAATTTCTTTGCATTCAGTGCTGTCCTTCTGGGTCTGCTTAATCTTCTCCCAAATAGTGGGTTGTAGAGACATAGGCAATAACATGGCCGATACGTTCGACACCACCTCCAATTAGAACTTCCGAAACTTTCCATCCAAAGCCACAGGCATGCCTGAAGTCATAGCCGAAGTAGATGCCGTCACTCTGCTCAAAGCATCGGCTACTACGTTTGCCTTGCTGGGATGGTACTTAATCTCGAGATCATAATCCTTCACAAATTCTAACTACCGCCGTTGTTGCATGTTTAGCTCCTTCCGAGTAAAAATATACTTCAGGCTTTTATGATCGGAATATACCTCGCACTGTTGTCCATATAAATAATGCCTCGAAATTTTCAGCGCAAAAACTACCGCAGCTAGTTCCAGGTCGTGCGTTGGGTAGTTGTGCTCATAAGCCTTCAATTGTCTAGAGGCATATGCTACCACCTTCCCTTCCTGCATTAATACACATCACATTCTCACCTTTGAAGCATCGCAGTAAATACTAAACTTCTCATCCTCGGTAGGAAGCGTAAGGATTGGAGCAGTAGTTAATCTCTGCTTCAACGTCTGCAAACTATGCTCACAATTCTCAGACCACAGGTATTTCACACTTTTCCTCGTTAACCGGGTCAGGGGTGCCGCAATCTTCAAAAATCCCTCAATGAATCTCCTGTAATAACCCGCTAACCCGAGAAAACTCCGTATCTCCGTAACATTCTTAGGCTGTGGCCACTACTTAACGGCCTGGATCTTTGCTGGATCAACCGCTATTCCATCGCTTGAGATTACATGACCAAGAAAATAGATTCTATCCAGCCAGAATTCACACTTTGAAAACTTTGCATAAAGTTGGTGTCGCTTCAGAGTTTCCAACACCAATCTCAAGTGCTCATTATGCTCCTCCTTGCTCCGAGAGTATACCAAAATATCATCGATAAACACTATGACAAATTTATCGAGATAATCATGGAACACTCTATTCATCAGGTTCATAAAGGCGGCTAGAGCATTTGTCAATCCAAAGGACATCACCAAGAACTCGTAGTGTCCGTATCGCGTCTGAAAAGCCGTCTTGGGAATATCTTCCGCCTTGACCTTCAGCTGGTAATAACTTGGTCTCAAATAAATCTTTGAAAATACACACGCCCCATAGAGTTGATCGAATAAATCATTTATCATTGGCAGAGGGTACTTATTCTTAATTGTTAGCTTGTTTAATTCCCTGTAGTCGATGTACATTCACAACGACCCTTCCTTCTTCTTAACAAAGAGGATTGGCACGCCCCACGGTGAAAAGCTAGGGCGTATAACCCTTTTTCTACCAATTCTTCTAATTGTTTCTTCAACTCCTTCAACTCCGCAGGCGCCAATCTGTAAGGATTCTTCGACACTGGCTCAGCTCCCGGGTACACATTTATCACAAACTCTATTTCCCGATCCAGAGGCAAACCAGGTAAATCATCTAAGAAAACTTCAGGGAAGTCTTGAACAATTAAAACATCCTGCGGTCTTGAATCCCGGGGAATTTGCATATCTACAATACTGGCGAGAAAACCAAAATACTCACCAACTAAAACTTGACGAGCACTAACAGGCGCCATCACAGATATCTTTCGAACATTCTTTGCGCCCTGAAAAGAATGTTTCTCACCATCCAGCGGTTGGATCTTCACCGTGCCCGCCCTACAGTCAATCGTGGTGTAGTGCTTGAACAACCAATCCATTCTCAGTATCATGTCATATCTCGTTATACCCATAATAATGAGATCGGTCGATAAATTCTTGCTTCCCACCAACACCACGCTATCACGTACTACTTGATTTGAGTGCATACACTCACCAGAAGGCAACATTACCACATAACCACAGTCCGTTGATATAGGCCATATATCCAACTTAACCACGAATGTAGTTGCAATAAACAAATGCATTGCACCAGAATCAATCAATGTATAAGCAGGTACAGAGTTTACCAATATAGTACCTGACACTACGGCTGGTTGCTCCTTATCTCCCGACTCAATCATAGCAAATACTCTCGGGGTTGTACGCATCAAACCTTTCTTCAAAGCCAGGCAATCCTTACTGATGTGGCCCAACTCGTTGCAATTAAAACATCGAACGACCCCAGGCTTCGGGCAGTCCCTGGCCACATGTCCGGCTTCATTGCAGTTGTAGCACTTTCCAAAGTTTCATCTGCACTCTCTCGGATGATACTTCATACATTTAGGACACTTGGGGTACTGTACCGATCCTTGCGGCCTATTACTACTTCCCTGACTGCTAGAACCCTCGCTAAACCTCTTTGTACCTCTCTGTTGTGACGGCTGGGAGACACTTCTGCTCTGCTGTGGGGCTACTTCTATTAAGGATCTCCTGGAAGCCTCCCTCTGACTGATACACTTGATCTCGGCTTCCTCTACCTCCAATGCCTTGGCTACCACCTCGGAGTAAGACATGTCCCTTATGCCCGCTATTTTCACTCCTTTGTATATTTCTGGCCTCAATCCTTGTACAAACTGAAACACTTTATCCTCATTTTGGCTTACCAAATTGCTGGCAAACCTGGACAAGGACTCGAATCGCTAGTTGTACTCTGTCACTGATGTAGTTTGCTTCAACTGACAGTACTCCATTCTCTTAGTTGCCTGCACCGTACTATTAAAATACTTGTCGTAGAAGGCCTTCTTGAACTTCTCCCAAGTTATTTGCTGAGTATCGGCGTTGGTCTCTGTAGACTCCCACCAAAACCGGGCATCCTTTAGTAAATGAAAGGTGGCCAGTATAAGCTTATCCTCTTCTTCCACCATCGTATATTTAAACATGCTCTCTATTGCTCGGACCCACTTCTCGGTAGCCATTGGGTCTTCTACTTGTCTTTCGAAAGTCGGTGGCCACAATCTCCAAAATCGGTCACTTGACTGGTCCTGACTAGAACTAGGGCCTGCATCTCCCTATACTTCTCTGTTCAGCAATATTCCTAACTGCTGGTACTGCTAATTTACTAATTCTGTCAATTGTCGGATCGTCGCAGAATCGTCCTCACTTCTTAGTTCGGTTGTCTCTCTTGGCACTCTGGGACATCCTGGTTGTCTAGACATTCTGACTTTCTTTCCTGGACAAGGGTCAACTATGCTCATAAGTATTTACTAAACAACACTAAACTTAAACATTTACAGTTGTTGGAGCACGTCATGCGGCGATAGGCGCTGTTGAGTAATCGTTTGAACATTTTGACCAAATGGCTCTGATACCAACACTGTAACGCACCGAAAATCCTCCATGATTTCGGGTTCGCTACCAACTACTACGCGTTACCATCACTTATATCCTATACTAAATATTTCCTAGAAATTGGAAAGTTTTGTTTTTCGACTGAAAACAACTTTTTTTTTATTACTCAAAACGACTTCCAAAAGAAATACATATAAATGCCGTAGCGGAAACTCGTTTAAAATCGGTTTAAGTAACTTCACTCTTAAAACATAAAAATTAAAGAGACCGGTCGACACCTGCAAGACCCGGTCAACACTTAAGTTGCCTCAGGTTTTCATCGGTCGACACTGACAAATGCCGTTTGACACTACATTTCTCTCGGGTCTTTTTATCGGTCGACACCGGGAACATCGGTTGTCAATTCTACACTCGTTTTAGAGAGGAATCGACACCCGCTATCGCAGGTCGACACTTTGATCCTCTCTGCCCATGCAGTTCGACCCTCATGGTCGACACTTCTTCTAATTTTACACGGACCGGTCGACACCTGAGACTATGGGTCGACACCTACTCCGGCTCTACCTTGTGCAGGTCGAATCTCGCGGTTGACACTCACCTTCCATTTTACACTGACCGGTCGGCACCTATGGAATTCGGTCGACACTTTGCACCCCAGAAACCTTAATAGAATTTAAAACAAAACAACACGCTTTTGACTAAACGTTTAAAATTATGAATCCTCTTCTCGACGCAATTTACAAACCTACTACGCACATTAAAATATTCAACCCAAATTCAAATCTTTCTTTCACATCAAAATAACTAGGTACGACTCAAAATATCTCACCACCCATACTTATACCCGCCATAGTCAAAACGCCTTAACAGCTGGCCCAGTCGTCCCACGAGCGTTTTACTCCAACTGCCTACTAGTCCTAGGCATGCTCGGGATACTCACTTGCTACTGCGTCGTCACCTACATCACAGAACTCAACTATTAGTATAATGCTAAGTAAGTAATGCATACATACATACTAAAAACGAACATCTCCTACACATGTAATTTCTACAGTTTCGTATATACTTTTTTGTTTTCGTTTCTTTCTTACAACTTCTTTATCTTCTTACTACTAGATTCTTCTTTATGTGCCAGATCAAGGTGACACACCTCGTGGTCCACCTCTCGGGACAAGGCCAACCTCAGTCTAGTAAAATGACATACCTCGTGATTCACCTCTCGGGACAAGGTCACCACGTAAAGCGTAGGAAGAGTGATACAACTCGCGGTCCACCTCTCGGGACAAGACCACTTAACCCCACCTTTATTATCTTCTTATGTATTTTCTCGTTTCGTTCGTTTCATCTCATCCCACTGTTTCACTTCGTAAAAACATGAAAATTCATTTTCGTTTTGTCTTGTAAATTAAAACCATGATGTACAATCAATAAAATATAACATAAAATAAACATGCAATGCAACCTACTGTACTGTGATGTAGGCCCGAGGGCAAAACTTTTACTACATTACTTACCTAGCGTTCTTAGCACTCATAATCCAAATCTCGTACGCTAATTGGAAAACCTATAAAATTATACATCCGTCAATTCTAAGTCATTAAATTCATAACTCCCTATCTTGAAAATCCTAACTCATACCAAAACCGAAACTTTGCACTAAACCCGAAATCCCGCGCCATTTTCGTCCAACTTCAGAAATTCACAACTTCTCCAATATTCGTCCAAATTGGACGATACAAAGTACTACGAGGACGTCTAGTTTTCTATGGTTTCATCCATGTCCCATTCGGATGTCCACGACTTGACCGAACGTGACCGAGCAGAGACTGTTCTAAAAATTCACATACCCGGCCAATCAACCACTTAAATCTTTCCCACCAATTCTCGTAATCCACTACTATTTCTATCATAAGCACCAATATGCAGATGAAATTCAACTCTATACTCAACTTCTCACATTACCCTCCTAGGTTTCCACCAAATCACCCTATACTATTGCCAAAGCTGTTTTTGTCACTAATAACACTAACACATCAACTAGCTATACAAAACTAACTAGAACTTACCGTGATTCAAAAGAACGGAGTAGCAATCGATCGCCGTTGACCGATACGAAATTACTGCTACTTTTAGCTTAAACAACAATACACGGATAGAAATCAACTCTAACTTCAAATTCTCGTATCTACTTCATAGGTTTCACCAAAACTACCCAATACTCTCTCTAACTTCACTTTTATCACTCAAGACAACTAAAGAATCATCTATCTAATAAAAACTAACTAATATTTACCGTAGATTGAAAATCAATGAAGGAAGATGGTCGCTTGTCGTTGCTAGAAAGGAAACCGTCGAAGATGGAAGGTTCTCTCACACGGGGAAGGGGAAGAACACTGAAGGTGCTCTTCCTCTTTCCTTGCTTCAATTTAATTAATAATAATAATAATTATTATTATTATTATAATTACTAATTCAGCGTCACTCTTAAATCTTTTAATAAATCTTTTATTCGGTTCGTCTACGGTTGGATCGTTAAAATCTTCTACTGTACATTAACCTCAAAATAATCTTATACTTAAAGGTAGAAATTCTTTGCTATCAATTCCGACCAAAACTGCACCGATTACAATTACATAAATCAAAAAATTAGTTTAGTGGGAAACTCTGGGTGTTACATCATGTTTTACTGTTCCATTTAAATGTTATCTTTTTAATCTCTTTGGGAATTTTGATTTAGTGATTTGTTTGTGGCCTAGAGCCTTTCCTCTGTCGGTCGTTGAGATGATTAAGGTTTACCACTGGCCAAAAGGTCTGACAGATTTGCTGTACGCAGTCGTCTTTAAAGGGTATTGATAAATCGCAGTGTCAAGCAATCACCTTTAAAGGGTGTGGGATAATGTGTCAATTTAATAGTTATAGAGGGTTTCCTAAACCCAATATCATATCATTGATATCAATTACAACTTTATTTTGTTTGATTGACTTGTGTTTTTGTTATGCTATTCAATTAAATGATTAGGACCTATCATAGTTTAAGTCTTGTTTTAGTTGCTGTGCTAATTGTGATTAAATCTTTGGGTAGTTGCAAGACGTTTGCATAACTAATCTTGATCTAATTGGTAGTTGGTGCACGACCGAACCACTTTGTGTTTTTTTTTATGTTTGTTTTGATATTTTTACTGTGATTTTTGGACTTATAATTTGAGATTAGTTCTTGAGATTTAATTTATCTAAACCTTGTGGATTAATTGGAGATAATATTATCAAGGTTGAAAACCATGGTGTTTTGCTGTAAAACCTTTTGTTTGTGTGTTTTTTTTTTTAAATTGTTTCATGCATTGCTCCTTATTTCATAATCTAAATATGCTGATGTTGAAGTGAATAATTGTTGAAATTGTCTAGGAAAATTCAATTCAAATATGACCGATGGTCAACATAAAATTCTATTTGTTTGTGGCTACGAGTTTTGGCAATATTATTCTGTTGAATATCTAAACGTGTTTTTTTTCTTGGATTGACTATGGGATCCCTCCTTAATGGTGGCAGACCCATTGAAATTAAAGGAGATCATTTAGGTCTCCTTTTGCTGCAAAGGAAGATTTCTTCCTCTGTAGGTGCCGAAAGGAAGGGAAGAAATCTCCCTTTGCAGGCGCCCACCTCAATTTGAGGTAGGTATTCCCCTTGAAACCTCTATAAATAGAGGCTTCAAGCATTCTGAAACAGGATCCCAAAATCCAGAGAAGAGTATCCAGAAGAAGAGCTTCTCAGTGTTCTGAGAAGTGAGAAGAGGAAGAGAGATAAAAGAAAATAGAGGGTTTTTTGGAAGGAGAGAAAAGAAATAGTCTGGGAGAAAAATAGCTATGGTACTTTTATACACATTGAAACTTCTAAAAAATGTGATTTCTTTTAGTGAATATTTTTTAGAATATTCGATATATAGAAAAATATTGTAAATCATATTTTATAGCAAGATCTTTTTGGACTCGGTCCCCGTGGTTTTTCTCGATTTGAGTTTCCACGTAAAATTCTCGGTGTTGATTTTTGCTATTATTTCTTTTACTTCTTGGCTGTTATAATCTAATTGATGACCTTTGTATCTGCAAAATCCAAGGTTATACGATAAAAACACAAACCGATTTTCTCGGCTCAACGAATATTTAGAAATAGTAAATGAACGTAAAATGCAACGATTTGTGATGGAGAATTCACGCCATTAGAGTGGTAAACAACGACCTTCAATATTTGTGAAAATTAAAATGATAGAAAAAAAATGCAATCAATTCTTGAACCATCGGAGAATGTAATCTTCAAGAAGAATTACAACGGTGTAGGATCTGGTTTTGGCTACCTTTCCTTCCTTTTCTAAGGTTTTAGAAAGAATGAAAGAAGGTGGTGATAAGAGCTTCCTAATAACCACTGCTAGTAAGACAATTGAAGACACACTCCACTCGATTGATGAACAAACGAGGACTTACCTCGAGCCTCGGCTATGGTATCTTGAGAGAGAACTGACCGCTGTTTATTGATTTCCAAAAACAACTGATTACAAACACTAATAACGATGCTATATAAACCTACGGTGTTTTGGGCTTCGGCTGTAATAACCCGAAAATTTTGGATTTTTAAATTTTATTCCCAAAACTTTTAAATTTAAGTTCAGTTGGTGTTTCGGAAAATATTTTAACGGGAAAATTAAATTATAAGACTAGGAGTTTGGTTTTGTGGTGGGTTTTGAAATTTTAAAGTTGGGTGTACCCGAAATTAACGAATTTACGGACGATTAAAACCGGTGAGGGCATTTTGGTAATTTGTAATTGAAATATAAAAAATAAAAATAAAAATAAGTTATAAGGTGGAATGGCTTCGGGTGGAAGCCATTCCACCCTGTGTTGTCGCGCGGCCGAGAGAGCGAGACCCGAGAGAGAGAGCAAGAGAGGTCGGGGAGGGGAGCTGCCGACGACCGACCACCGAGGGAGAGACGCTGGTGCCCAGAGTACCCCGGCGAGCTGAAGAGAGAAGTTGTTTTGCCTTACCGCGCTGAAAAACCGAAGGTGAGTTCTCCCCTGTTTCGGTTTCTGTCGACCAAACTTGGAAGCTCAATTCTTCTTGAAATTTCGGTCGATTAGAGCTCATTTTGTGAGGTGTTTTAGGACCTAGCGAGCGTGTGTGTGCGGCTCGGCCTTCTCGCGACAGAACCAAATGAGAAACAGGGAATTCTCTCATTCGGTCCTTCCCTGCTTTGATGGTCGAGCGTGGAGTTGTTTTGCCCTCTGCATTTCAGGGGATTTCGTGATAAATTTAGAAGGAATGAAGGGGAGAATTTCAGGGCTCAATGAACCGATTGAGAATTCCTCGGTTTTCGGAAGAAAACCGTGGGAAATTTTGTGCTGCCATGCTATTCTAATTAGGAACTCTCCAAATTGTTAATATATGCATTGGTAGATTGAAATGTGATTGTTTGGTGAAGGAATTGGCGAGGTTGGATCGAAGTTGAATTTTCTGCTATTTTTCGTATAAAAACAGATTACATTTTTGGCCATTTTGGCTAGGCTTGGGTTGATCGTTTTAAATTCTGTTGTTGTGGGTTAAAATAGATTGTTAGAGGAACGTATGGCCATTCGAATCGTTCGATTCCGAAATCCGACGCAAAAGTTATGCGCGTCGGAAGTTTATGGCGGATTTTGGTCCGAGTCAAATTAGCGAGCGTTCTTCATAGAAAGTCGACGTGTGATAGTAGCATAGCCGTTTTCGATGCGTAAGACTAGTTGCGAGTGAGTATTGGTTGAAGAGAAGTGAAAATGTGAAATTTGATAAAAATGGCAGATTCGTTCTTTAGCATTTTTTGCCTGTCTGCGGCGTACCGTTTTAAAATCCATCTTAGTATGTTAGACTAGGTTCCTAATGGGACGTTTAGCCACTTGAATCACTCGATTCCGTTAACGGACGCAAAAGTTATGCGCGTCCGAACTTTGGGCTAGTTTTTGGCCGAACCAAACCAATGGCCCGTTTTAGTTGGAATTTCATGAGTGTTGTTAAGGAAGGTTATTTTTATCTATTTAGTAGATTTTAAGATAAATATTGATGAGTGGTTGTTTGTGTTTTAGGTTGAGACACTTTTTGGCGAAGTTGTGCGTCGAGCGAGCTTAGGACGCCAGGTAAGTAGTGCATGCATGCGTTTTGCCCAAGTGGGCCTACACCGTAGAACTTTAGGGTTTATGTGATTGATTGTGGTGTGCGTGCATATTGTTTGACATGCATCATATTTTAAAAATGTGAACGAAAATGATTTTGAGCATGTTTTGAGTATGTGGTGAGACATGTGGCGGTGGTACCGCGGATCCCGCTAGTGTGCAGGCCGGTGCTTCACCAGTCGCGGATTCCGCTCGAGGAGTGGGCTAGCTGGGTCGTCATGCGGCGTGAATGTGTTGATGGTGAGGGTGATGGGCAGTGGTAACGCGGATCCTACTAGTGTGTGAGCCGGTGCAACACCAGTCGCGGATTTCGCTCGAGGAGTGGGCCGGCTGGGTTGTCACGAAACGTGTGTGTGTGGCAACTGTGGCCCCGTGCTGGGGAGGCTGGGACGGGGGCGACGTGTCAGGGTGTAGTGTGGCGCGAAGTACCTCTTACCCTGATGTGGTTGCCGTGTGGTGATGCGTGTGTGTAGCTTGTGGGCCTCGTTGCTGGGGAGTCCGGGACGGTGGCGACGTGTCAGGGTGTAGGGTGGCGTTAGGTTCCTCCTTACCTTGGTGCGACTACACTACGCATCATAGATGTGACAACATGAGTGTGAGTGTAGAGACTGCATGTGGTAGGATTGCATTGTTGGCTTTTACTTTCATATCGCATTGTGTGTTCTGTGATACAGGTGCTGACGATCTTGCTGGTGAGCTTCGAGAGCCTAGTCCTGAAGCATAGGATGGTTGGCGGCATGCGATCGAAGCACCGGATGGCGGATTTTGTTAGGGCGACCCAACCCATGGAGATGGTAGGTGGTGGCCTGGTTTGTTTGCGGGTATTTTGCTTTTGTGGTGATTATGTACAGTCGATGAGATGAGTTGTATATGCGTCAATGTATAGGTGTATATGGAGTGCGTGTGATTTTGGCGACGTACGCATATATTTTACATGTAGGAGCTTGGAATTGCTCTATACTGTGAATTTTCTTCGTTTGCAATTGATGGATTTTCGTTCTCTTCATACTCTGATTGTGTTATGGTGATTTCTCTGGATGATAGATAGATAAATATTGTTAGTTTTGGTGAACTGTGTGCAGGGTTTTAAATTTTTGGGATAGCCAGTTTTTAGGCGTTACTCTGTCGAAATTTCGGGAGAGGGGTTGGGAGTCGAGAGGATATGAAATAGGTTGAGGTGTGTACAATGAATGCTAGAGAAGTGTAAATGAGCGTGGGAGTGCGGCGTGATCGCAGGTGCGCAGGGCACGCGGCCTTGCAGATACTCACGGGTCGTACGACGCCGGGTGAGGGCGTGCGGGCGGACGTGCTGTACAGCGGCAGGGTGCGTGGGGCACGCGGCGTTGTGAGTGTGCGTGAGACACAGTGACGTTGAGTTGGCACGTGCGGCACAACGAGGGTGCGTGCAGGGTGTCGAAGTGGGGACGTGAGTCCGCGGCACTGGATTGTGTAGTTTGAGGGGTGCGTTGGATTTTTTTCCAAGATTTCGAGTCTTACCGTTTTATCTTAAACTATCTTAAATGGTTTTCTTTTCCGCTGCGTAGTTTTTTTGTTGAGGATTTCGTGTTCCCTTTTCGGGACGCGAGTTCTTTCGAATCGAGTCGAAAACTTTTCATACTTACAAATGTTCTTTTGAAAATATTTTGAAAATGAAAGGGGTATTAAATTGAGTGAGTTATGTCAAGTGTTAGTGTGTGTAGTGTGTAGATGCACTGTAGCGCACCGGGAACGCGGGGTTTCTCGGGATGTTACATCGGCCTTTTACAAATTTGGTGTAGAAATCTTTGATTTGATCTTGGCCGCCGGACGATTCCCTTCTCCTTGGACTATGTAGATGTGCTACTCACAAGGCAAGCTATCTTTTGCCATCTATAGGAGACATGAGTTGTATCATTTCAAAAATTAAAGGCTGAAATGTGTACTATCCATCTTATGGGCTCGCCCTTCTCTTCAAATGGATCGCACTTCTAATCTTCCAATGGCGTGCTTCCTCTCCATTCATTGGTTTGGGCTTGCGTGATGCTTGTGCAGGCTTAAAGACTTACACCTTTACCACCATTTATCTTAACCATTCAATCTAGCACTAATCACACCAACTAATGCATGTTTAAATGGTAAAAACTAGCAAAGTTTGCCAAAGTACAAAAATAATGTTTTGCCAAAATTAAGGCAATAAAATAGAGAGTTACATCAAGGATCCCCTGGAAGACAAATTCCCTTTTGATCTTTAAGTGCTTCTCCTTGGGTCTCCCAAATGAGTAAGTGCTTGGGCTGGTCCCCGTCGTGGGGTTCGGGCTCCCATGCTAAGTCGTTGAACATCTCTTCATAAGCATTTCATTCTTAGCAATCCGTTGAGCCTGCACCTACAAAAATAGAATAGTCATTAGTATAAAGATTAACAAGATTAAATGAATTGCCTTGGGATCGTGTCACCGGCCTCCAGCATGTATCATCCTCTACAGGTGGGAAAAGATTTGGCCTCAAATCTGGAGGTTGGTCATCGTCTCATTCGTCCTCCGCACCTATATAAGGGGAGAGATCTTGAACGTTAAAGGTTGCCGAGATGCCGTACTCTCCGGACAGTGCCAATTTGTAAGAATTGTTGTTAATGCGCTCCAATATCTTGAAAGGCCCATCGGCTCTTGGGAGGAGTTTTGATTTCCTCTTTTCTGGGAAGCGTTCTTTTCTTAGGTGTAACCATACTAAATCACCTACATTAAAAATCTTCTCCTGTCATCCTTTGTTAGCTCTTCTAGCGAAAACCTCATTCCTCTTCTGTATGGCACTCCTAACTTGCTCACGTATTTGTTTGATTTGGTTGGCTTTGTCAGCTCCCACGGGATTGGCTAGGGATTTCATAGGAAGTGGTATTAAGTCCAAAGGAGTGGTAGGGTTGAAACCGTATACCACTTCAAACAGTGTCCTGTGAGTGGAAGAATGAACACTTCTATTTTAAGCAAATTCCAAATATGGTAGTTTAGTGTGCCATTCGCCTAACTTCTTTCCTATCGCAGCCCTCAGAAGATTTCCAAGGGTTCGGTTGACCTCTTCAGACTGACCGTCCGTTTGTGGATGAAAAGACGTGCTGAATAACAGTTTAGTGCCGATCTTTGTCCATAGGGTTCTCCAAAATGCACTAAGGAACTTAGTGTCCCGATCAGATACTAAAGTATGAGGTATTCCATGAAGTCGAACTATCTTCTTAAAAAAGAGATCCGCAACCACTCGGGAATCATCAGTCTTGGCACATGCGATAAAATGTGTCATTTTGGAGAATCTATCAACAACTACCATAATCGAATCCTTAGATCTGATAGTACGGGGTAGTCCGAGAATAAAATCCAAACTAACATCCACCCATGGGTGAATTGGGACTGGAAGGGGTAGGTACAGTCCTTGGGGAAGCACTTTGCTCTTTGCCTTTTTGCATATAATGCAACGTTCAATCAAATGTCGAACATCTTATATGAGATAGGGCCAGAAGAAACGTTCCTTAATCATGTCCATTGTTTTGTCTTCTCCAAAATGATTGGATAATCCTCCGCGAGGGCTTCTTTAACCAAACACTTTCTCAACCCAATATTCGGAATACATAATTTACTCCCTTTGAACAAGTATCCATCCGTGATTTGATATTTTCCATTGGGTTTTATAAGGCACTCTTTATAGCTTTTCCCAAAATCCAAATCCGACTCGTAATGGTCTTTGATCCATTCGAACTCAAAAAATCAGGTTCCTAACTCAGCTAGTAGGAGGTGTCTTCTTGAAAGAGCGTCAGCAACAACATTTGTTTCACCCTTCAGATACTTGAGGACATACGAAAATCTTTCGAGAAACTTGACCCACTTAGCATGTCTTTTGTTGAGCTTAGCTTGGCCTTTAATGTGTTTAAGCGCTTGATGATCAGTGTGTATAATAAATTCTTTAGATAAAAGATAGTGTTGCCACTGCTCAAGGGCACGTATGACAGCATAGAATTCTTTGTCATACGTTGAGTAATTTAATGCTATGCCCTTAACCTTCTCACTGAAATAAGCTAGAGGTTGTTTGTCTTGCATTAAAACAACTCCTATTCCCACTCCATACGCATCACATTCTATTTCAAACACCTTGTTGAAATCCAGAAGTGCCAAAACAAGAGATTGGCAAAGTTTCTCCTTGATAAGTTCGAAACTTTGTTGACAGCTTGGTGTCCATTCAAAAATGCTGCCCTTTTTGGTACAGTCAGTTATGGGAGCAGTAATAGCACTGAAGTCTTTTATAAACCTCCGATAGAAAGAGGATAATCCATGAAAGTTTCTAACTTCAGTTATACTAGTTGGAACGGGCCAATCCTTTATGGCTTCTATCTTAGCTCCATCAGCTTCCATCCCATTTTTAGATATTATAAACCCCAAGAAATACATTTTTTCTTGGGCGAAAGAACACTTTTGGAGAATACCAAATAGTTTCGCGTCACGAAGAAAGATGAACAGAGTCCTAAGATGCTCCAAGTGAGTGGTTAAATCAGCGCTATAGATAAGAATATCATCAAAGTATACGACAATAAACTTTCCTAAGTATTCTTTAAGTACATGATGCATTAACCTCATAAATGTGCTTAGGGCGTTGGTTAATTGAAATGGCATCATCATCTAGTCAAACAGCCCATATTTAGTTTTGAAGGCAGTTTTCCATTCATCGCCTTCCTTCATCCTAATTTGGTGGTATCCACTTTTAAGATCCACCTTAGAAAATATGGTTGCACCACTAAGTTCGTCCAACATATCCTCCAAACGTGGGATAGGAAATCTATATTTTATAGTAATTTGATTAATGGCGCGACTATCCACGCACATTCTCATTGTTCCATTCTTTTTGGGAACTAGTAGTGTTGGTACAGCACATGGACTCATGGATTCTCTTATATAACCTTTATCCAATAGCTGCTTCACTTGATTTTAAAGTTCCTTTGTTGCCGCAGGACTCATTCGATATGCTGGTCTATTAGGTAATACTGTTCCTGGGTGTAAATCTATTTGATGATCAATTCCACGCAAGGGGGGTAAACCTCGTGGTATCTCTTTAGGAAAAATATTTTTAAATTGTTTAAGTAAGTTTAAGACAGAACTAGGAATGTTTCCAAGTTCCATGACCCTATCCTTAAACATCACTAGCACGAGTGGTCCTCCCTCACCTATGGCATTGTTCAATTCTCCCTTTCTCATCAACAAACTGGTCTAATCTCTTTCTTTCTTACGCGCTGACTCATCTTTAGAAATTTGCTCCGGTGTTAGTGGTGCTAATTTGATTATTTTTTCTCCATATTTTAGTGAATAGTAGTTGGAAAATCCATCGTGTGAAACTCTTCTATCGTACTGTCAGGGTTGTCCAAGAAGTAAATGACTGGCATTCATGGGTATGACTTCACAAAGGATAGAGTCCTCATACTTCCCAATAGAGAACTCGACAGTGACTTGCTTATTTACCTTCATGTCATCTCTATCGTCCAACCAACGTAATTTATACGGTTTATGGTGAGGTGTTGTGTCCAACCCTAATTTTTCAACCATGTCTTTAGAAGCTACATTGGCACAGCTTCCTCCGTTAATAATTACAGAACATACTTTATCATTGATAAGACAACGAGTATGAAAGATATTTTCTCATTGGCATTGTTTGTACATAGTTTTGGATACAAGTATGCGCCTTACAACCATTAGGAGGGGTCCGTCATGGGCATGGTATACTTCATCGCCCGATCCTTCTTCTTCCACGAGTTCTTCTTCTTGCTCGTCTTCATTCTCGATTTCCCCACTATCTTCTTTAATTATCATAACCCTTCGTTAGGTCATTGAGCAATCAAATGTCCAAACCCTTGACACTTAAAACATTTGATGTCTCTTGATCTATTTGCGTTAGCATCAAATATGGTAGGTCTTGACGGTTGATGGTTGCTACTCGATTCCTTAGCTGGACAAGTTTTGGTGAATGGTTTCTTTTCCTCAAACTTGGCAGTTCGTTTAGGGTTTTCAGGGGCTTTTGGAGTAAATCTACTAGTGGTCGTCCTTGTCCCTTTCTTTATCTGACGTTTGAATTTGATGGTCATTTGAGCGACTAAGTCCAACGTGTCTAGTGGGTGTAGTTCCACTACATTGCTAATCTCACGATTTAATGCACGAAGGAATCTAGCGACTACTTGCTCCTTAGGTTCGTTCCATCTTACTCTTATCCTTAGCATTTTGAATTCCGTGAGATACTGCTCCACTGATTGTCCTCTTTGCGACAGGTTTTGCATTTGCAAGAATAAGTCTTGTCGATGATGACTGGGAACGAACTTATTTCGCATGAGATATTTCATCTCCCTTCAGGTGGTGACTGATCCTTCATTATTTTGCCATCTTTGGTGTTTCAAATTGTCCCACCATAATGCCGCATAGCCAGTTAGCTCAACCGCCACTAGTTAGATCATTGTGCGATCCGAGTACCCATAATAGTCGAACACTTTCTAAACTTTGTCTAACCAATCTAGAAACATGTCTCCATTGCAAGCTCCGTTGAAGGAAAGGACGAATAATTTGGCAGGTCTATAGTAATCGTTGTCCCTACGTTGGTTTGCAATGAATTCTTCTTCCCTTACAAACCATTCTTCGTCTCGGTATTCTTGATTAAGAAACCTTTCTCTAGGGGGTTCAGTTGTAACGCCCCGAGAAAACCCCACGTTCCCGGTGCGCTACAGTACATCTACATAGTATGCACACTAAGACTTGACACAACTAGGACTTGACACAACTCACTCAATTTAATCCCATTTCATTTTCAAATCATTTTCAAAAGGACATTTGTGAGTATGAAAAATTTTCGACTTGATTCGAAAACAACTCGCGTCCCGAAGAGGGAACACGAAATCCTCAATATAAAAACTACGCAGCGGGAAAAAAAACCATTTAAAATAGTTTAAGATAAAACGAAAAGACTCGAAATATTAGGAAAGAATACAACGCACCCCTCGAACTGCACCATCCGGTGCCGTGCACTCACGTCCTCACTTCGACACCCCGTGCGCACCCTCTCGGTGCCGCACGCGCCAACTCAACCTCACCGAGTCTCGCACACGCTCACAACGCCGCGTGCCCCACGCACCCTGTCGCTGTGCAGCACGTCCGCGCGCACGCCGTCATCCTGCGCCGCACAACCCATGAGCACCCGCAGGGCCGCGTGCCCCGCGCACCTGCGATCACGCCGCACTCCCACGCTCATCTACACTTCTCTAGCATTCATTGTACACATCTCAACCTATTCCATATCCTTTCGACTCTCAACCCCTCTCCCGAAATTTTGGCAAAGTAACGCCTAAAAACTAACTATCCCAAAAATTTAAAACTCTGCACACAGTTCACCAAAAACTAACAGTATTCATCTATCAACCATCCAGAGAATCTCCAATACAAAATTAGAGTTTAAAGACAACGACAATCCATCATATACAAATGGAGAAAGTCCACAGTATAGAGCTATATAGTCCACAGTATAGAGCAATATCATACTCTAACATATAAAAATACGTACGCATCCCCAAAACACTACAACCACTCTATACAATCCTGTACAACCGACGTCTATACAAACTTCTCTATCAGTATAATACCCGACACAAAATAACAATCCAATGCATCTCACCATCACCTACCACCACCACGGGTCGGGTCGCCCTAACAAAATTCACCGTCCGGTGCCTCGGTCGCACGCTGCCAACCATCCTATGCCTCAGGACTAGGCTCACCAGCGATATCGTCAGCACCTACACCACAGAACACACAACATAAGTCTAACGCTCAGTAAGTAATGCGATATGAAAGTAAAAGTCGACAATGCAATCCTATCACATGCAGTCTCTACACTTACACTCATGTTGTCACATCTGTGACGCGTAGTGTAGCCGCACCAGGGTAAGGAGGAACCTAACGCCGCCCTACATCCTGACACGTCGTCACTGTCCCGGACTCTCCAGCAACGAGGCCCATAAGCTACACACACGCATCACCACACGACAACCACATCAGGATAAGGGTGTACCTCGCACCACACTACACCCTGACACGTCGCCCCCATCCCAGCCTCCCCAGCACGGGGCCATAGTTGCCACACACACTCGTTTCGCAACAGCCCAGCCGGCCCACTCCTCGAGCAGAATCCGCGACTGGTATTGCAACGGCCCACACACTAGTAGGATTCGCGGTACCACTATCCATCACCCTCACCGTCAACACATTCACGCCATGTGACGGCCCAACTGGCCCACTCCTCGAGTGAAATCTGCGACTAGTGAAGCACCGGCCTGCACACTAGCAGGATCCGCGGTACCACCGCCACGCGTCTCACCACATACTCAAAACATGCTCAAAACCATTTTCGTTCCCATTTTTAAAAAAATGATGCATGTCAAACAATACGCACGCACACCACAATCAATCACAAAAATCCTAAAGTTCTACAGTGTAGACCCACTTGGGCAAAACGCATGCATGCACTACTTACCTGGCGTCCTAAGCTCACTCGACGCACAGATTTGCCAAAAACATGTCTCAACCTAAAACACAAATAATCACCCATCAATCTTGCTTCAAAATTCATCAAATAGCTAAAAATGACATCTCTTAATTAAACCCATGAAATTCCATTTAAAACATGTCACCAATTTGGTTTGGCCGAAAACCAGCCTAAAATTCGAACGCGCATAACTTTTGCGTCTGTTAACGGAATCGAACGATTCAAGTGGCTAAACGTCTTCTTAGAAATCTAGTTTAACATACTAAGACGGATTTTAAAACGGTAGGCCATAGACAGGTGAGAAACACCAAAAATCGAATCTGCCATTTTTATCTAATTTCACATTTTCGTTTTTCTTCAACCAAAACTCACTCAAATTTAGCTTTACGCACCAAAAACAGCCATGCCACTATCACACGCCAAAATTCTACGAAAAACGCTCACTAATTTGACTCGAACCAAAATCCGTCATAAACTTCTGACGTGCATAACTTTTGGTCGGATATCAAAATCGAACGATTCCAGCAGCCATACGTTCCTCTAACCACCTATTTTAACCAACCAAAATAGGATTTAAAACGATCAACCGAACATAGGCCGAAACGGCCAAAAATAAAAGCTGCCCCCTAAAAAAAAAGGTCTGATTCTTGATTTCAATTCGAATTTCACAATTCCTATATACAACTAGTCACATTCCATTCATACACTTCGGCCAAGCTTACTGGAATTGAAAGGAGGCCGAGCACCAAGCTCGGCTAAGTCAGGAAAACCTACAGGACTCACCTTCAATTTTCCCCCTTCAATTCACGGCACTTCCCCCTTCAACATTGCGGCCAATTTCACAGAAAGGGAGGGAAGCCAAAGCTTACTCTCGGCCAAACCGGACAGGACAGCAGAGGGAGGGAGACAGAGACTTACCGAGCAATGTCGTTCTGCGCACGATGGGAGAAGAAGAAGGACTCCAGTAAGGTGCCCAAATCGTCGGTGGCAGAATTGGTCGGAAACCCGCCCTTCGTGGTCGTCGGCAGAAAGCGCTCGGGCTCTCTATCTTCAAAAGCTCGAGTTGCTGAGACCGAATGGCTTCGGTTTGTCGGAGTAGTAGCACTTGCTTGCAGCTCTCCTTTCACGCTCACCCTCGTCGGCTGCCGATCGGAGCTCGGACGTTAGCACACGGTCGCGCTCCGCTCTCCGTCGCTCTCTATCACTCGGGTGCACCGTCTATAACAGCAGAATGGCTTCTTCCCGAAGCCATTCGGTTGTTATATTTTATTTTATTTTATTTATTCAATTCAAACAAATAACAATTTACCTAAACGCCCTCACGTGTTTTTATCGTCCGTAATTTCATTGAATTCTAGACCTCGCGACTTTAAATTCCAAAAACTATCACAAAAGTAGGCTCCGAGTTTTATAATTTAATTTACCCGTCAAAATATTTTCTCGAAATTCCGACCGAGATTAAATTAAAAATTTCAAAAATTAGATTTAAAATCTTAAATTTCCCAGGTTATTACATCAGTGTTCCTTCTTTGCAT
>CM039525.1:10193285-10210471 GCA_022433055.1 Begonia peltatifolia | reverse complement strand
GTTTTCTTTCTTTTGCGGTGATTATGTACGGAGGATGGGATTGATTGTTGTATATGCGTCAGTGTATAGGTGTATATGGAGTGCGTGTGATTTTGGTGACGTACGCGGATATTTTCCATGTTAGAGTATGTTATTTCTCTATACTGGAGACTTTCTTCATTTGTATTTGATGGATTTTCGTCGTCCTCTTACTCTGATTTGGGTTGGAATGATTTCTCTGGATGATGGATAGGTAAATATTGTTGGATTCTGGTGAATTGTGTGTAGGGTTAAATTTTGGGGTAGCCAGTTTTTAGGCGGTACCCTGCCGAAATTTCGGGAGAGGGGTTGAGATTCGAGAGGATATAAAATAGGTCAAGGTGTGTGTACGATGAATGCTAGAGGAGTTTAGATGAGTGTGGATGTCCGGCGTGATCGCAGGTGTGCGGGGCATGCGGCCCTGTTGGGTACCCACGGGTCGTGCGACACCGGGTGAGGGTGTGCGCGCGGACGTGCTGTACAGCGGCAGGGTGCGTGGGGCACGCGGTGCTGTACAGCGGCAGGGTGCGTGGGGCACGCGGCGCTGTGAGCGTGCGCGAAACACAGTAACGTTGAGTGGTATGTGCGGCACCGTGGGAGTGTGCGTGAGGTGTCGAAGGGGAAACGCGAGTTGTTTTCGAATCAAGTCAAAAAAAAAAAGAGGAGAGTAAATTGGAAACAAAAGGGTATTAAATTGAGTGAATTATGTTAAGTGTTAGTGTGTGTGTATAGATGCACTGTAGCGCACCGGGAACGTGTGGGTTTTCGGGGTGTTACACCAAGCCTTACAAGTTACAATGGCTAAGTGAATGTGGTGAACTCGAAGAAACTAAACAAGTGAAAGTTACATTATCATCGGAAGGTACAAAGACAAAGTTATATGTGGTGTAGTGGCAATACTACATATATACTTTTGGGAAGACCTTAGCAATTCAATAGAAAAGTCAAAATGCAATGGATCTAAGAATGACTACTCTTTAGACCAAGATGAAATGATGGTGGCTTTAACATCATTGAAGCCATTAGAAGCCAGTGAAAACCAAGAGAAAATCAAAAAAGTTCTAAAAGATTAGAGCTAAACAAGAAAAAAAAAGTAGTGAAAATAAATCAGTTGAAAAAGAAGTCGAAAAAAGAGAGAAAAAATTAGTTGAAAAAGAGGCCAAAAAAGAGAAAGAAAAAGGAGAAAAAAAATTAGTTGAAAAGAATAGAAATAAAGAAGAAAAAAAAGAGTGAATGATGAGATAAAGTGAGAGTGATTTTATTTCTATATAAATATATTTATTTTTCATCTAACAAGCTAACAATTCTTTTTTCAATTGTTGTGTCTCCTTTTTCGCAGAAAAATAAATATGCAAATCCCAAGGAATTTTGAAGAGAAATTCCTACATTGAAAGATATTGAGAAGTAAAAAGATTTCGTATCAAATACAGTGGTTAATAAGGCCATTTGGTTTATATATGACACCTATGACTTGTATATGGTTGATCAATAATATGTCGAAATCTAATAATGGAAAATTTTTCATTATTTACTTTGCACACAACTTAGTTTATGACAAAAAATTTAATAATTTAAAATCAAATTTTACTTTTAAAAGATATTAATTCTATTAGATATTATTCACTGTTTGATATTATTGATGATTTTAATCCATTAAATTCGTCAAAATTTGCTATTGTTCATGGAAAGAAAAAATGATAAAGTTGTTAGAAAATTTCATGCAATGGTAAGATTTATTTTTGAACCTTGAGATTGGTTTGGCTACATCTTCGAAAAGAAAGGTTTCCTACTCAATGAAGAAGCAATTTACATCCGTGAGAAGATGGTCTTTTTCAAGTACTCGAGCACATAAATGACAACGCCTATAACATTGATCTACTTAGTGAATATGGTAATGTTAGTACATCTTTTAATGTTAGTGATTTGTCTTTATATGATGCAGGAGATTCAAGTACAAATCTTTTCAAAGAGGGAGGGAATGATGTGAATCATGAAGCGACCAAGCCCAAGCTCAAGAGCAAGGATCCACGTGAAGACATTGGTGGTCTAGGTCTAATTATCAAAAGCTAAGAAGATGCGTGAAACCTTGCATGAATTAGTATTACAGATCTAAGAGAAATAATCTTCACAAATTGACTCAATGTTACTAACTGTGTTGAAGACTAAAGAGGATCAAGTGGAAGCAAGGGAGACTGAATACTCATGAAGATCAGGGAGGTGCGGCACATATGCAATCATTAACAGATCACATGCAATAGTTTAAAAGTCACATGCATCATCCGCATATAAGAGAGTCACGTAGGAGATCAAATCATTCGGCCAAGCACACGTAAATCTAATAGATCACATTTAAACGGAGTTCAATTGTGAGATAATTCAATCACACAAGGATCACACGATTTCTTTTATTTTAAATCAAGTTTATCGGTGTCTCTAGGTTAGTAATATACAGATTACTTTAGTATTATTTTATTAAAGCTTGTAGCCTATTTAAAGACAAGACATATTCGACATTAAATAGAATACAAAAGTTGAGTTTTTCTTTAGAGAGAGTTTCTCTTTACTTCCTTGTGAAGAACTTGATGTTTATCAAGTATTAAATTGATAGATAATCTTTTAGAGTTTTGATTAAACAAACAAGAAAGGCTCACATCAAGCTTCTATATTGAAAACTACAATTCCATCACAAGACTCGATCGGGTTTGAGTTTCTTTATTTTCTTGAATCACATGATGATTCTATTGTTTATTTTGTGTTGTTGACGGGTGCTGAATTTATCAAAATATGAGGTTTGCATCATTATGGCTATCATAAAAGAGTATAGCAAGAAAGTATCTGCCTATTCAACGTAGATAAGACGAAATCAATGAGTATTCCACTTGCTAACCCCTTCAAATTTAATTTCGAACAAATTTCTTCTATGAAAGAAGGAAAATTGAAAATGCAAAGAATTTCATCTTAGTGGTTGGTAAGTTGATGTATGTCATTGTTTATACAATAGCTGATATTTCACATGCTTTAAAGTATTTAGTAAATTTCTATAAAATGCTGGCAAAAAGCATTGAAATTTTATGAGGTAGATTAAGGGTGAAATCGGTTCGGTTCGGTTCGATTCAATTGCAATAGGATTAGAATGGAAGTTGCTTCGGTTTTAAGTCAACAAAACTGAAACTGAATCGAAGAGAACCTCATTTTTTGGTTCGATTTTGGATTTGTTTTCGATTCTCCTCAGTTTAGTTTCAATTTGGTTTTTGATTTTCATATTTTTTCAGTTTAGTGTCAGTTTTCGTTAGTTTTATCTCGGTTTTGGTCAGTTTTATCATAAAAATTTAAAAAATTATATAAAATCAGTTCGGTTTTTTATTTTAATTAAACTAATTTACACCCCTAAAGTAGTTTCTTAGGTATTTTAGAGATACTTTTGATTTCCGTTTGTGTTTTGAAAGTAAAATGTCTCATTAGTAGACTACACTAATGCAGTTGTACTGTCTAAGATCGTGATATTTGATTACATTTGGAAAGGAAATTGTGTCACAGCAATCCAAGTAGCAAAAATTAGTTGTATTGTCTACGATGTAAACTGAGTTTATTGCAACTTTTTATGGATGTTAAAATTTCTATCAGAATTGAGTCATTAACCAGACATATATGACTTTTCATTTGAGATCAAAACAAATTAATATTAAATATAATTAGGTACGAGATGTATTAGATACAAAGTAATTACAACTTGAGAAAGTTTACACACTACAAAATGTCTTACAAATGATGACAAAGATTTTGAAAAGAAATAAACATGAATTTTATAGAAGTTTCGAAATTATATTTAACTCTTCATAAGTCGAGAGATAGAAATTCATTAGTAAGACGAGGGCTACACCATTAAATTGAAAGAGAAGAAATAATAAAGAAGGTTATTTAAAATTCGTAGATGACCAAAAAGGAAGAAAAAGAAAAAGAAAAAAAAGGATAAAAAGTCTAAAATATCTCTCATATCTCTAGTTAATGATCTTCTGTTTTTCTTTTGCAAGAATTTCTCTGTTTAAATAGGGAGTATTGATAAACGAATGACGTTTCAAAAAAGAAGAAGAAAAAGAAAATGAGAGAGAAAATATAGTGAACAGTTTGTTGTAGAAGAGACAACAAATAGTACGAGTGAAAAGTATGTAAACTACTTTTGAGTAGGTTGAATTTTAAAACTTTAAATTTTTCATAATTAATATTTTTTAGAATATTTTATTTTTAAAAATATTATAAATTTTATTTTTTCATGATAATATATATTTGTATTTGGTTACGGTGGTTATTTCTCAATTTAAATTTGTATATAAATGTTTTCAATGTTTATTTTAATATATTATTTTTCTTACTTATATCCATTGTGTTTTAATAGTGAGAAAATATCTCAAGGATTATTATCACCGAATGAAAAAATTAGGAGTACACAGAATTGACTTGGGACTGAGGAATTGGACTAGACTGGGTATTTTAGTCCGGTTTCTGTCGGTACTCAAAATTGCTTGGTCCGGGACTGGTTCTGCACACCAAAAAACTGTAGGATATGGTTCGGTCCACGGTCCTGATACAATAAACCTGAAAAACAGTGGACCGGACCGGATAGAATTGAAAATTCCTAAATCTTAGAAAACCGGTTTCAGTTTTCACCTTCCTTCGCCAAATCGCAGACGCCAGCCGCAGAGAGTATCTGATCTTCGCGTAGGTGCGCCAACCCCTACGACCGTCGACCGTAACCGTACGAGGCAGCCCGCCCAAGTCCGAATCTTCGCGCTGCCCTTTGCGATTCGCAGCACGCCGAAGGCCCAAGTTTGAACCCACCTCGCACTTGCAGGAGCTGCCCCTCCGTAAGCACAATCAAATTGATTTTGATTATCAAAATTGATTTTCTGTCTTTACCTTTGCTGCTTAATATTAGTACATTGTTTCATTTTGCTACCCACCAGAAGAAATTGAAAGACATCCCTCTCTTGCATCACCAAGTAGGGAACTAAATATTTTGTGATAACGAATTTACTAAACATTTTGTGACCGTAATATGTTTCAGGATAGATTTGTAACTTTTGTTATTGCTTGTATTTGTAAAGTATTGCATTTATTTTGGAGGTTAGATTTAGTTTCTTAGATTTTATTTAACCATCGAAAGTTGGATTTAGTTTATATTTTAGATAGTTGGATTTACTATTTCGTTTGGTTTTTAAAGTATTGTATTAATTTTTGACGGTGGAATGAGTTTGTTCGATTTATTTTTAATTGTTTTTAAATTTAAAAAAAATATAAAATTACTTGAGAGGAACGAGGATCGGACTAGAAAATTTGGTCTAATTCCAGTCCTTCTCGGGGCCGATTTCGGGAGGTTTTTGTAAATCCCAACCGGGCCGGGCTGGGCCGGGCCAGTTCCGGCTCCGGTTCCGACTTACTTGGGAGGAACCGGGATCGGACCGAAACCAGACTGGAAAGGTTTAGTATCTCTAGACGTAGCTACCAGCATGTATCTATAATCGGCGTTACGCCCATCATCTCATTTGCTCGTTATTTGCAGTCTTTGGTGCTAACATGCCGTCTAAGGACAAGATCGCCTACTTTTACGATGGTATTGATTCTCCCCACCCCCCTCCTCGTCTACTTCGTCTCTAGTTTTTCTTTCAATAGAGAAGTTTGGGAAGTGACCTTGGGAATATAAAAGCAGAATTAACGTTTTTCTTTTTGGATAATCTGTCTTCTTTACTTTTGAGCTTTTTAAATAGCTGATAGAAATCCCGTGTAAACTCCATGGATGGTCTAGTAACATGTCATGGCAGTGATTTCTTTGTATATATGCTGTTGAGGGAATTCACTCCTATTGATACTAAAAAGTTAGTGGAATAAGAAGACTTACCTGAAGAATGTTCTTGCAGGGGATGTGGGAAGTGTTTACTTCGGGCCAAACCATCCAATGAAACCACACCGGCTTTGTATGACTCACCATCTCGTCCTCTCTTATGACCTACATAAGAAAATGGAAATATATGTTAGTTTCTACATTATAAGCTCTGTTGCTCGTGGTTGAGTTATTGGTTCTTTGTGCATTGTTTTGTATTTTTAGCTGTGAAACTAATGTGGAATTTCTCTTTATAGTTATATTTTTCTTTTGGGTGTTAATGCAGCGTCCCCATAAAGCCTATCCTGTTGAGCTTGCTCAGTTTCATTCAGCAGATTATGTCGAATTTCTTCATCGGATTACACCTGATACTCAACACTTGTTTTCAAATGAACTGTCGAAATGTATGGCTTTCTTATACAATTTACTATATGTCATGCTGATTAAGCTTATTCCCAGTCTGGCATTTATCTGTGGCAGCACGTGAGAATGTGATTTCAATCTTCAAAGAAAGTTACACGTAATATATTATTTTGAAGTTATTTTGTTCACTCTCATTATCAGGCATGAGTACTTGTATCAAAACATTGTTCTTTTCAATTCTTTTATTCTAGTTGATTCCAAGTTATCGCTAAATGGACTGTTGCAATATATATTGAAAGTGGACGGGCAAAACAGATTATCTTTTCAGTTTAGATCTTTGATTAGAGACAATGCTTGTTAACTTCTTTTTGAATTTTTTCAGATAATCTTGGTGAAGATTGCCCTGTCTTTGAAAACTTATTTGAGTTTTGTCAGATTTATGCTGGTGGGACTATAGGTAAGTTGTAATATTGACTTATCGCTGTCAAAGAAAGAGATATTCTATTTTATCCTTGACTAGTTAGTTGTCATTGAAAACTGTTGGCAGATGCGGCACGCAGATTGAACAATCAACTTTGTGATATAGCCATAAATTGGGCTGGTGGATTGCATCATGCCAAAAAATGCGAGGCTTCTGGATTTTGTTACATCAATGACTTGGTTTTGGGCATCTTGGAGCTTCTTAAATATCATGCTCGCATTTTATATATTGATATTGATGTGCATCATGGTGATGGAGTGGAAGAAGCTTTCTATTTCACTGACAGGTAGCATTATTTAACAATCAGATTTTGGATTAGGATATTATCTGAAACTTGAGTTTCTTTCTAAAATTCTATAGTTGTTTCAAAGAATTGAATGGTTGGGCGTTTCTCTTGTGGATTTGCCTAAGAAGCTTTTGGTGGATTTGTGCGTGTATCAAAAGAGAAAAAAATCTACGCTGATAAATTGAAAGTCCTGTTCCCTAATAAAAAGACACGGAGAATAACTCCATGATTATCTGTCATGAATGTAATTAATATATTTATCCCTCCCCTCCAGTTTTATTCTATTATTAACTAGAGCTCATCATGGCAGGGTGATGACGCTTAGCTTTCACAAGTATGGAGATATGTTTTTCCCTGGAACTGGTGATGTTAAGGTGACCTTCCAAAGCTTTATTAGTTGCCTTTTGGTGGTGAAGTTCATTTCTGATGGAGAATATGACTTAAAAGGCTTTACTAGTTGCCTTTTGTCGGTGAAGTCCATTTCTGATGGAGAATATGACTTAAAAAGTTGTTCGTTCCCCCTTGCTCTTACAATCACACTCTCCAAATTGAATATGAGGTTACATACTCATGGTCCATTTCTCATACTAAAAATGAGTTTTTTTTTTGGGGAATATATCAAAGTTACTACTTTATGTTGAATATGTCAAAATTTTTCTGTTTGCAGAGGTACATAGTAATTTTTAGCCATAATAAAAAGTAAAATTAGTTTTTTTTTTTAAAATAAGAACAGGCTAACTAGTTAGTTTGCTTGTCAATGTTATTCTCATACTTTCCCCTCTTTCGTAATTTTTAGATTTCATTATAGAAACTATTGAAATAAATATTGTTTTGTCTGGGAGCATTCATAAGCCCTTCTATAAATATTGGAAAATTATTTTACACAATGTTTAGAAGTGCAACAATATTTAGCAATGTCATTGTTTTGAAGGAAATAGGAGAAAGAGAAGGCAAGTTTTATGCCATCAATGTTCCTCTCAGGGATGGAATAGATGATGGCAGTTTCACTCGACTTTTCAAAACTGTAAGTTGGGTTAGAAGCATGCTGACCACGAGTTTGTGCCTTTTTGTGGCATGATATTATTGTGTTCAAGCATTTTTCTGTGTTCCCCACTCTGCAGATTATTTCCAAGGTTGTTGAAACCTATCAACCAGGTGCTATTGTCCTCCAGTGCGGGGCAGATTCATTGGCTGGAGATCGCCTTGGCTGCTTCAATCTCTCCATTGATGGTGCTTCTATCCTCTTAAAGTTTCATTTTTATTTTTATTTTTATTTTACTTTGAATTATGCGGAGAAGAATGATAATTTCATTTATGAATGGAGAATCACATATAACGCTAACGCTGTTATAGTAGCTAGGCTAACAATCTTAATCCTCGAATCTTAGGAATCATCCTTAACTACTACTACATATAAGATAGGTAAGTATATAGCTAACCTATTTATATAAAATACAGTTAAAGCTGTACTTTAAGGAAAATATATAAAATACCATACAATGACTATTTTTTTTCAAGTTTATAATGTTAATAAAAGAAAGTTAATAATGGCATCTATCATACTCAAAAGTTCTTTTTACTTATTACAGGTCATGCTGAATGTGTTAGGTTCGTGAAGAAATTCAATATACCATTATTGGTACGTTAGTCAATTAGGTAAAATAGTTATCAAGGATTTAGTTCTGGGAACACTTCTTGCTGAGGTTTGTTTTTATGAAGTTGGACCAAATATAGTTTTTGCTAGAAACAAAATCCTAACCGGAGAAAAATGGCGAGGACAATTTTAGACAAGTTGCTTGGCTACTAAAAATTTACTTGAATTGAAAGATAAAGTTGTTGTATTGGAGTTGAATTATTAGTTTTTGTAAAAAAAAATTGACGTAAATTATTTCTATGTACTAATTCTTTACAATCTAACCATATTTCATTGACGGAAATAAGATTACTTTTAAGGTACTTTTTTGGCCTGTAGGTTACTGGCGGCGGAGGATATACGAAAGAAAATGTTGCTCGATGCTGGACAGTGGAAACTGGTGTTCTTCTAGATACCGAACTTCCAAATGGTATTAGAAATTTGAATTTTTCATCTCTAAATATTATTCCTTTATGCTTTGGTAGTTTTGGGTAGATTTTTTTTGGGGTACCAATTTCTTTTGTTTTCGTGTCATTTTTCTTGTCCAAAAAAGTTTCTGATTTCTCATATATCAAGTAATAACCTTTTGATTCATATTGCTTACTTGTGAATATTTGAATAATCTTTCCATCACATTTCAATTCTATCAAAATAACCTGGCCTTTAATATTCCATTCATAATCGTTCACTCTTTTTTTTTCTAGATATTTTAACAATTCACCTAGTTATTCGTGAATACCAAAAGGACTTTTTAAAATCTTTTAATCATTGCTACCAAATTTGTTAAGTACATTCTGAGGTTTGCTGCCTTAATGATGTCATGGTTTAGGAACTTATGTTTAATCATTTACTTTCTTGCAGAAATCCCTGAAAATGAATACATCAAGTATTTTGCTCCAGATTACGTGTTAAGGACTCCAAACAGGCATCTGGTTTGTAGTTTTCTCTGATATTAAATGATTTTTATATTTCCTTCTATTATGGACTTTGAATGTTTTCAACATCAATATGAACTCTAAATATTATATGTTCTCGTAAAACAAACACCACTTCATTGTGATGCACTTAATTTTAACATGGTGTTTGGTGAATTATCTGAAGAGTGAGTAAACTTTGCAAAACATGAATACTACTCTGGTTTTGGTTACTTTTAAATTGGCATTTCTACAGGCTTTTTAAACTATTTCCCCTTTCTGACGTTGCAGGAGAATTTAAATACAAAGTCATACATAAGCTCAATCAAAACACAAGTCTTGGAAAATCTTCGTTCGATTCAACACGCACCCAGTGTACAAATGCAAGAGGTATTCATACTTTCCTGGCCATTATATAAATATTTGACATGGGTTCATTTTGTTTTTCCTTTACTATAATTACCTTGGATCCTTGGTTATAGTTTTTCAACAGGTTTCATCTTCATTGCCAGTTTTTATACTTTAAACTGTATAGAACGAGGAAATATTTTTTCAAGAAAACAGTTTACTTTCTTATTCAGTCACTGTATCAAAACATTCTTAAAATGACAGGACTGTGATCTATAAATGATATGGAGTGAGTTATAATTTGCAAATAAAATTGTATCATCAAATCTGTTAAATACAAAAAAGTAGTCATATTATGTGATAGCTATTGCCTTTTTAATGGTAACTTGTCTGACACAGGTGCCACCCGACTTCTATATTCCTGATTTTGACGAAGATAGACAGAACCCGGATGAGCGAATGGATCGTAAGTAAATATAGCAATGATATTGGCCTATTTTGTTTTTCTTAAATATTGCAACTACTTGCTCCAAACTGTGTATGGATTAATCTAATTATTGTTCTAGAGCACACCCATGACAAGCACATCCACCGCGATGACGAATATTACGGGGGAGAGAATGACAACGATCACGACATGGATGATGCATAATTGCACCTCTGGGACAAAGGTGTAAATTGTTTTGAAAAGGTGACTTGTTCATGGAAAATGCCACCTGTTCTATTAATTCTTGTCATGGAATCATCACATTTGTCAGCTTAAATGGAAAGTTTTGAGTTTGGTGGTATCCCCATGGGAAAGCTTATGCCTATACACTCACAAAGATTTCATCGAAGATAATGAATTGATGAGTAATACCAGGTTTCTTTCTAATTTTACACTCTTATTTTATTTTTTATATTCTGCTAATTAATTGATTCAATTAATATTTTATTTTAATTATGTATAATTTATATTAAATTTTATACATAAAATTTTATGAAAATGTAGACATTTGTTTCTTCATTCTCTATTTATTATTTGAGACTACAATACATCGTCAACATTTCTATATACAATTATGATACCAGCTATACTACATATTGGTAATAGTAGTAATAAATATGTATGAAATGTAAAAAGAAATCCCATAGCTCAAAAGCATCCTATTAATAAATACTGTATTCCCATTTGCTTGAGGATCTGAGCCCTCTGTTTTGGAGTCAATGGAAGGCGGCTACATGAACTCATCATAAACCTTAGGCAGTTCTGGCCGAATAGTTCATCGGATCAAAAGCCCAATTCAGGCCATCGAAAATGAGTGCTGCTTGATCACTGCTGCTCCTTTCACTGAGCCTAGCCAATTTTTAGGCTCCTTTATCGGTAAACATCTAATCAAATCTCTTGCAGGCAAACTAACCATGGGAGTATTTGGAAACCTAAGACTATGTGATACTATGTTAATGTTTCCTCATTAGATGAGCCCTTGAGGGGTGTCTTGCCATAGAGTAACTCAAAGAGAAATATGATGAGAACCATAGTTATATCAAATTTGAGAACGTTCAACAATATAAAATAAAAACTTAGAAACAAATCAAATATAAGAAACTTGGCCCTGAAACGAAACCAAAGTTATCAAACAAGAAGATTGACCCGTAATCGAATTTGTGGTTAAAACCAAAACTATCAAGTTAAACTTTTAAGTTTTGACTTGAAGAATATCTAGTTCTTTACAAAGAATCAAAGAGCAAATTCTCACAAAAAGTACACTCAAAATCGTATATATTGATGTCCTATTGATGTAGGGTTTATGCCTTTAAATATGCTACAAAATATCATAATATAAAGATTATGAAACATATAAAGATTAGAAAACTTAACAAATTAATAAAAAAGAAATTAAAAGGAAATTTTGACCACATAATAAAAGGAAATTTGAATCAATTTGATTGATGAATTTCGTGACTTTCTTTTTTAAATTCGCGTTCCATTTTTCTTCAAGAATTAAGAATTAAGTACTTGCCAAATTTGATAGAGAAAAAAGTGTTGTGCTTCCTTCCCACTTGCCACTATTTCTTCAAGTATTTTGTCTTCCTTTCCTACAAAACATTCTCTTCAATACTTAACAAATTTATTAATATTATCTTATGTTGAAAAAATTCCCTCTCATGGATTTCTAGAATCAACCCATGTAAACCTTCATGCATTTTCTTCTTTTTTGATCTTGTAATTGAGCCTCCAATATCTTGACATGTGTCACGATCTGACATGTGTCACGACCTGACGTGAGTCGCGACGCTTGACTTTGACGTTTAAACTTTCAGGTAAATTTTTTTTTTTCAAATATTAAAATGAGCGAATTCGAACTTTTAAACTTCTTTTAAAATAAGTGGAAAACATACATAAAATAAGTTTGGAAGAATTTATTTGAAATTAAAAAAAAATCTTAACAATGTGGCGCACGCAGCAACTTGTCGGCGCGTGCCGCCTTGAAGCGATGCGCGCACGTCTCTCGCCTAAGGTGCGCATAGCGCCTTGTTGCATGCGAGTCGCTAACGCGGGCTAGTCGCACGCATGGCAAACCACCCAGGCACTGGCCGATCAATCGCACCCATGCGCCGTTTGGTCGGCAGGCTCTCGGCCCTCTCTTCACGCGTTCACTTCACTAGCTGATCGATCGGGCACCGAGCACTGATCGGTCGGCAGGCCCTCAGCCCGTAGTCATGCGTCTCTCATCAGCAGCCGATCGATCGGGCGTTGAGCACTAATCGATCGGCAGGCTCACTGCCTACCTTCTGCGCCATAACCATGAGGTGCCGATCAATCGCGCCCGTGCGGCGATCGATCGGCTGAGCTCTGCACATTATTGATAGCACGCGCACGATACATTACCGCACGCGTACCTGCGCAGGCACTGCGTGCTCCTCACGCCCTCCGCGTGCCCAACACGAACACCAACACCCTTTCTCCCTTTTTCTTCCGTTTCTTTATTTAAAACCTAAAACACTTCATCCATTTTCATCAAAACCTTCTCCAAACCTCCTTACCCTATATAACATTCAAAAGCTTTCAAACCTATTAACATTTCATAAAATCATCGTAACTTCAACCCTATTTTTCCACAACCTATTAACATTTCACCCTCTGAGCGCCGCACCTTCTCTAAATCTTAACGTACCTTTGGTCTCTCTTGTTTCAACTTGATTATCTTCAATCATGGATACATTCAATAGTTTTAGATCAAGTTATCGCAACTCTTTTTTCCCTTGGATCTTTAAAATAAATCCTTGCAAGGCTTCACACATCGTCTTAGCTTTGGACCCCGTCATTGGGCCGCCAATATCTTCAATTGAATAGTTGCTCTTGGGCTTGGGCTTGGGCTTAACTTTGATCATATAATCAACCAATCTATGTGGATCTTTATCTCTTTCCAACACATGCGAATTTTTATTTCTTTCTAGTTTGCGTGTATCTTTACTTTCTCTCTCCAATCCATGGGGATTTGTGGAGCTTAACTCCATGTCTTATAGCTCTTTTTTTACCAATTTTGTGGGGCCCACTTCCTTGCTACGAAGCTCTTCATTTTCATAGCTTTTTGCTCATGTTGTGATGTCTCTTTTTTTAAGGTTTTCACGACTAAACCATTTGAATCTTTGTTCATTGGTCCTTTTTATCTTCATATAGATCATGGTACTTGATTTTGAGATTTATCGCTACTTGGTTCATATCATTCTCTCTTCCTTCGAAAAGATTCGTACTCGAATCTCCTGCATCATATAAGAGCAAATCAATAAAATTAAAAGATGTACTTACATTACCGTATTCACTCGGTAGATCGATCTTGTAAGCGATGTCATTGATGCGCTCTAGGACTTGGAAAAGTCCATCTCTTCGAGGTTGTAACTTGTTCCATTTGTTTGGAAATCTTTCTTTTTGTAGCCATAGCCAAATTCAATCTCTGGATTCAAAAATAAATCTTACTATTGCATGAAATTTCTTAATAAATTCATCATTTTTACTTTCATACACAAGAGCAAACTTATTAGTAAACAAAGTTAATAAATTTAATGGATTTAATGAATTAAAATTATTAATAATATCAAAAGGTGAATTATATCTAATAGAATTAAGATCCTTTAAAAAGCTAAAATTAGATTTGAAGTTCTCAAAATGTGTATCAAAATGTTTTTCGCAAACCAAGTTATGTGCGAAGTAATCAATAACAAAATTTTCAATAAAATATTTCGGCATATTATTTATCAATTTTATAAATATAATTGGTGAAATATATAAATCATATGGTCTTATCAACCATTCAAACCTATTTAATGTTTCCAGTCGACTTGGAACTAGGGTACTTGGTACGAAATCTTTTTGCTTCTCAATGGCTATGAACAAAGAAATTTCTCTTTGGAATTCCATGGGAATTTTATGTTTATTTTTTTGCAAAAATAAAGAAACAACACTTAGAATAAAACTTGGTAAGTCGTTAGATGATAAATAAACATATTTATATAAAAAGCAAAATCATCTCTAGCTTATCTTTGCTTTTGTTCATCAACATGATTTGTTTCTCACTCGACTTTTGTTCTTTTTTTTTCTCAATTTTTCTCTCTTTTCCCTCGGTTTTTCTCTCTTTCTCCCTCGGGTTTTCATCCCTCTTTATACTCTTTTCAACTATTTTTCTTTCTCCTCTTTCTTTCTCTTTTTCGACTTTCTTTTCAACTAATTTATTTTCATCACTTTCTTTTTCGAATTCATTTTCAACTAATTTCTTTTCACTACTTTATTTTTTTTTTTCCGACCCTAATCTTTTGGAATTCCTTTGCAATACTTTCTTGGTCTACAACTGCATCCCATGGCTTTAATGGTGTAAGAATCATGATTTTTTCATTATAAGTCAACGAATATTCATTCTTGTAACCATTATGCTTGACGTTTCGGTCAAATTGCCAATGCCTCTCCAAAAGTATGTGTGTAGCTTGCATCGGCACTACATCACATAAAACTTTATCTTGGTACCTTCCAATTGATAAAGGAACTTCCACTTGTTTGGTCATCTTGATTTCTTTACAATCGCTTAACCATTGCAACATGTTGCTCGGTTTTCAAGTTCAACTTTTGGACTAGTAATATGCTTGCTACATTGGTGCAACTCCCACTATCAATAACCAAACTAAAAACTTTGTTGTGCACGTGACATCTTGTATGGAATATATGTTCACGTTGTACCTTGTCACATTTCATACTCGCCTTGTGACTAAAAGATCTCATTTTACCGGTTTTTCCACCTCTTTGTGATATTCCTCCACACTTTTGAAACCTTGTGTCAAATTTTGGAGCTTTTAACACACGTCTCTATAGTAGTATGATGGAACATACTTTTTTTCATGTTGGCCTTCAAGTCTTCCTATGTGTAGATTTTTGTTTCACCATTCCTCCTCTGGTTCTTAACTAATTGATCCCACCAAATACTAGCGTAGTTCGTGAACTCTATGGTGATCAAGTTAAACTTCTTATCTTTTGAATAATTTTGAAACTCAAATATAAAGTTTACTTTTCGTTCCCAATCCAGATATCCCTACGGGTCGTTCTTCCCTTGGAAATGTGGAATATTTACCTTGATATTTCGTAAATCGTTGTTTTCTCGGTTTGTCCTCTCATTCCTTTCTTTTGGGGAATAACCACTATTGTCATGCCCCGAGAACCCTACACGATTCCCGGTTCGCACACTTCTACTATTCACTCACTACATTCGAAAAATTTGAATAAAATTTAAAACTTTTGTTACTCGGTTTAAAACTACATTTTTGAAAATATTTTGAACAGTATCGCAGCAGAAAATTCGATTAAAATCAATTTGACTAAAACTTCTTTTTATAAAACATAAAACAGAGAAACCGGTCGACACCTGTAAACATCGGTCGACACTTGAGTTGTCTCGGGTTTTTTCATCGGTCGACACTACGTTTCTCTCGAGTTTTTTCCTCGGTCGACACTAAGAACACCGGTCAACACTACGTTCGTCTCTGTCCGCGTAGGTCGAATCCCATGGTCGACACTTCTACGCTTATCTCAGCGAGCGGTCAACACCTACTTTCACGGGTCGACACCTTCATTCTCTCTGTTTTCCCGCGGTCGAGCCTTGCGGCCGACACTCTACCATCTTTACACTAACCAGTCGACACTTCCATTCACAGGTCGACAATTGATGTGGCTCTGTCTCTGTAGGTTGACCCTCGAGGTCGACACCTGCCGGGTTTGGTCGACCACTACGCCTATCGGTCAGCACTTCCTCCCCAGAACCTCCGTAAACCTCAAATTTTCCTCCAACACGACCCATTTCAACTCAACACTAAAATCCGCAAAAGCCATCCATTTTCAATAAACTCAAAACCGCTATATATATCAAACTACTACCGAACATTTGAAATCCATTTACCATTCAAAATGACTCAAAACGACTCCGACTCGACCTCTACACCCGTACATATGAACACCGCGTTAAAATTGCCCTAACAGCTGGCCTGATCATCCACGAGCGTGCTCCTACAACTGCTTCTTAGTTATGGGCTCGCTCTAAGTACTTACCAGCTATTGTTTTGTCACCTACATCACAGAATTCAACTATTAGTCTAATCCTAAGCTAGTAATGCATAAAACATAATGCTGAAAGCAACACATCCAAACATATGCAGTCTCTACGGTTTCGTCTTTACTTTTGTTTTCGTCTCTTTCTTACATCTTCTTACTACTAAGTTCTTCTTTATGCGCTAGACTAAAGTGACAAATCTCGCAGTCCCCCTCATAGGACGCGGTCCCCCTCATATGACAAAGCCAACCTCAGTCTAATAAAGTGACACATCTCGCGATCTCCCTAATAGGACGGGGTCCCCTTCATAGGACAATGTCACCACGTAAAGCAGGGAAAGAGTGACACACCTCGCGGTCCCCCTCATAAGACAATGTCACTCAACCCCACCTTCATTATCTTCTTATGTATCTTCTCAATTTCGTTCTACACTACTCATATCCTATTGTTTCACTTCATAAAAACATGGAAATTCATTTTCGTCTCGTTCTCTTATTTTAAAACAATGATTCACAACCATGAAAGCATAATATAAAGTAAACGTGTAATGCATCCTACTGAACTGTGATGTAGGCCCGAATGCAAAACTTCTACTACATTACTTACCTGGCGTCCTAGCTCCTCATGCTCGTTTCTATCACTTCATTGACTCAACCTATCACATGACCAATTCACATTAAAAATTCATCTCACCAC
>CM039525.1:10181643-10192885 GCA_022433055.1 Begonia peltatifolia | reverse complement strand
CCCCCGATCGTCAGCGAATCTCATCTCGTCGCTCAGCCCTTCCTCACGCCTTCGCTTGGTGAGGAAAGGAAGCAGAATGACTTTCTTCGTAAAGCCATTCTGTTTTGTATATATATATATATATATATATATATATATATTTTTTTTTAATAAATAGTAAATAATAAATCTAATTACTTTTTTTGCACTCACACTTTACTCTTCTAATCAAACTGCTATTCAGTCCGTTTCCGGTTAGATTCCTAAAATTTTTCCTTCTACATTAATTTCGAAATAATCTTTTATCTAATAGTACAAATTCTCCTCTCTCGGTTCCGACTAAAATTCCGCCGTTTACCATTCCGAAAATTCAAAAACTATTTAACAGAAATTTTGGACGTTACAACTATACTCTTCGACTTCTCTATCAAAATTTCTATTTTGTCGTGCATGGTTAGGAGTCGGAGTTTCTAATCGTTCCATTCTCCGGTTTAGAGCCGTGTATTGAACTTGCATAGCTATTATGAACAATTTTAAATCAACGTCGTCATCTCTTCACTCATTGTTTTTGGCCAAAAAAATCAAACAAAGAAAATGTGCTAGCAATATACAAATTAATCAACTTTACGGACCTCACACTTTCTCTCACGTGTTTATACTCTATGGATGTCACTCCTCTCGTGTTTCATTCAAAATATGGCTTTTATAAAATAATCTCTCACTCCTGCCTTTTACCTCTTGATGTTCCTTTTAGTTCTTTACGTAAGAACTTGACCGGGGTAAAAATTCAACAAGCCAAACTATAAAAAATCAAACTTTAAAGCTTAAAAGTTCAAACTCGTAAGGATGACTAAATTAAGGGTACAATTAAAATAAGACAAAATTTTATACGAGTACAATATTTTAAATGAAGATTTAACAACAATTTGAACTTTCAAAAAATAAATTTGGATAAAGATAATATTCCGAATGAATATTCAACAATTTGAATATTCAAAAAACAATTATCTACGAATTTAAGAATGAATTTTTGAATTTAAAATGATAGAGTTTTTGAAATCTCTAGAACAAAATTTCAATTTTTTTTAGACTTCTCAAAACTTTTTGTTTTTACTTTTGACAACTTTTTTTTTTTACCTTTGTCGAAATTTGTAAAAAATTAGATTTTTTTTCATACTTTTAGAATTTCAAGAAAAGAAACTCGCAAGAAGAAACAATTGAGATAAAAATTGAAACTTTAAAATAAGGATGAAAAAAAATGACTTTTTTATTTTGTGCTTTTTGAGTACCAGGATAAATAGAATAAGATGAAGAAAAGACTTTAAACAAAATTTAAAGATACACCTTGAATCGGCAAAGCCAAAGCTCTGATAGCAACTGATGAGAACCTCGTATCGAAAGGACTCGGGACCTGACAACAACGCGAAATAGTTCAAATGAACACCTTTTCGATTCAAGAATAAAGAAGGAACTAAAACCCCAATCGAAGAACTCGATGCAACCGTAGTTATCAAAACAGCAACTTGACCCAAACCAAATTCGTTGGTAAGAACCAAACCTATCAAGCGACATTCTTCAAGTATGAGTTGAAGAAGATCGTTGTTCTTTGCAAAGAACCAAAGAGAAACCCCCTATAAAAAAAATCTTATTTTTTATTCAAACTTCCTACAAATCGAAATAGTTTTACCATTAAATAGACTGCACCTTAAAATTAAATAAAATAAAATAACAAAAATAAAGGTAAAATAACTAATAAAATCTTGGGATAAAGATCCATTGTATGATCGGATGTCATCTCATGTTTAAATTCCATGAATATGATTGGAGGTTGTCACTTTTTAATTCTCGTCTGAGCATGTGCCCGGTGCATGTCTTTTTAATTCTTACATGCGCATGTGCATCACATGTGGCTTTTAATTCTTGCATATGCATGTGTGTCGCACCCTTCCTTTTAATTATTACGTGTGCCTATGCGCTACACTTTCTCAAAATCTTCATGTATCTATTGCTTCAACTTGATTTTCTTCAATTCGCGATACATTCAATAGTTTTAGATCAAGTTGTCGCAGGTCCTCTCTCTCTTGAATCTTTAAAATAAATCCTTGCAAGGTCTCACATCTTCTCAGCTTTGGACCGCGTCATTGGGCCGCTAATATCATCAATTGAATCGTTGCTCTTGGGTTTTATCTCTTTTCGACCCACGCGAATCTTTATCTCTTTCTAGTTTGCGTGAATCTTTATCGTTCTCTCTTCAATTTATGGGGATTTGTGGGGCCAACCTCCATGTCTTATAACTCTTCTTTTGCCAATTTTGTGAGGCCCACTTCCATGCTACGAAGCTCTTCATTTTCATATCCTTTTGCTCATGTTGTGATGACTCTTTTTTTCGGGTTTTCATGATTAAACCATCTGAAACTTTGTTCTTTGGACCTCCTTTATCTTCATATAGACCATGGTCGTTGATTTTGAGATTTATTGCTACTCAGTTCACATCACCATCACTTAGAATTCCTTGTACCCTTGTGATGTATTGTCCTAAGGGCCAAGCGTACACATTCACTTACCTCGTGTCTTCAGCAATTGTATGCACTTGATCACTTTTCCTTAAGTTGCAAAAACGTAAACCGTACAATTAAATCCAATCAACATCCAAATGCATCCAAATTAAAGCAATACTTGTAACTAAAATCGACCAATTCAACCCTGCATAACATTCAAATCCAATTCAAAATAGCTTAAATATCATCAACCAAAGAATCAAGCCATTCCATTCAATATTCTTGGATTTCCACCCAAAATTCGGCTTAACTTTGAATATTGACAACTTTTGATACACTTATCCAAATCTAACGGTTCAAAAGCTAAAATTTAACTTCAACCGTCTATTTTAACATAGTGAAATCTATTTATCAAAAACACATCATTAACTTGGCAGAATATTGTCAAAACCGAAACCATGCATTTTAGCCCTAATTTGTCAAGATTTCTACAAATCTCAATCAAATATCCACTTCTTTCCATATAAACCACCAACCAAGCATTATCATTCTATTAATGATCAAACAATCCAAGAATGAGAGAAGAAATTCCATTTTCGTGCATCACAACTCACAGCTCAACACCCATTAACAAAACACAATAAAACAACTTATCTCTTCCATATAAACCCTAAACTTGTTAAACCTTTAAGTTAAAGTGTAACGTCCTGGAAATCCTCCGTGATTCCCGGTTTGCTACCAACTACTACTCGTCAATATCCCACATACCATCTATTAAATATTTGCTAGAAATTGGGAAGCTTTATTTTTCTACTCAAAACGACTCTTTTTTTTTTTTTTTTACTCAAAACGTCTTCCAAAGAAAATACATATAAATACCACAACGGAAACTCGTTTAAAATTTGTTTAAAAAAACTCCATTTTTAAAACATAAAAATCAAGAGACCGGTTGACACCTGCAAGAGCCGGTCGACACTACATATCTCTCAGGTCCTTTCATTGGTCGACACTGGGGACACCGGTGGACACTTCTACCATCATTTTAGAGAGGGGTCGACACCCACTATCGCAGGTTGACACCTTGATCCTCTCTGTCCGTGCAGGTCGACACCACTGCCCATTTTACACGGACCGGTCGACACTTGTAACCAGGGGTCGACACCTACTTCGGCTCTGCCTTGCACAGGTCAAGCCTCGCGGTCGACAATCACCCTCTATTTTACATTGACCGGTCGACACTACTGGACTTTGGTCGACACTTTGCACCTAGAAACTTTAACAAATTCAACAAAACAACACGAATTTTGACTAAACGTTTAAAGCCCATAAATCCAATTCTCGACTCAATTTACAAACCTGTTACGCACGCTAAAATACTCAACCCAAATTCAAATCTCTCTCTTATATCAAAATGAAAAGTACAACTCAAAATACCTCACTACCCGTACTTATACCCGCCATTGTCAAAACGTCTCAATAGCTGTGTTCTCCTCTAACCGTCTCCTAGTCCTAAGCTTGCTCAGGATACTCACTAGCTGTTGCGTCGTCACCTACATCACAGAACTCAACTTTAGTCTAATGCTAAGTAAGTAATGCATACATACATACTAAAAACAAACATCTCCTACACATGCAGTTTCTACAGTTTCGTCTCTACTTTTGTTTTTGTCTCTTTCTTACATCTTCTTTATCTTCTTACTACTAGGTTCTTCTTTACGTGCTAGATCAAGGTGACACACCTCGCGGTCCACCTCTAGGGACAAAGCCAATCTCAATCTAGTAAAGTGACACACCTCGCGGTCCACCTCTCGGGACAAGGTCACCACGTAAAGCGGAGGAAGAGTGATACACCTCATGATCCACCTCTCGGGACAAGACCACTCAACCTCACCTTTATTATCTTCTTACATATCTTCTCGTTTCATTCGTTTCATCTCATCCTACTGTTTTACTTCGTAAAAACATGGAAATTCATTTTCATTTCGTATCATAAATTAAAACCATGATGCACAATCAATAAAGCATAACATAATATAAACGTGCAATGCAACCTACTGTACTGTGATGTAAGCCCGAGGGAAAAACTCCTACTACACTACTTACCTGGCGTCCTTAGCACTCGTAATCCAAATCGCGTACGCTAACTGAAAAACCTATAAAATGGTACATCCATTAGCTCTACATTCCATTAACTCCGTAAAACTTTAAAGGAATCAACCACTCAATCCTCACTCAGTCCACTGAAATTCTAACTAACGCTCCGACTAAGCCTTTAAAATTCATAATTCCACCAATACTCGTCCGATTTGGGCGATTCGAAAATCTACGGGCTTGTCGTGACATCTAGTTTCTAATGGTCTCATCAACTTCCTAATTGGACCTCCACTACTTGGCCGAATGTAGCCGAATGGAAACCGTTCTACAATCCGAGCATTCGGCTATCCAAACGCTCGATCTTTCCCATAAAACCTCGTAATCTACTCCTATTTCTAGCTTAAACATCAACATACGTACAAAATCAGTTAAAACCCCCAAATTTCGTACCTCCCTCCTAGGCCTCACCCAACTCTCTCCCTAATTTCCCTTTACCGCTCAAAACGACTAAAGGACTAGCTATCTATTGAAAACTAACCAAAACTTACCGTAGATTTGAAGATTTGCGAAGGTAAATGGCTGATCGGAAGAACATCGAGAGGAGGAAGTTCTTCTTACGCTGGGGGAGGGATGAAATGCCGAACAGGGGCGAGGGGAATCTGTTCCTCCCCTCTATTATATATATATATATATATATAATTATATTATTAAATATAATTATTCCTAATTACTATTTCGCCCTCAACTCTTAACCGTTTACTAAACCTATTATATCGCTCAACTCCAACTAGATTCTTAAATTTTTCTCACCTCTATTAGTCTCAAAATAATCTTTATCTCAGAGTAGAAATTTTCCACCCACAATTCCGACCATTACTCTGCCTATTACAATTACGTACTTCTGAAATTAACTTAAACAGAAAAAAATCTGGGTGTTACATAAACTCATCTTACCTTTAATTTTTGAGAAAAAAGATGACTTAATCCAAGAGAGGAGCTTTGGCTATCGAGGAGGAGGAGAGAAATCATAAGGGAGGGAGAGAGAAGTGTGCTGGAGAAAAAAATTTGAGGGAAGAGAGAGTGATGGGTGATGAGAGGGAAAGGAACGCGAGGGGAGGAGAAGAGGGTTGGTGGGGAAGGGGTGTGTTTGGTTATTGGGTTAGTGTGAAGCTTCTTGGAGAAGCTTTGTACCCTTAAATTCCCAACATTTTGGATTCTAAATTCCTTGTTCATTAACTTGGCTATACCTAAAATTTTAGGCGAATCCATATACATAGCTAAGTTATTCGGTAAAATTTTAAGTGTTACAACATGGATCTTTAACTTTGAGATTGAAGCTGTTTGCACCTTTATTCACATCATTCCCTCCTTCCTCGAAAAGATTCGTCCTGGAATCCCCAGCATTATATAAAGATAAGTCACTAACATTAAAAGTAATAGTTACATTACTATATTTACTAGGTAAATCAATCTTATAAGTGTTGTTATTGATGTGTTTCAACACTTGGAAGAGAATGAGTTAGTTCATTAGTAGAGAGATAAATATCTTTGTACAACAATACAAGTATTTCCTGCCTCGCTATCATCACACTTTTAGCCTAATTTTTTCTTATCATTCCACTCATTTTCCCATTCTCCTCTTGTTTTCTCTCACTCTCGGTTTTTCTCTCATTGCACAGTTTTTTCTCTCTTTCACTCTTCTTTTCACTCACTCTATTATCTTCTTTTTCATGTTTTTGCTCACTCAATGGTTTTTCTCTCTTTTTGAATTCTTTTCCAATTCTCACTATCCTCCCACAATTTTAGTAGTTTGAGATTATCTTCCTACCATTTTGATCAAAGGAGTACTCATTCTTGAAACTATTGTGCTTGACGTTTCTGTTGAATTGCCACGGTCTCCCCAAAAGGATATGTTTAGCTTACATGGGTACTACATCACAAATGACCTCATCTTTATATTTACCATTTGCGAGTGCAACTTTCACTTGCTTAATCACTTTCACTTCTCCACAATCATTCAACCATTGTAGCTTGTAATGCCTAGGATGCTTTATAGTTTCTAAGCTCAATTTTCTACCAATAAAGTGCTAGCAACGTTAGTACAACTCCCACTATCAATTATCAAATACATACATTATTATTCACGTGGCGTCTAGTGTGAAATATGTGCTCCCTTAGCACTTTATCTCCATCTTCTTAAGCTTGAACGTTGACTACACGTCTAGTGACTAATAGCTCTCCCCTCACGGGTTCCTTTATATCCACATTGCTACAATATTCTAATAATGGCATTTCATCATCATTTGAACTTACACTTGCTATACCATCATTATCTAAAATAATCATAATTCTTTTATTTAAACAATTACAAGCAATATGACCAAAATCTTAACATTGAAAAGACTTAACCTCTCGAGACTTAATAGGTGTGAAATTCTCGATTTTACCTTTTATAGGTGTGGTATTTGATGTTGTGGCTTTCTCTTTGAACTCCTATTTCGATTTTTAATTAGGCTTATCATTGTTACAATTAGATTTCTATGAAGAGTTTGAGGTTGATCTGATTTTAAAGTTCCTCGGTTTCAATTGTCTCTCAACTTTGATGAACTTATGCAACAATTCTTCTAAATCCACATAATGATGCAAATCCACAATGCCTGTGATTTCTCTGTTTAAACATCCAATAAATTGCACCGTTATAGCTTCATTATGCTCATCCACTCTAGCCCTTACCATGACTACTTCTTACTCTTTGTAATATTTCTCCACAATTTTGATTTCTTGAGTCAAACCTTGTAGTTTTTTTACACGTATCTTGATAATAGTGGTTAGTAATAAATCTTTTACTATTTTGTACCTTCATATCGTCCCATGTGCGTATGGGTTGTTCTCTATACGTTTTTTGGATTTTCTCTAATTGATCCCACCATATGTTCACATAATCCGTGAATTCCATCGAGACTAATTTGATATTTTTCTCTTCGGTGTAATTATGACACTCAAACATATGTTCAACTTTTCTTTTCAATTCTATATAAAGTTTGAAATCACTCTTACCTTGAAAAGTAGGGATTATAATTTTTATGTTGCTTAGATTTCCATCATCACAGTTTCTCAATTTTCTCTTTTAGCTATTTACGTAAAAACTTAATTAAGAAAAAACTTTAACAACAAAAAACAAGCAAGATCAAACTTTTTAATTCAAAATTCTAATTTCCAAAATAGGTTAAAATCAAACTTCAAAAGAAGAAACTTTTTACGAAAGAAAACTTTTATAGAAAAGAAACTTTTCAAGGAAATTTTCACGAAATGAAACATTTCCAGAAAGGAAACTTTTTACGAAAAGAAACTTTTCATAAAAGAAAACTTTTCAAAAAAAGAAATTTTTCACAAAAGGAAACTTTTCAAGAAAGAACAAAAAACTTTGATATTTCACAGAATAATGAATGATGCTCAAATATTGTGAGAGCAAAATTAATCAAGAATTTCGAAGTCTCTAATAAGTAGAATCAATAACTTGAAATTAATTAAGACAATCAAAGAAGAAGATTTGAATAAGCATATTCAAAAACTAATATTGATTGTTAGAATGAAGAAAAAGAAATTGATACTCCATATATTAACACTCGAAATATTGAGATTTTTTTTTTTTTTTTTGAAAACAAAAAACTTGGTAAGCAAAGACTTATTGCTTGAAAGTTTTTTTTTGGAATTTTCAAATGTTTGAAATATTTTTTTCCTGGAATTTCAAAGAAATAAATTCAAGAAGAAGAAGAGAAGAAAAAAATAAAGATAGAGACTTTAACCGAGGAGCCGAAGCTCTGATACCAAATGATGAGAACCACAGGTATATCAAATCCGAAACCTTTCAACAATGCAGACTAGAAACTCATGAACAGATTTGAAATCAATTATAAGGAACTTGACCCCGATCAAACCTTGCCGACGGAACAAAGTTATCAAACAAAGAGCTTGAGAACTTGTGGTTAGAACAAAAGCTATCAAGTTGATCTTTCAAGTTTTGACTTCAAAAAGATCTATTTCTTCAAAAAAATTCAAAGAGAAAATTCTCACAGAGAGTAAACTCAAAATCGTGTATATTGAGCTCTATTGCTGTATGGCTTATGCCTTTAAATAAGTTACAAAATATCGTAATTTAAAAATTAGGAAAGATCTAAAGTTTAAGAAATTTAACAAATTAATAAAAGAAAACAAAGGAAAATTAAGTAACTAAATAAAAGAAAACTTTGACAACATAATAAAAGGAAACTTGAACCAATTTGATTGATGAATTTCGTGGCTTTCCTTCCTAAATTCATGCTCCTCCTTTCTTCAAAAATTAGAAAATAAGAATTTTCCAATTTTGATAGAGAAAAAGAAACTATGCATGGATTTTGCATGTGTATATTTTGTTGTTATATTTTCATACCACTTGCCGCTAAATCTTCAAGTATCTTCGGTCTTCCTTTCTTCCCAAGGATCCTTTTTAATACTTAACAAATTTATTAATTTCAACTTGTGTTAAAAAGAATTTTTCTCTCGGATTTCTAGAATCAACCCATGTAAGGTTTTATTCATTTTCCTGGTTCTTGATCTTGTTTTTGGCCTTCAATATCTTGTCATGGATATTTAACTTTGGGATTGAACTTGGTTGCGTCTTGATTGACATCAAAATATCTCATATGTCTACCAGTCAACGACATTTCCATGGCCCTAGCTGTAACGCCCCGAAAATTCTCCGTAATTCCCGGTTCGCTACCAACTACTACTCGTCACTATCCATCATACCCTGTACTAAATATTTCCTAGAAATTGGAAAGCTTTATTTTTCAACTCAAAATGACTTTTTTTTTTACTCAAAACGTCTTCCAAAGGAAATACATATAAATACCGCAGCGGAAACTCGTTTAAAATCGGTTTAAAGAAACTTCGTTTTTAAAACATAAAATCAAGAGGCCGGTCGACACCTGCAAGAGCCAGTCGACACTTAAATTGTCTCAAGTTTCCATCGGTCGACACTGGCAAACTACGGTCGACGACACATATCTCTCGGGTCCTTTCATCCGTCGACACCGGGGACACCGGTCGACACTTCTACCCCCATTTTAGAGAGTGGTCGACACCAGTTGTCGCAGGTCGACATCTTGATTGTCTCTATCCGTGCAGGTCGACCCTCGCGGTTGACACCGCTTTCAATTTTACACGGACCGGTTGACACTTGTAGTCAAGGGTCGACACCTACTTCGACTCTGCCCTGCGCAGGTCGATTCTCGCGGTCGACAGTCACCCTCTAATTTACACTGACCGGTCGACACCTATGGACTTCGGTCAACACTTTGCACCCAGAAACTTCAATAGAATTCAACAAATCAACACGAATTTTTGACTAAACGTTAAAAACCATAATTCCACTCCTCGACTCAATTTACAACCTGTTACGCATGCCAAAATACTCAACCCAAATTCAAATCTTTTTTTTATATTAAAATAACTACGTACGACTCAAAATACCTCACCACCCATACTTACATTGCCATAGTCAAAATGCCTCAACAGCTGGCTCAGTCGTCCCACGAGCGTTCTCATACAATTGGCTCCTAGCCCTAGGCATGCTCGGGATACTGACTAGCTGCTGCGTCGTCACCTACATCACAGAACTCAAATATTAGTTTAATGCTAAGTAAGTAATACATATAAACTTAAACACTGAAAAACATTCACATCCTAACATATGCAGTTTCTACAGTTTCGTTTTTACTTTCGTTTTCGTATCTTTCTTATATCTTCTTTATCTTCTTACTACTAGGTTATTCTTTACGTGCTAGATCGAGATGACACACCTCACAGTCCACCTCACTAGACAAAGCCAAAATCAATTTAGTAAAGTGACTCACCTCACAGTCCACCTCACTAGACAAGGTCACCACGTAAAGCGGAGGAAGAGTGATATACCTCGCGGTCCACCTCACTGGACAAGACCACTCAACCTCACATTTATTATCTTTTTACGTAGCTTCTCATTTCGTTCGTCTCATCACATCCTATTGTTTCACTTCGTAAAAGCATGAAAATTCATTTTCGTTTTGTTTCGTAGTTTAAAACAATGATGCATATTACAAAACATAACATAAAGTAAACGTGCAATGCATCCTACTAAACTGTGACGTAGGCCCGCAGGCAAAACTTCTACTACACGACTTACCTGGCGTCCTTAGCATTCGTAATCCAAATCTCGCATGCTAACTGGAAAACCTATAAAATCGCACATCTATTAGCTCTACTTTCCATTAACTTCGTAAAACTTTAGAGGAATCGACCACTCAATCCTCACTCAGTCTAGATCGAGATGACACACCTCACGGTCCACCTTACTGGACAAAGCCAAACTCGATCTAGTAAAGTGACTCACCTCGCGGTCCACCTCACTAGACAAGGCCACCACGTAAAGCGGAACAAGAGTAATACACCTCGCGGTCCACCTCACTGGACAAGGCCACTCAACCTCACCTTAATTATCTTCTTACGTAGCTTCTCATTTCGTTCGTCTCATCACATCCTACTGTTTCACTTCGTAAAAACATGAAATTTTATTTCGTTTCGTTTCGTAGTTTAAAACCATAATGTATATTACAAAACGTAGCATAAAGTAAACGTGCAATGCATCCTACTGA
>CM039525.1:10156793-10181243 GCA_022433055.1 Begonia peltatifolia | reverse complement strand
GGGTTGAGATTTCGGCCTCAACCATTAACTGTTTAATAAATCTACTATACGGTCGGTGCTCAGATAAAATCTTAAAATTTCTCATTCACCATTATTCCTAAAATAATCCTTTACCTAACGTTACAAACTTTTCGGCCTCAATTCCGACTCGAACCTCGCTGTTGACTGATACGAAATTCCAAAAAATTGAATTAACTAAAATTTTTTTGGGTATTACATTTCACCTTCCTTAAAAGAAATTTTGTCCTCAAAATTTTGTTACCTGAACAGCTCTGGGTATTGGCTTATCAGGTCCTGCTGCCGCTCCCAGATTGGTTCTTCTATGCTGAGGTTACGCCATAAAACTTTCACCAGAGAAATCTCCTTGTTGCGTAGAGTCTTCACTGCATAATCTAAAATCTCCACTGGACTCTCTTCATACGTTAATGTGGGTTGAACCTCCACATCGCGCCCTTCCACCACATGAGAAGGATCTCGTATACACTTTCTCAGCATGGACACGTGGAATACATTGTAAATCTCATCCATAGAGGTTGGCAGCTGTAGCTGGTAAGCTGTCTTCCCTACTTTGTTCGTAATGGGAAATGGCCCAATGTATCTGGGATTTAACTTGCCCCTCTTTCCGAATCTCACAACTCCCTTGAACAGAGAGATCTTCAAGAAAACTTCATCATTTACTTCAAATTCTAGCATCATTCTTTGTTGATCTGCATAACTCTTCTGTCGGCTCTGAACTGTTAAGATACGCCACTTAACAAATGCAACTTTCTTTACTGTCTGCTGCAAAATATCCAGACCTACTAGACTCGCCTCACCAACTTCATCCCAATAAACTAGGGACCTGCACTTTCCTCCGTAAAGGGCCTCGTATGCAGTCATACCTATCGTGGCCTAAAAACTGTTATTATAAGAAAATTCTACTAACGGTAGATATTTGCTCCATGATACTTGGAATCCCAGTACACAAGCTCGAAGCATATCCTCCAGCGTCTGAATAGTCTTCTCAGATTGTTCATTCGTCCGACAATGAAACGCTGTGCTGAAACTGAGCTGCGTACCCATGGCCTTGTGCAAACTCTTCCAGGACTTCGATGTAAATCTGGGGTCCCTGTCCGATACAATTAAAATTGGAACTCCGTGCAGTCGCACGATCTCTTGAATATATAGTTCGGCGAAGTGATCCATAGAATACGTCATCTTCACTAGCAGAAAATAGGCCGATTTGGTTAACCTGTCCACTATCACCCATATTCTGTCATAGCCCTTTGTCGTCCGAGGTAGCCCTACAACGAAATCCATCGTTATCTTCTCCCATTTTCATTCAAGTATCGACAATGGCTGTAATTTTCCTGCCGGCCTCTGATGCTCAGCCTTAACTTGTTGGCAGGTCAAACATGCCTCTACGTACTTCGCCACCATTCTCTTCATATCAGGCCACCAGTAATGCTGTTTAAGATCTCTGTACATCTTGGTGCTCCTTGGATACACAGAAAATCTCGAGGAGTGGGCTTCAGCTAATATTTCCTTCCGTAGTTCCTCATTATTCGGAACGAACCACCTATTTCGAAACTTAAAAATTCCGTCGGCCGAATAACTAAAATCTGACCTGTCATTGGAAGCCATGCTTGACATAATATGTTTGTATTCAGTGCTGTCCTTTTGGGCGTGCTTAATGTTCCCCAAAATAGTGGGCTGTAGCGACATAGCCGATGACATGACCGATACGTTCAACACCACTTCTAACTCGAACTTCCGAAACCCCGCATCCAAAGCCACAGGCATGCCTTAAGTCATAGCCGAAGTAGATGCCGTCACTCTGCTCAAAGCATCGGCTACTACATTCGCCTTGCCGGGATGGTACTTAATCTCGTGATCATAATCCTTCACAAATTCTAACCATCGTCGTTGTCGCATGTTTAGCTCCTTCTGAATAAAAATATACTTCAAGCTTTTATGATCGGAATATATCTCGCACTGCTGTCCATATAGATAATGCCTCCAAATTTTCAGCGCAAAAACTACCGCAGCTAGCTCCAGGTCGTGCGTTGGGTAGTTCTGCTCATAAGCTTTCAATTGTCTAGAGGCATATGCTACCACCTTCCCTTCCTGCATTAATACACATCTCAGTCTCACCTTTGAAGTATTGCAGTAAACACTAAACTTCCTGTCCTCGGTAGGAAGCGTCAGGATTGGAGCAGTAGTTAATCTCTGCTTCAACATCTGAAAACTGTGCTCACAATCCTCAGACCACAGATATTTCACATTTTTCATCGTTAACCGGGTCAGGGGCGCCGTAATCTTCGAAAATCCCTCAATGAATCTCCTGTAATAACCTGCTAACCCGAGAAAACTCCGTATCTCCGTAACATTCTTCGGCTGTGGCCACTCCCTAACTGCCTGGATCTTTGCTGGATCAACTGCTATTCCATTGTTTGAGATGATATGACCAAGAAAATGAATTCTATCTAGTCAGAATTCGCACTTTGAAAACTTTGCATAAAGTTAGTGTCGCTTCAGAGTTTCCAACACCAACCTCAAGTGCTCCTTATGCTCCTCCTTGCTTCGAGAGTACACCAAAATATCGTTGATAAACACTATGACGAATTTATCGAGATAATCATGGAACACTCTGTTTATCAGGTCCATAAAGGTTGTTGAAGCATTTGTTAGTCCAAAAGACATCACTAGGAACTCATAATGTCCATACCGCATCCGAAAAGCCGTCTTCGGAACATCCACCGGTTTGACCTTCAATTTATAATAACCCGATCTCAGGTCAATCTTCGAAAACACATGCACACCTTGGAGTTGGTCAAATAAATCGTCTATCCTTGGCAGAGGGTACTTATTCTTAATCGTTAGCTTATTCAACTCTCTGTAGTCGATGCACATGCGTAACGACCCGTCTTTCTTCTTGACAAAAAGAATCGGCGCGCCCCACAGCAAATAGCTAGGGCGTATAAACCCTTTCTCTACCAATTCTCCTAATTGCTTTTTCAACTCCTTCAACTCTGTTGGCGCCAATCTGTATGGATTCTTTGATACTGGTTCCACTCCCGGATACACATCTATATCAAACTCTATTTCCCGGTCTGGAGGCGAACCAGGTAAATCATCTAAGAAAACTTCAGGGAAGTCTTGAACAATTAAAACATCCGGTGGTCTCGAATCCTTGGGAATCTGCACATTCATAATACTGGCAAGAAAACCAAAATACTCACCAGTTAAAATTTGACGAGCACTGACAGGCGTCATCACAGATATCTTCTTGACATTCTTTGCGACTTGAAAAGTATGCTTCTCACCATCTGGCGGTTGGAAGTTCACCGTGCCCGCCCTACAGTCAATCATGGCATAGTGCTTGAACAGCCAATCTATTCCCAGTATCATGTCATATCCCGTTATTCCCATAATAATGAGATCGGCCGATAAATTCTTGCTTCCCACTGATACCACGCTATCACGCACTACTTGATTTGAGTGCATACGCTCACCAGAAGACAACATTACCACATAACCACAGTCAGTTGATACAGGCCATATATCCAACTTAACCACGAATCTAGTCGCAATAAACGAATGTGTTGCACCTGAATCAATCAATGTATAAGCAGGTACAAAGTTTACCAATATAGTACCTGACACTACGGCTGGTTGGTCATCCTCGCCCGAATCGATCATGGCGAATACTCTCGGTATTGTGCGCGTCGGACCCTTCTTCAAAGCTGGACAGTCTCTGCTGATGTGGCCCACCTCGTTACAATTAAAACATCGTACAACGCGAGGCTTCGGGTAGTCTCTGGCCACATGTCCGGCTTCATTGCAGTTGTAGCACTTTTTGGAGTTCCATCTGCACTCTCCCGGATGATACTTCATACAATTGGGGCACTAGGAGTACTGTATCGGTCCTTGCGGCCTCTTACTACTTCCCTGGCTGCTAGAACCCTTGCTAAATCTCTTGGTGCCTCTCTATTGTGACGGCTGGGAGACACTTCTGCTCTGCTGTGGGGCCACTTCTCTTAAGGATCGCCTGGAAGCCTCCCTCTGACTGATACACTTCATCTCGACTTCCTCTACCTCCAATGCCTTGGCCACCACCTCGGAGTAAGGCACATCCCGTATGCTCGCTATTTTCACTCCTTTGTATATCTCCGGCCTCAATCTTTGTACAAACTGAAACACTTTATCCTCATTCCGGCTTACCAAATTGCTGGCAAACTGGGACAATGACTCGAATCACCAGTTGTACTCTGTCACTGATGTAGTTAGCTTCAACTGTAAGAACTCCATCCTTTTAGTTGCCTGCACCGTGCTATTAAAATACTTGTCGTAGAAGGCCTTCTTGAACTTCTCCCAAGTCATGTGCTGAGTATCGATGGTGGCCTCTGTAGACTCCCACCAAAACCGGGCATCTTTTGCTAAATGAAAGGTGGCCAGTATAACTTTATCTTCCTCTTCCACCTTCGCATATTTAAACATGCTCTCTATTGTTCGAATCCACTCCTTGGCAACCATCGGGTCTGATACTTGTCCTTCGAAAGTCGGTGGCTGCAATCTCTGAAATCGGTCACCTGATTAGTCCTGGCTAGAACTAGGGCCTGCACCTCCCGATACTTCTCGGTTCAACAACATTCTTAGCTGCTGAGACTGCCGATTTACTAATTCTGTCAACTGTCGGATCATCGCAGAATCGTCCTCACTTCTCGGTTCGGTTGTGTCTCTTGGCACTCTAGGACGTCCTGGTCGTCTAGACATTTTGACTCTCTTTCCTGGACAATGGTCAACTAGGCTCATAAGTATTTACTAAATAACAGTAAACTTAAACACTTACAGTTGTTGGAGCACGTCGTACGGCGATAGGCGCTGTTGAGTAATCGTTTAAACGTTTTGACCAAATAACTCTGATACAAACACTGTAATGCCCCGAAAATCCTCCGTGATTCCCGGTTCGCTACCAACTACTACTCGTCACTATCCCTCATACCCTCTACTAAATATTTCCTAAAAATTGAAAAACTTTATTTTTCAATTCAAAACAACTTTTTTTTTTTTTTACTCAAAACGTCTTCCAAAGGAAATACATATAAATATCGCAGCGGAAACTCGTTTAAAATCGGTTTAAAGAAATTTTGTTTTTAAAACATAAAATAAAGAGACCGGTCAACACCTGCAAGAGCCAGTCGACACTTAAATTGTCTCGGGTTTCCATCGGTCAACACTGGCAAACAACGGTTGACAATACATATCTCTCGGGTCCTTTCATCGGTCGACACCAGGGACACCGGTCGACACTTCTACCCCTATTTTAGAGAGTGGTCGACACCAGTTGTCGCAGGTCGACACCTTGATCGTCTCTATCCGTGCAGGTCGACCCTCGCGGTCGACACCGCTGCCAATTTTACACGGACGGATCGACACTTGTAGTCAAGGGTCGACACCTACTTCGACTCTGCCCTGCGTAGGTCGATTCTCGCGGTCGACACTCACCCTCTAATTTACACTGACCGGTCGACACCTATGGACTTCGGTCGACACTTTGCACCCATAAACTTCAATAGAATTCAACAAATCAACACGAATTTTTGACTAAACGTTAAAAACCATAAATCCACTCCTCGACTCAATTTACAACCTGTTACGCACGCCAAAATACTCAACGCAAATTCAAATCTCTCTTTTACATTAAAATAACTACGTACGACTCAAAATACCTCACCACCCATATTTACACCGCCATAGTTAAAACGCATCAACAGCTGGCACAGTCGTCCCACGAGTGTTCTCCTGCAACTGCCTCCTAGTCCTAGGCATGCTCGGGATACTGACTATCTGCTGCGTCATCACTTACATCACAGAACTCAACTATTAGCGTAATGCTAAGTAAGTAATGCATATAAACTTAAACACTGAAAAACATTCACATCCTAACATATGCAGTTTTTACAGTTTCGTTTTCGTATCTTTCTTACATCTTCTTTATATTATTACTATTGGGTTCTTTTTTACGTGCTAGATCGAGATGACACACCTCACGGTTCACTTTGCTGGACAAAACCAAACTCGATCTAGTAAAGTGACTCACCTCGCGGTCCACCCACTAGACAAGGTCACCACGTAAAGCGGAAGAAGAGTGATACACCTCGCGGTCTACCTCACTGGACAAGGCCACTCAACCTCACCTTAATTATCTTCTTACGTAGCTTCTCATTTCGTTCGTCTCATCACATCTTACTGTTTCACTTCGTAAAAACATGAAAATTTATTTTCGTTTCGTTTCGTAGTTTAAAACCATAATGCATATTACAAAACGTAGCATAAAGTAAACGTGCAATGCATCCTACTGAACTATTATATAGTCCCGAAGGTAAAACTTCTACTACACGACTTACCTAGCGTCCTTAGCACTCGTAATCCAAATCTCGCACGCTAACTGGAAAACCTATAAAACCGCACATCTATTAGCTCTACTTTCCATTAACTCCGTAAAAATTTAAAGGAATCAACCACTCAATCCTCACTCAGTCCACCGAAATTCTAACTAACGCTCCGACTAACCCTTCAAAACTTCATAACTCCGCCAATACTTGTCGGATTTGGACGATTCGAAAAGCTACGGGCTTCTCGTGACATCTAGTTTCTATTGGTCTCATCAACTTCCTAATCCCACACATACAGCTTGGCTGAACGGAACCCGTTTCGTAACCCGAGTCGTTCGGTTATCTACACACTCAATCCTCTACATAAAACTTATAATCTACTCCTATTTCTAGTTTAAACACCAACACGCGAATACAATTCGACTATAACCCACAAATTTCGTATCTCCCTCCTAGGGCTCACCCAACTCTCTCCCTAATTCTACTTTTATCGCTCAAAATGACTCAAGGACTAGCTATCTATTGAAAACTAACCAAAACTTACCGTAGATTTGAAGAGACAGATGAGGACATAAGGAAATCGCCGCTGGAAGAAAATGTTGAGCTCCACTGGCAGAAGAAGAAGAAGAAGAAGAAGAAGGAGGGGTGGGGATCCGTTCTTCCCTCTATTTTATTATTTTTTTTATAAATGAATTAATATAATTAATTCTAATTACCATTTCGCCATTAACCCTGAACCGTTTAATAAATCTACTATACGATCGGTGTTCAGATAAAATCTTAAAATTTCTCATTTACTATTATTACTAAAATAATCTTTTACCTAACGTTACAAACTTTTCGGCCTCGATTCAGACTCAAATCTCGCCGTTGACCGATATGAAATTTCGAAAAATTAAATTAACTGAAATTTTTAACTGAAATTTTTTCGGGTATTACACTAGGTCTTGATTATCTTTGGAGCAAGGTATTCATGGGTTCCTATAAGAGAGTTTGAACAGACACTAATTGGCTCCACTACAAGCTGTGGTAATGGGTTCACCTGTGCAACTGGGTCAAATCTAATCTTTCATGATTTTGATGCAGCAAACATGAGCTTAGAATTGAAGCAAGGGCCTTGCCAAGATGGTTGAAGGCACATAGGGGGAATGCAGCTATTATCATCGCACAGACTCATGGCCTTCTTGGTAGGCTTTACAAAAGGAGAGGATGATTAAAGCACCATTGTATTGACCACAGATCTGAGCGCTGAGTTGAAGTCAGTGAGCATGGTGTGACTGTCTTTTCAGATCAATATATTTTCTGGTTTTAAGTCTTGATAAATGACGCATAACATGTGTAAGTACTCTAGAGCAAGAAGAACTTCAGCCACGTAAAATCTAAAGAGAGGTTATGAATTAAGTGAGAACGAGTTAGTTGTAGAAATTAGCAACAGATGATAGTTGACGCATCAAATTCTTGATTTTTTTCTTTAAGTACTCAAATATATTTGAAAAATCCCAGAATTATGGAACTTTATCCAGCAGAGAAATAAGAGACAATAATAAAAGAAAAAAAAGGTCAACAAAGGATTTACTTAGGAGAAACAAGTCTTCATTTCATGTCAACAAAGGATTTACTTAGGGGAAACTAGTGTTCACTTCGTAGGAAATGCCAACGTAAACGTAGCATCAGAAATTCAACAATGATTACCCCACTACACCATCTAATGTCCCAGTTAGGAGAGGAGAAAAACAATTGAAAAGTCTCCGATTGATTTATTGTCACAACTTTCCATATGAACATCCATTCTCATTTAAAAGTTTATGTAACGATCTGGAATTTGTCTATACTGAAATTCGAGATTTGCCTATACTCGAGTTTTTCTGAGGTTTGCCCTGCAATCCGAAGTTTATCCCGTAATCGTACTCGTGATTTTCTCCCCCTTGGCGGAGAGTTTCATGTCTTCCCCAATCAAACCTAGTACCTGCAAGGATAAAGTCCATGGATCCCATTTGGCTGGTACCACTAGACTTGATGGCCTGAGAGAAGATGGAAATGAAACATATATAAATGATGTCTCCCCCAGAAAATAAGACGCATTTTGGGAGCACAATGACATCAGATCTCATAAGAACTTTAAAATTAAAAGTGTTACGACGAAAGCAGTACCAAGTTGGGTGACCTCTTGGAAAATCTTTGTTGGTGGGATAGGTTGTTTTCCTCTTTCTCTTTAGTTGCCTCTCAACCTTCAATGCTAACTGTACTACCACGTCCATTGAATCTAGTGGTTGTGAGTCAATTACGTCACTGATATCTCGATACAAGCCTCTGATAAATCTGGCTATGACCTGCTTCTCAGGTTCTTCCAATCCTCCTTGGATCTTGGGTATCTCAAATTCTGTGAGATACTTCGCCACAAATTTCCCATTTTGTTTTAGGTACTGCATTTGCAGGAATAGTTCCAGATTATAGTGGCTGAGCACGAATCTCTTACGCATGAGAGTCTTCATGACTCTCTATGTGGTGAGAGGATCATCCCCTTCCCGTCTCCTCTGTGTTTTTAGGTTATCACACCATAACGAGGCATGTCCCGTTAGTTTGAGTGACACTAATTGCATTTTAACTATCTCGGAGTAATCGTAGTAGTCGAATACCTTTTTGACCTTGTCTACCAAATGTAAGAACGTATCTCCATTGCACGTCTCGTTGAATGAGGGAATGAACAACTTAACATGATTATGGTCCTCATTGCCCCTACGTCGGTTAGGAGCAAAATCCTCATCCTCCTTGGTCCACTCATCATCCCAAGGTTCTTGGGTTTGAAATCTTCTCATAGGGGATTCGGCTCTCCTCCTATACGTGTGTTCTTGTTTTTTCTTTTAACCCTCACCCATTATACCTAAAAGGTGGTCCATTTTTTGGTTAAGTTCATCAATTTGACCTTGGAGACTTGACTCACCCTAAAAGGTGGTCCATTTTTTGGTTAAGGTCGTCAATAGAAAACCATCTTTAACCATTCTTAGCAAGATATATGAGATTTTGAAGATCTACTAAATTAGTGGACAATTTCGAAAAATTTTGCTAAGAGTGGTTAAAGATGGTTTTCTATTGCTTGAACGTAATCATTGGAAATGTATATATTTAGGTTTTGCAACTCAACAAATAAAAGTGATTGATTTCCTCAATTTCGCTCAGTACTCGAGGTAAGTGTATGTTATATAGATATTTAGTTGGGTAGAGGATATTAGGTTGATAGTTATTGATATTATTTTTATTGTTTATTGATGATGAATCTGTTTAGCTGTTTAGTTTATGTTATGTTCATGACCTTGAGGTTATGTATGTTTTACGCATTCACGCATTATGTTTTATAACCCATAGAAAATGATTTCAATCATATATTTTCATGAAAGTATGATATGAAAGAAAATACATAACTTTCGTATTTGGGTAGAAAATGAGTATGACCATCCCGTAAGGTGTGCCTGCTTTATTTTCTTAGAGAGTAAGTATAGTCGTCTCGTAAGATTTGATTGCAATGTGTGCCTACTTCATCTAGCACGAATCCAATATGACTAGAGTCAGAAATAAAAAAGACAGAAAATAACATGATTTACAAACTACATGCATGTTCATAAGTATTTGTTTTATTTTACATAACTTGTTGAGCATTAGATTCATTAGTTGACTTTGTTGTGTAGGTGACGATATCACGGGTGAGGATGTTGAGCCTCGAGATGATTGATAGTGTAGTTGACAGAGGACGTTCATGGCGTATGCTTGTAGCTGCTAAGAACGATTTTGACCTGTGGGCTAATCCGTATGCTTTTGGTACGAACTATGTAAATAAGTATATAGTTTTCAAATATTTTGACAAAAAAGATAAGTTTGTTTAAACGTTTGTTATCAAAACAGTTTTCTTTAAACACATTTAGATAAATGATAGATTCACTTTTAAGTTTGAGGCTTTCACTACGTTTTATGAAAATAATATAGTTTTCTATCATTTTCTTCGATTACAAAACGATATTAGGATGTTTGTTGAGATGAAATTTTATGAATGAATTAGGAACTGAATATATGATTTTTAGGTGGAATGGTCAATTCGATCACGTAGAAATAGGCGATGGATCGCGCAGACACAGGCAATCGATCGACCAGATGCACTATTCATGAAACAGTGTTTAAGAAAAATATATTAACAATAACTTTTAAAACCCTAAATGAGACACTACTCTTAGCCAAAATATTATACTTGATTAGAAAACAAGTTTTAGCAATGCAAAGCTATGTGAATTAAGCAAGTAATATCGATTAAAACACAAAGTAAACACACAATGAAAAAACTCTGTGCTCTGGTACTAAATGATACAATTTGAAAATGTTAAGACCAAATTAAAGGAACAATAAGTCATAAGGGTCTGTGCTCTCGGTTCAATTCAAAAAAGCACCCCAAAATGGTATGGAAAACTTATCAATTTAGATTCAAATGCTATGAAGATCTACAGAGACCTTACCTGATGAGTGATGAGCAAGTCCTCAAAATTTCAAGTGAAAATATGCCAAAATGAAAAATATATGCAAGAAATCTCATGGTTGGTCTGATAGGCAACTTTTGTCACCTTCAGATAATGAAATCTTCCCAAGAAGGAATACTCCAACGCACAGAGCTTGGTTTTCCACCCTTATTCTGTTTTCCAACCTTAGAAAGATTGAAGAGAAAGATGTCTATGAGAGACCACCAAGTAACTATGGACTTGGAGGACAAGGGACGTAAACTCCACTCGGATGTCACTCACTGAGGCAGTTACCTTGAAATGATCGAAAGCATGTCAAGTTTGAGAGGAAAACTCAAACTTCTATTCATCAAAAAAGTATCTCTACAATGCAGAAAAAAATGTTTAAATATGAACTAAGGTGGCTACAAAATTTGGGCACTACAAAAGGAAATGGCTTAAAATTAGGTGAGTAGCCGTTGAGTTCGACATTCAACCTCACGCAGGCGCACGCTCCCTTGCTTTGGTAGCCAACGTACATGTCCTTGTATGGACAGCCTGACCTCCATCTGTTGGCCACTAAAAAGCTTCTGGAACGTGCCTGAGTTGGCATGGATTCAAAATGTTGGAGGGAATTTTCAGAATAAATCCATTGGTCATCGCTTGGTATGGTGTGGTCCTTGTGCATGTTGATCAACGGTCCGCAGCTGGCAAGTCAATCATCTATGTGCGCCCTCAATCATCTTCCCTATTCAGGCCACGTGTTCCCTCGTGCGCGCCAAGCAGTTGCCGTCCGTGCTCCCTCTTCCCCTTGGGTCTTCTTTTCGTGAGCGCTCGCCGAGGCTCCCGTGCACACCAAACCAAGGCCACCTTCTAATTTAATACTAAGCATTCATGCATGCAAAATAAAGCTTAATATTTGCCAAAAAAGAGTATAAGAAAGACCAATGTTTACCAAAGCAAGAAAATACATAAAGTGCTCAGTTATATGAATTTGTCTCTGGGAAGACAATTCTCTCTTGAGCATGAGATGATTTGGCAGTTGACTCCCAAGAAAGAAAATATGTAGATTTGTCCATGTATTGAGCATTCGATTCTTACTCCAAGCAATCAAAATGAGCTTCACTTGCAAACTTGTTATATAAGAGATTAGTTGGTGTTCGTGCCTTGGTTTGAGATCGAGTTATAGGTCTCTGATACATATCATCTAGTGGATGTAATAAGCGGACGAAATCTAAAATAAGAGAAGCTCCATCCAAGATCCAAATTACAGCAAATCGATGATAGTAAATCGACATTGAGAAGTTGTATAATAGTGCAAGAAGTAAAATTTCACTTGGGTTTTCGGATTTGGGGAACTGCAATTCGGGAAATCAGAAGAAATCACTGTTCTACCATATAACTAACAATGGGTGCGTAGAAGGACAGCATAAAAGGGTCTATGAGAAAAATCAGGCCATTGAATTGGACCGGCTAATGGGTCACATTCATCAACAAGCTGGACCGGGAGTAGATGAACTGATTATCAATCTAACTCAAGTAGTAGCACTTTCACGCCTGAAGCTGAGATGGAGCTATCTCTATAATCAGCGTAACGCCCATCATCTCATTCCCTCATTATTTGTAGTCTTTGGCGCTAACATGCCGTCAAATGACAAGATCGATGGATAATGGAAGGAAGACTTCAAATCTGCTTATCAGAGTAATACGATAATCAATGATGTTTCAATTTCTAAGAGACTGATTAGGAATCTCAAGCAGAAACACTTGAGTAAGAAGTGAGATTGATTGCTAATTCTTTATGTTTCTTTACGATGCCAATCACAACAACGCACCTAATGGATGTGATAGGCGGACAAAATCTAAAATAAGAGAGAATTTTGTAGGAAGAAGAATATTAATACCCCATAGCAAATAATCAAAAATCAACAAACTGAAAAAAGAAAAGGAAGCTCCATCCCGGATCCAAATTATAGCAAATCAATGATGGTAAATCAACATTGAAAAGTTATACAACAGCAAAAGCAGTAAAATTTCACCTCGATTTTCGAATTAGGCAACTCAGATTCAGGAAATCACAACAAATCATTGTGCTCCCATGTAACTGACAAGGGATGCATAGAAGAACAGCATAAAAGGGTCTACGAGAAAAATTAAGCTATTGAATTGGACCGGCTAAAGGCTCAAAGTCATCAACGGGCTGGACCTGGAGTAGACGAACAGATAATCGATCCAACTCAAGGAGTAGACGATCTGCATTTTCACGCCTGAAGCTGCAATGGAGCTGTCTCTATAATCCGCGTCACGACCATCATCTCATTTGATCGTTATTGGCAATATTTGGCACTAAAATGCCGTCCAAGGACAAGATCAATGGATAATGGAAGGAAGACTTCAAATCTGTGTTAGGAATATTGTGCCCCACAAGTAAATGTTATGAACATTTTTTACTGTAATTAATGAATAACTTTTATGATTAATTTTTATGTTTGCATTATTTGATATGCTTTATAAATTCAAAGAAAAATCATTGATTATTTGTGCAATTTTAAATTTGCATATATATTGATATATGTGGGATTAAATTTAAAAAGAAATAATCACATTAGTCATGACTTATATTTGAAGTACAAGATCTTCAAATTAATAAAATTATAAATACAGTTCACTTCGTTGAGAACGTATAGTCATATCCCGACTATATATGTAGTGATATAAAGTAATTGTATTTTATATAATATGATTATATAGGACTGGATCAGATGAAATTATATCATTCTTATAATATCCGTTAAATAAAGAACAATTAATTTTATCATAATGATGGTTATATATGTATGATCTTAATTCATTGTATTTAGTAAACTCCTATTTCATTTCTATTTATTCTTTGATTTACTCGGTAAAGTTCTGTATAAAAATTTATTTTATAATAGATCTATAAAATTGTCTAATGAGATTGTACAGGAGATAACTGAAAAGTAAGATAAAAGGAGAAAAAGATAGACCTAATCCCTTTGAGAAAAAGGTGTGACCTTTCCCGTATTCGGTTTTACGAAAACGTTTTCTAAAATCGAAGAGAGACGTTTCATGTGTTGAAAATATTTCTGTCTACAAATATAAGAGTATATTATTCTTGTAAGCTAGATACCCACACGTCAGGAAATTCAAATGTAAAGATCTTCAGAGAATACTCGACGGTGTCAAAGTATTCAAGGAAAAACACTTGATCCTGAGTTAAAGCTGTTAAGATCAGACAGAAGTATCTGAGTAAAAGCGTTTCTACAAGAGGTATTTTTCTTTATTACTACAGAATCTAAATCTAACAATTTTTTTCAATGTAAATTGTTTGTATTTTAAAAAATACATATTTTTCAAAAATATTTTTCTTTGAGACTAACGATCAAAATTCACGGTTTTTGCAATTTTAAAATAGTTTTAAAATCACGTGGGTAACGCATGTCACTATTATTATGAATAATAATGAGTTTCGTCATGCATAGAGACCACGAAAACCAACAATCTACTTATCAGAGTAATGCAATCATCAAAGATGTTTCAATTTCTAAGAGTGTGATTAAGAATTTGAAGCAGAAACACCAGAGTGAGAAGCCAGATTGTTTGCTAATTTTTTATGTTTCTTTACGATGCCAATCACAACAACGCTGCATCTAATTGATGTGATAGGCAGACAGAATCTAAAATAAGAGAATATTTTTGTAGGAAGAAGAATATGAATACCCCAGGACAAGATCGATGGATAAAGGAAAAAAGACTTAAAATCTGCTTATCAGAGTAATGCGATCATCAATGATGTTTCAATTTTCAAGAGTCTGATTAAGAATCCAAAGCAAAAACACCAGAGTGAGAAATGAGATTGATTGCTAATTCTTTATGTTTCTTTACGATGTCAATCACCACAACGCGGCATCTAATGGATGTGATAGGCGGACAGAATCTAAAATAAGAGAATATTTTATACGAGCAGAATATGAATACCCCAAAGAAAATCAACAAACTGACAAAAGAAAAAGAAGCTCCATCCAAGATCCAAATTATAGCAAATTGATGATAGTAAATCGACATGGAGAAGTTATATAACAGCGCAAGAAGTAAAATTTCACCTCTGTCTTTGGATTTGGGGCATTGAGATTCGGGAAATCACAAGAAATCATTGTGCTACCATGTAACTCACAATGGGTGCGTCGGAGGACAACATAAAACGGTCTACGAGAAAAATTAGGCCATTGAATTGGACCAACTAAAGGCTCACAGGCATTAAAGGATTGAGCGGGGAGTAGAGGAACAAATTATTGATCTAACGCAAGGAGTAGAAGATCTACACTTTCACGCATATAGCTGAAATGGAGTTGTTGCTAGGGATGGGCGTTGTTCGAGCCTGTCTGATTTTAGGGCAGAATCAAAATCAGACTGGCCCTTCCGGAATATTTGTTTCGGTCCAAAACAGGCCTCGGATGGTACTGGTACCAAGCCGTTTCCTCCCAACCCAACATTTTTTAATTTTTGTCTGATCTTCAAAACAATTAGAAATAAATTGAGAAAAACGAGTTTTTTTAATAAAGTAAACCATTCCATAAAGAACCGTGCTCAATACCTACTCCCCAAAGAAAGAAGAAGACACCCACCATTCTTATCGGTCCTATCTTGATCTAACCTTTTGGAAGCCTAAAAAAACTTATAAAGAAAGAGAGAACTCAAAGAGCAACTGCCACCTAACAGCGGATTTATCGGTTGTTGTTACTGCTCTAAAAAATTTCGGTCTTGTCCACTGTAATTTATATTGGTTATATCAGATGCTTCGTTAAAATACCGCATAGCTTCGTGAACGGAAAACTCAGTCCCTGACTCCTTGCTAGTAATAACCCACTGCCCGCGACAGAGCTTGGGAAGAAGAAAATGGGGCAGGCCGTACTTACCAGACAGTTTAATTTCGGCAACGAAGTGAGGAAAAGTACTCCGGCGAGCTCTGTGAGCAAGACAGTACGAGAAGCGTCGGTTCTCCACCATTTTTTGGGTTTTTTATATCCGGACCGTGGCTCATGAGATTTTTTTTATCAGAACCATTCCCAGTTTGTGCAACGGGTAAAACCGATCGAAATTGGACCAAACGTTGGTTCGGTCCGATTCTACAGTCTCGGCCGATTCTGATGACCCCTTGATGATAGTAAGTTTCGCTGTTTTTGATAAAAATAACTAGTACAAATATTTGGTCTATTGCTATCAGTTACATGAGAAATATTGTCAGTTTCATATCTTGTCCTCCCAGATTAGATTGCTGACTTGTCCATGACTTGTCCTCCCAGGCTAACATGTGGCTTGGAAACCTGTTGTTGGACCTATGTAGTGACGATATATATCGAATGAAAGGTCTCTTCAGGATATGGATGAAAGATTTGTTTTCCTGGGGAGCACAGATCATATTTGTTATTTATTTTACTTGGTATTTAATAGGTAAATGATGAAAATTAATGAACTTTGACCTCTTTAACTTTGAAGAGCCATAATTTTTATTGCGGATATCGGATTCGTTATTAAAAAATATCAAATCGGTATTTCTCGACCCCAAAATCAATTATTTAGACTCTTAATTCGACAGTCTAAAATTTTTATAATAATCTCTGTCTCATTTACTTTAATTGGAGTTTCCTTAGTCGTTAGTTATTTATTTTGGATGGTACTCTGAATGGAAGAGATTATTTTTCTTTGGCTGATTATTCATGTTTTTCTGGAAAGTTAGGGTTTATCGTTGGAGACTGTTTCTTATTATTTTCGCATCCCGCTGCATCAAGTGGTATCAGAGCCGATTTTAGTTCATCCTACACTGACTAATACAAGAAGCAATCACATCCTGAATGTCGTTCAGAAAGTGGGAGTCTTGCGAGTTGGATTAGAGGCTCATGAGGCGACAGTCAAACACTTTGGGAAAAATTTTGGTCAAAATTTTTGGCGTATTAAGCAGCACGTTGTAGACTTGATTGATCGTTTTGATACCCTAGGGTTTGATACCAACAGAAACAGAGATGGTGAGAGGGTTCGTTCGAGAAATAAGACTATTCTAGCAAGCACAATGAACTATCTGTTCCTGAGACTAATCTAAGACAATTGATACTTGATTATGAGATTGATTTGGATGATGAAGAAGTGGAAGTAACCAAAAATCGCAATGGTCGATGTGAAAGGGACGGCAACGGCGGTTATGGCCGATTTGATGGCGGCTATGGCTAACTCGGCGGCGACGGTAGATTTGGCGGCGGTCATGGCAAATTTGGTGGGGAAGGCAGATTCGGCAGTAGTCATGGCAGATTTAGCGGTAACGACAGATTTAACAATCATGACTATCATGCTATTAAAAATGAGTTTGAGCTCAAGGTGGACATCCCTATTTTCTGTGGAAACTTAGAAATCGAAGATTTCATCAATTGGATTGTGAGGTTGATCCATTTTTCAAATACATGGAGATTCCATAAAAAAAAAAGGTGAAATTGGTGGCATGCTGATTGAAAGGCGGAGCTTCTGCATGGTGGAAAAGACTGCAAAACAGGCGCTATCGAGAAGGCAGACAACTTGTTAGAACTTGGGATCGAATGAAGCAATTTTTACGGGCGGATTTCTTACCCCCTGACTATGAGCAAATCTTCTTCCAACATATTCAACATTGTCATCAAGGTCTGAGAATTGTGTATGATTATACTGTCGGGTTTATGAGATTGGCAGAGAGGAATGACCTACGATAAAGTGAAAGGCAACAGGTAGCTTGATACTTGGATAGGTCGAAACCTCATATTCGAGACAAAATTGGGGTTTTGCGTCTTACGAAATCTGAATGAAGCAAAGAATATGGTAATAAAAATTAAACTGATGATCCAAGATAAACATGGCAACAATAGTAGGTCCGATTCAAACAAGTGTGCCTATGAGAATGAAGATTTTCAGAGGAATAATATGGAGAAAGAAAAGTCAATTTCTAACACTCCAACTCGATCAAAACAGAGAGAAGATGAATCGGGTGGGAAGTGAGCAATAGCCGAAAGTAAAGAAGTACCAAAATCAACCAACTTGATGTGTCATAGAGGCCCAACGTAATCCAAGACTAAGGCCCTAATCATACCTAAGGCCCATGTTACACTTAACCTGTTTACTAATCAATTTAATTCTTTTGTAGGTAATGAAAACTAAAAAGCTTAGATTGGGAACATAGCTTTAAGGATGTGAATCAACCCCTACACTTCATCAATTGGGATGCACGGAGTGAGGCAAAAAAGGAGAGAATTTGTCTTCCCTACATCTACCTGTGTAACTATTTTATTTGAACTATTTTGAGATACATTAGCCTTTTATGTTTTGGCAAAATAATTAGCCATTTGAGTCACATACAGCATTTATATTGCATGGTTAGGATTAGATGTATGATGGTGGCTAATTTGGGTTAAGTTCATGGGATGATACTCGACCATGAAAGAAGATTGCATGCAAGGCTCCGTCAATTGCATCAGTGAGGATTTAGCTTAAAGAAGACATGGATTTGTGACCATTCCAGTGCTCCTTTTCGCTATGCATAAACTAGCTCATTTTGGAACGATCAATTTGATTCACTTAGTAAGTAGTATGGGAATGGGCTAGTGAGTCTAGGTAAAATGGTTGACAGCAAGGATAAGAGATAGTGCTCACAAAGATTGATGATGTGGCACAAGGAGGGCGCTTAATGACATTTGTAAGGGAGGAAGTTTCACCATTGGATGAAGCACAAGCACAAATGATCTCGGCTGTCCATCTCTATTTGATCAATGGTCATTGTAAAACCCTAACCATCCTAGGATTGTCTATTGAACATTGCTTTTGATGGTTGTAAGGCCTTTTGGTTAAATAAAAAAATACATATTTCTTCTCTAGAACTTGGTGTTCATTGGAGTTTCCAAGGGTTGGTGTCATTGTAGTTACCTACAGTTGGTGTCTAGGTAAGCCACGGTTTGCTCAAACTATGTGGAGTAGCCCTCCATTGCTCACAAGACCGTGGTAGCTTATGAGTTCTCTCTTCACACTTCTCTCCAAGTCTCTTTCAGGCTGGAAAACGGTAGAAGTTGGGCATTACCATTTCCAAGCTGTACATTTTTCCTTGGAGGATGTATTAGCCGAGAGCTAGAGAGATCACAATCGGCGGGCTCGGTTTTCTGTTTTCACTTCCATCCCTTTCCATATTTTCATCTAATCCTTCTTTGAGCTTAATCTACATCCAAAATACAACATTTACATATAAAGAACGTTTCATTTGGTGTTCATTCGGACCTTTAAATCGTTGCACATATTCTGGATGTTCTCAAGTTACACAAAACCGAGCACCAGAAAACTACTTGCTGTTTTGTGGGTTTTTAACTCGGTTCCTTGCAGGTGAAATCATGTCACAACCCTTATGTGAGACCTATCCTTGGCAAATGTTTCTGATGCAATAAGAACTGGTCATCGATCCAATGAGTGTCCGAATTGGAGGACAGACAACATTGTTGACAGAGATGAGCATGAGCAAGAAGCTTGTTGTGAACCCGATGGCGAAGAGGAGGGGTTTGAGGAGGGTGACAGAGAGAGAGAAGAGGAGGCATTCGTGATTTAAAAATTGATGCTCACTCCTAAGCACAAAGATTGCTCCCAGAGACATCAATTATTCTTCACCAGATGCATTATTAATAGTTGACTCTTTGATTTGATCATCAACAATGGTAGTTGTGAGAATATTATCAGCAGAGAAGCTGTAGATATTTTACAATTACCAGTAGAGAAGCACCCTACCCCATACTCGATTCGATGGATCAAAGCAGTCGAGAAGATTCAAGTGAAAGAACGCTGCAATGTACCATTTTTGATCGATAAATATACGGATGAAGTATACTATGATATCGTGGATATGGATGCATGTCACCTTCTGTTTGGTAGACCGTGGCAGTTTGACATGGACGCTCAACACGCAGGCAAGAATAACGTCTATAAATATAAGAAGGATAGGATGAAGTTCACATTACTTCCTCTAACAGCAAAGCACCGTCTAAAACGTGTCATGTAGAGGGACGATCATTTCTTATTATTATCCAAAAAGATTGTGAAATGGAAGAGGCGATTAAAGACTCTTGGGAGGCTTATGTACTAATCATGCGACAGATTCTAGTGGTTGGTGAAAAGCATTCGACGGCCGAGCTACCGTGGAAAGTAGGCCTGTTATTGGAAGAGTTTGCTAACATCGTTCCTGAGGAGCTGCCGAGTGGTTTGCCACCTATGAGGGACATTCAGCACCACATCGACTTGATTCTGAAGGCCAATTTACTGAATTTACCTATCTATCGGATGGGTTCTAAGGAGAGTGAAATTCTCCAACAAAAAGTGCAAGAGCTCATATAGTAAAGACATATCATAGAGAGTATGAGCCCGTGAGCTGTTCCCGCCTTGCTGACTCTAAAGAAAGACAGAAGTTGGAGAATATGTGTAGACAGCCAAGCAATCAATAAAATTACAATCGGATACAAATTTCCAATCCCTCGAATGGAAGATATGTTAGACCGATTTCGCGGAGCTCGTATATTCAGCAAAATCGATCTGAGGAGCAGATATCACCATATTAGAATTTGACCCGGCGACGAGTGGAAAACAACCTTCAAAACGAGAGAAGGGCTATACAGTGGCTAGTCATGCCGTTCGAATTGTCAAACACACTTAGTACATTCATGCCTATAATTAATCAGGTACTCAGCTCTCTTATTGGGAGGTCTGTTGGTGTCTATTTTGATGATATTTAATCTATAGTAAGACTGAGGAGAAACATCTGACTCATTTGCGAGAAGTCTTAAGCATTTTGCAGGCCAATAACCTATTTATTAATCTAAAGAAATGCAATTTTTTCGCTCAGAAATGGTTGTTTCTCGGATTTATTATCGGTACAGATGGCATTTAAGTTGATGAGGAAATGATCAGGGCCATCAGAGAGTGGCCTACGCTAAAATCAGTGATCGGACTGAAAAGTTTTCTTAGATTGGCCAGTTTTTATCGACGGTTCATTAAGCATTTAAACTCCATTGCAGCACCTCTCACGGAGTGCTTAAAGAAGGGAAAGTTTCTGTGGACAGAAGAAGCCGAGACGAGTTTTGCGTTGTTAAAGGAGAAGCTTTGCATAGCCCCAGTATTAGCTCTTCCCAATTTTGACAAATTATTTGAAGTTGATTGTGATGCAAGTGGTGTAGGTATTGGAGCTGTTTTATCCCAAGAAAAACGACCGATTGTGTTTTTTAGCGAAAAATTATGTAAGGCTAGACGTACATGGAGCACATATGATAAAGAATTTTACGCAGTTGTACGTGCCTTGCGAACGTGGGAACATTATCTGGTCGGAAAGGAGTTTGTTTTATTTTTTTTGATTGCGACAATCTTAAACACTTAACCAGTCAGGCTCGGATCAACAAAAATATGCTTGCAAGGTGGGTTCAATTCTTGCAAAATTTTGTTTAAGCTACGACATAAGGTGGGCGTTCAAAATAAGGTGGCTGACGCATTGAGCAGAAGAGTAATGCTAATGATGACTTTAACCAATGAAATAGTGGGGGTTCGAATGTTTGAAAGACGTATATCAAACGGGTCCAAAATTTACGGAGATTTGGGAGGCGGACAACCCTGGCAGATTATCATATACATGATGATTTTTCTGATGAAAGACAACTAGTTATGTCTTCCACGATTGTTTTTACAAGAGAAAGTCATTCGAGATTTGCATGGAGGAGGTCTAGCAAGGCACTTGGGCAAAGATAAAACTATGATCGCAGTTAGCGAGAGGTTCTATTGGCCCCATCTACATCGAGACATGAGTAGGGTGGTGCAGAAGTGTTATGTTTGTCAAACAGCAAAGGGGCAGTCACAAAATACGGGACTCTATATGCCACTACCCATACCAGACAACATCTGAGAGGATCTCTCTGTGGACTTCGTCCTCAAATTACCTAGAACACAATAGGGATTTGACTCTATCTTTGTGGTGGTTGACAGATTTTCTAAGATGTCCCACTTTATTTCCTACAGGAAAGTCGCCGATGCACAGAACATAGCTCGGTTATTCTTCAAAGAGGTGGTGCGCTTGCATGGGATACCAAAATCTATTACGTCTGATCGAGATAGCAAGTTTCTCAGCCATTTATAGAGGATCCTATGGAAGATGTTCGACTCTTCCCTTAAATACAGTACTACTGCCACCCTCAAACAGACGGTCAGACTAAAGTTACAAATAGAACGCTGGGGAATTTGCTCCGGAGCATATGTACAGACGAATGGGACATTGCTCTACCTCAAGCGAAGTTTGCGTATAACAACGTCGTTCACAAGACAACAGAAAAGTCTCCTTTCTCTATTGTCTATACGAAACCGTCCCAACACGCTCTAGATTTGATTAGACTCCCAAAGACTTTGGATTCTAACATTAATGTTCAAGCAATGCATATAGCGGAACAATGGGAAAAAGTCACATTGGAGGTCAAACGGAGAATTGAGGAGTCCAGTGCTGAGTAGAAGGTAGCAACAAATAAACATAGACGTCAGAAGATATATGCTGGGAAGATCAAGTGATGGTATTTCTTCGCAAAGAACGATTTCTAATCGGCAAATACAACAAATTAGAACCTAAGAGGTACAGACCGTATCAGATAGAGAAGAAAATCAACGATAATGCTTACGTCATTGGGCTGCCAAACAGTATGGGCATATCCAAAACATTTAATGTGGCAGATATTTTTCTATTCTTTCCTGACGACGTATTAGCATATCCATAAAACTCGGGCTCGAGTTTTTCTATGGTGAGGCAAAATGATGAAAATTAGTAATCTTTGACCTCTTAAACTTCGAAGGATCATAACTTTTGTTACGGGTATCAGATTTGCTATTAAAAGATATAAAATTGACCTTTCTCGAGCCCAAAATCAATCGTTTCGTTCATCAAATCGACAGTCCAAAACTTTTATAATAATTTATATATTATTTACTTTAATTGAAATTTCATTAGTTGTTAGTTACTTATTTTGGTTAGTACTCCGAATGCAAGAGATTATTTTTCTTTGGATGATTATTGAGGTTTTCCTTAAAAGTTAGGATCTCTCGTTAGAGAGCATTTCTTATTATTTTTGCATCCCACTGCGTCAATAAACTAGGTAAGAGTCTTTCAGTTTCAGCTATTGTTGTGATAAACCTTTTCCTTCTCTCCCATTACAAAGAAACACACACATGCAAAGGGAAATTATCTCTCATTCTTTACAAAATAAACCAAAAGTTCTTTTTTATTTTCAATTTCAAAAAATTATTTCAACATGTTTTGGCGTGTCAGAGTATTATTGGAGTTTTTCATCATGTGCAATTTGTGGAAGAAAACATGAAATTGTTTCTTATGAGTTCAAAGTTAGGTGTAAAAGAAAGAGTAAGAAAATGGATGTTGATGTGTTTATTCTTTTTACAGCCATGGTTCTCACTCTTAGAAACTGTATTTGTAGGGAGTTCATGATATATTTCAAGGCTCATGGGACACATTGCGGGGATCAGATGAACCCACGATAAACAAGATTGTTTTTATAGGGAAGAACTTGGATGCCCAAGAATTAGAAAAATGTTTCAAAGCTTGCCTACTTTGATTTCGATTCTGGGTGGGCAGAATGAGCTCAAGGACCAAGAAACAAACCAAACCAAACTATTAGTTTTGATCCGATTTTGGTCCGGTCATCGGTCCAAACTCTAGAATTCCACCAGCTCTCGATCCGGTCCTCGCTCCATAGTCAAAATTCCCAAAAAACTGGACCAGATCGGAGGTTAAAAAGAATCATCCATCAGGGATCGGGCTTCAGCTTCACTCTTCTCCCTTCAATCTTTTGTTCTAGAATCCAGAGACCAACAAGAATCCCTCCCGACTCGCCGACGACTCCCGTTCTTTTGCTTAGCTGAATACTGACGGTCCGACAGGCGATACTCGACCCAAAATTGCGAATCCTGACTCTTGTTCCGGCGTTCCCCCTGACTCTCGACTGTGGTGCTTCGTTCTTTGTGCTCCCTACTCGAGGACTCATAAACCTTGCCTCTGTTGGAGAAGAATATCATGCCAATATCTGCCTCGCAGAGAACAACGAGCTCCTGAGCCTTCTTCATCAGTCCACTTCTTCGCTTTGTGAACGTCACCAGCCGACTGTGCTTGTTTTCGATTGGCTTCAGCTGCACCTTCCCCCTGCTCATTGCGCCTGTCAAAATCACACTCATCGCTGCTAGGATTTCACTGCGCAGAAGAATGACGGACAACGATTGAATATAAGTAGGGTTCGAAAAGTGGAATCAAGTCTTTATGTAGTAGCTCGAGAATTTTTACTGGCTAATTAAGGTCCCATGTAGTTTTCGCGAAAGATTTTAACGGATTTAATTAATTAGAGAAAATTTAGGAATAAACTCTGAAGAAAATTTCTGAATATTAAAAATGAAAGGGCGGGAATTGGCAGAAATTTTAAAGAATTAAAGCGTGAGGGCATTAAGGTAATATATATATATATATATATATATATATATATATATATATATATATA
>CM039525.1:10131239-10156783 GCA_022433055.1 Begonia peltatifolia | reverse complement strand
ATATATATATATATATATATATATATATATATATATATATATATATATAACAATAATGGCTTCAGCAGAAACCACTCTCGTTTCCTATTTCAACCGAAGGGGAAGAAAAGAAAAACCTCTCTCCTCTCCTGCGCACGCCTCGTTTCCCTTGTCGCCGGCGATTGAAGCTCGTCGCTCCTAATTCTTCCTCCTTCCGTCCACGCGCAGAACACAATTTCTCTCTTCGATAAGTTTTTCTTCTCTCATCTCCTCTCCGTTCGGTTGTCGAGTGTGGGGACCCGATGGGGTTTCGATTTTTTAAGGTTTTGTGTTAAAATAGAGTGTTTAGAGGTGAGTTGCGAATGTTTGAATCCGCGGGCAGTGAATTCCGGGACTTTGAGAGAAAACCGAGAGGGGTTTAGTTGTGTAATTCAGGTTTTCAAAATTTGAAACTTCCAATTTTGGTTTGATGATGCTTAATGGGGTAGAATGTGATAAATGGATGAGGAATTGGACGAGTTTTGCTGAGAAACCGAGAATGGAGAATTTTAGGCCTTAAAGTTTGGTTCTATTTTTGGATTTCCGCCGTAGCTGTGGTTTATCATTTTAAAATCCCTTTTAGTATGTTCAACTAGGTTCTTAGAGGAGCGTTTAGCGCTGGAATCGAGTGATTCCGATAACTGTAAGAAAAGTTATGCGTGTTTGAAGTCTAGGTTAATATTTGGCCAAGTCGAGGTTGTGAGCCGTCTTGGTTGGATTTTGATGGACGGAGTTAGTAATCGTAGTTTTAGTATACAGGACGGATTTTGGGATGAGTTTTGAAATGAATTGGTTATGTGATAGGTTGAGCCCGAGTATTGGATAGAAGCTGATCGCCATAGAAGCTAAGAATATCAAGTAAGTAGTGTTTGCATATACGTCGCCCTTATAGGCCTACACCATAGGACGGTAGGAATGATTGTCTATGTGGTGTGTCTCGCAAGTTTTGTTTCAGTCATGGATCATGTTCTGAAAAGTGTAACGAAAATGAATTTCAGCATGGTTTTAAATACGAATGTGAAGTTTGATATGTGAATGGTAAGGAAAATGGTTACGCGGCCTCGAAGGAAGTGATTCCCCCTTCGACGCAAACATAGAATCGACTTGGGAAAGCTGATCTGCTTTCCAACTCTATAAGAGAATCATTAACATGAGATGAGTGTGCGACTCTTGGGCTTTGTTACTGGTTGAGCCGGGACGGTGACGACATGTCAAGGACGGTGTGGCTTGAGTGAGACAACTTGTACGTCGTCACTGGGCTTGACTTATAACCTAACCTTTCTAATTACCCTCTTTCTTTTACTTTTCTTCAAGAAAAACACAATCAAACTTTCTTTCAAAACCAAAAATACATAGCGGATGCTAAAAGTAAAAACACATGGAAGGCTCTAAAACTTAAGTTTTTTCATTCAATCGAATATACACCCAGTTAGTTCAAGAAATTTCAAAACATAAAATCCTAACTATACACCTAATCTAAACACTTCTAGAGGATACATCAAAAGTTAGGATACATCACCCACAGGTCAATAGGTCGCTTGACTGCCGCGAACACACCCCACGAGCTTGTTCCTCCAATTGCACCTATTCATCAACTTGGGGCTTGAAGTCCTCATCTATTAGTTCTTCACCTACATTATAAAAGTTTAAACTAATGAGCATAAAGCTTAGTAAAGATATATAAAATGACATGAATGAACACGCATAGATATTTCATAAAACATGAACTTTCTTTTCTTTACTTTTCACTTGACATGGGTTAAAGAGGCTCGATGGGGGAAGTAGACACTTAATAAAACGTAGATCACAAAGTGGACAATATATAGATATATATATATATATATAACTTGGACCACTGAGCGGACAATACATAATACATCACGTGGACTACTCAGCGGACAATACATAGGCCATACTTGCCCTGTCTCACAACTTAACCATTTACGTATTTTACATAATCTTGTCTTTCTTACTTAAAACATGCACATAAAATGTTTTTCATGATTTTTTAAGAACATGGTGCATGAACATGATGATTCACATAGCGGAAGACAATTCATCAATGCAGAACATAGACAATATCCTCAGGACATTTCAATAAGACTTAATCTAAACGTCTACAAAGAAAACTTTACTACCCTTAACATACCCTATAAAAGCGCAAAATCTAGTACTGGATGTAGGATTTAAGGGCTGGATGCATAAAATATAAACTTAGGGCCGGATGCATAAAATATAAACTTACCTCGATCCTTAGCAATCGAGCAACCTTGATCACTTTTCCTTGAAATTTTGAAATCTAATACAAGTGCATTAAAACCATTAACACATCACACTTACAATGTAGCGTCCCGAGTTATCCGAACCCGATTCACTTATCTAAACTATTGACTCATAGTAAAACATTTCAAGTTTTAAAACAATACAAGAGCTCCCGGTCGACCTCTGAAATCTTCGGTCGACACTTGACCCGTTCTGCACACACAAGGGTCGACACCTATATACATAGGTCGGCACCTCGTTTGCCTCTGTTTGCACCGGTCGACACCTGTTTGCACAGGTCGACACCTTAATCCTCCTGTTTGCTTCAGTCAAATCTCGCGGTCGACATTTTTACTATTTTTACACTAACAAATCGACACCTACACACACCGGTCGTCACATAGTTTGGTTCTGTTTCTGTAGGTTGACCATCGCAGTCAACACTTACCAAGTTTGGTCGACACCTATGCATACAGGTCGACACTTTGTTGGGTTCTGCTTTCGTAGGTCGACCCTCGCGGTCAACATTACCATATTCGATCGACACCTATGCATACCGATCGACACTTTATATCAGTAACCTTAACTGAAAATTTCTGCAACACTTAACTATTTTCAATGATTCAAGATGTTCCGAAAACCTTAGAATGTCACCTTTCAAATGGAACAATCCATTCATGAAAAGAAAACATAAAAATTCAGCCAGATAGCTCAAGAACAAAAGTTGTTCTGTTTTTCTTTTCAATCATAAACTCACCTCAAAGTTTCTTTTCTATCATGCAGAGACTTCCATTCTAATTCATCCTAAACTTTTGCACACCCTTAACTAAATTAGAATCATCAAAATAAGGAAGAAAACCAAACCCTAACTCTGAATTTTCGGAGGTTCAACACCCATACTTAAAAACTCTTCACAAAACTACTAAAACATGTATTTTTGCATGAAAACTTAAGTCTATTATAAACCTTACCTTGAACTCTTGAAGATGGAAGCTTAAAGCTTAGAGAGAGAGCTCCGATGGAGAGGAGAGGATTGGTGAATGATTTTTTAACCTTAACTTAACCTTTTTATTCTAACTTAACCATTTCTATATTTAGTTCCTCCAAAACTACATGTAGATTGGTTACACAACCACCCACTTCTTTCCCCTTAAAACTTTCATGTCATCCACATGCACACTTATTCTTTTTCATTTTAACGCTACATGTAGTTTATCCAAAGTACATGGAGCTTATCCTAATTCTCTAATTTACTCTTCTTCCTATTATTTTTCTTTTATCATCCACTCAATCTATAACAAATTCTTTCTAAAATGTATAGTACATTAAATCCAAGTTTTGTATAAAGAAAAAAATATCAGGGACAGATTCCAAGTTAAGAAAATTCTGGATGTTACATTCATGACCAACCACCTGAGGCAGTTGTACGACGTGGGCTAGAAGGAAGTGATTCGTCCTTTGACGCAATATGATAATCGACTTGGGAACCTCGATCCGCTTCCCAACTCAGTATGAGGATCATGTGATACGCGTTATGGTATGACAACATGAATGAAAAAGTAGAGACTGCATGTGTTAGGATTGCATTGATGGTTTTCATATTCACCTTCGCACTACTTACTAAGCCTTAGGCTGACATGTGTTTTGTGGTGTAGGTACAGTTGATCAGGAGGGTGAGTTTCCCTAGCTTAGCCAGGAGTAGCGGACAGTTGGCGGTGTACCACCATGTACGGGGCATGTGGAGTTTGTTAGGGCAACCCGACCTGTGGAGTTAGGTTGGTATGGTGGGGTTTATAGGGATTTATTTGTGGAATCCAAGTCACGTGTATGGAACTCGTATATAAGTTTTGATGTATAGACAAATTTTTAAATGTTAATAGTGGTGACGTTGTATAGTCAAAATTTGAAGTTAATTGGCAGATTTTGGTATGAATGTCCGGGTATTAGTTTAAATGGTGGAAACGTTTTGTTGTTCATTTTTCTTTTCCTTGAGTTTGAGGTTTTTATTTAAGGCTACTGGTGTGAAATGTCTACCTAACCGCATAGGTGTCGATCGAACTAAACTAATGTCGACCGCGAGGGTCGACCTATGGGGACAGAGCCAAACTAAGTGTCGACCTTTGTGTATAGGTGTCGACTAGTTAGTATAAAAATGATAAATGTGTCGACTGCAAGTTCGACTGGGGCAGACAGAGAGGATTAGAGTATCGATATATGAAATCAGGTGTCGACCGGTTAGTGAAATAAACATTGGAGTGTCGACCGTAAGGTTCAACTGGGGCGGACAGAGAGAATTAGGGTGTCGATCGGTGCAATCAAGTGTCGACCTGTGCAAACAGAGGCAACCGAGGTGCCGACCTATGTATATAGGTGTCAACCCTTGGGTGTAGAATGAGTCAGGTGTCGACCGAAGCTTGCTGAGGTCGGCCGAAATCCCTTGTTTTAAAACTTGAAATTCGTTTTTTTTTTCTTTTTTGGTTCTGCACACAAGTGTCATTTTCCGCTGTAAAAAGGGGTTTAAATATTTTAAGCGGTGCCGTCTTAGGGTAAAAGAAATAAATTTTTAACATCTTTCAAAAAATATTTTGTGCGAGTATGTAGTCGCGTGTCGATTCTGGGTTCAGACAACTCGGGTCAATACAAGTCAGTAGTTTAGATCGGCGGACCGAGTTCGAATAACTCGAGGCGTGACAGGACAGCGTTGATATCAGAGCTAGCCGGAAATTGTGGGTTTTCGGGGCGCTACAGTGTTGGTATCAGAGCGAACCGGAAACTAGTGAATTTTCGAGGTACTACACTCTATTTGCTTTGTATTAACCGAAGTAACAAGTATATAGCGTTTACAAAAAAATAAGGTGGGAGGAACCAAGATCGGACTGAATTTTCGATCCGATTGTATCGCCTCGAAAACCCACTAGTTTCTGGTTTGCTCTTATACTAACACTGTAGCGCCCCGAAGTCGTCCCCGGACTTGGGTCGCTGACCATACTCTTACTCATAAAATCGAACAAAATTCATGCAAAATTTAAAACTTTGTTTTTCCAACTTAAAACGACATCTTTGAAAACGTTTAAAAAATATCGCAGCGGAATACTTTAACCAAAATCAATTTAAATGAAGTTTCTAGTTTTAAAGCAATAAAAGTGATTTTCGGTCGACCTCTAAAACCTTCGATCGACACTTGACCTGTCCTGGACACAGGGGTCGACACCCATATACACAGGTTGGCAACTCCTTTGTCTCTGTTTGTACCGGTCGACACCTGGTTACACCGGTCGACACATTAATCTTCTCTGTTCACCCCGCTCGAACCTTGCGGTCGACACCTCTATGCTCACCTCACTAACAGGTCGACACCTGCTTTTATGGGTCAACACTCTGATCCTCTCTGTTTGCACCGGTCAAACCCCGTGATCGACGCTTCTATCATTTTTACACTAACAGGTTGACACCTATACACACAGGTCGACACTAGGTTTGGTTCTGTCTCTATAGGTCGATTCTCGTGGTCGACATTTACCTAGTTCGGTCGACACCTTATGTACATAGATCAACACTGGCTAAGTTTGGTTGATCACTAAGTCCATAAGTCAACACTTTCTTCTCATAACTTAGCTTGAGACCTTAGACCCCTAAAAAAAATGAACAGAACCTCGACTCAATGTTTAAAAACCAGAAGTCTGCCCCTCTTAATCAATTTCCAAAATCAACTTTATACATGAAAATGACTACTGAAAGTTTGAAATCTATTTACACATTAAAATGACTCAAAACGACTTAATACAACTTGAAATCCTTACACACACACACTGGTCAAAACGCCCTAACAGCCGACCGGATCGTCCCATGAGCGCACTCCTCCAACTGCCTACTAGTCCTGGGCATACTCTGAGTACTCATCAACTATCGTCTCGTCACCTATATCACAGAACTCATCTACTATCATAATGCTAAGTAAGTAATGCATATAAAACATAAGCACTGAAAACAATACATATCTTATCGTATGCAGTTTTTATAGTTTCGTCTCTACTTTCGTTTCCGTCTCTTTCTTACACATTCTTTATCTTATTACTGGGTTTTTCTTTACGTGGTAGATCAAGGGGACATACCTCGCGGTCCACCTCACAGGATAAGACCACCACGTAAAGCAGGGGAAGTAGTGACACACCTCGCGGTCCATCTCATGGGACAAGGCCATTCAACCCCACCTTTATTATCTTCTTACGTACCTTTTTATTTCATTCGTCACATATCACAACCTACTGTTTCATTTCGTAAAAATATGGAAATTCATTTTCGTTTTGTTTTTGTATTTTAAAACCATGATGCATAATCAACTAAAGCATAAAACAAGCATGCATACAATCTAACAAACTGAGATGTAGGCTCGAAGGCAAAAACACCTACATACACTACTTACCTGGTGTCTTTAACAAATCTCTCGTAATTTCGTACGTTAAATTGAGAAATCGGAAAACCTATAAAAAACACACATTCGTTAATTCTAACTTCGTCCTACTCTTTAAATTCTAACACGGAAGTCATAAACTTGTACAAAAACCGAAACTCCCAACTAAACCCGAAATCCTACACAATTTCCGACCACATTCAGAATTTATAACTCATCCAATACTTGTCTGATTATGACGATTTAAAGTGCTACGGACTCCTTAGGATGTCTAGTTTCTAACGGTATAATCTATTTCCTAACCCGACATCAACAGCTTAGCCAAATTTGGCCGAAGAGAAACTGTTCTGCAACCTGAGCTTCTCAGTTATTTAAACGTCCAATCATTTCCATAAAAACCTATAATATAATATTTCCTCAATTTAAACACCAATGACGAATAAAAATCGACTATAATCTCGAAATTTCGTATCTCCCTCCTACGGTTCACCAAACTATCTAATACATCACTCTAACTTCATTTTTAACACTCAAAACAGCTAAATGACTAACTATCTACTAAAAACTTAACTTAAATTTGAAGTTTGAAAGAAGAAACAAAGAAGAATCGCTGCTAGGCGTCGCTGGAAAGGAAGATTGCCAGAGGGAGGAGGGATTCGCGCAGTAGGGAAGAAGAAAACAGGAGGGGGGGGGGGGGGGGGGGGGGAAGGTTTTGTTTTCTCTTCCCTTTCTCTTTTTTTTTTTTTTAATAATAATAATAATAAATCTAATTATCATATCACTTTCATCCTTTATTCTTTTAACCAAATGTTTATTCGATTTGTTTTCGATTGAATTTTTATAATTTTTTCTTATCCATTAGTCTCAAAATAATCTTTTACTTAATAATATAAATTTTTCACTCTCGATTCCGAATAAAACTCCACCGTTTATCGGTACATAAATCCGAAAATTATTTTAGTGAAAATTCTAGATGTTACACGGGTCTCTCCTAAGATCGGTTTCGATCTTGGGAAAAAAATTCCCAAAGACTAAGGCCAATTTCGGACAGGATCGAACCCGCTCGTGCACACCCTTAATTTCTATTATCCAAGTTGAATTACTGATTTCAACTCTTAATACTTCAGATTGAAAAGAAAAAACAAATTAGTTTCATATTTCAATCAATGTTCTTGGATTTGTTTTCCCGCAAATACTACATCAGATTATGGAGAGAATTAAAATTGTTAGTGAACACGATTGTTAAAATCAATAAAATGTTAACGCAATATCACTAAATAACATGATCATATAATAATTAATCAGTTAATGTATAATCAATGTTGAAACAGTAATACATAAAACAGAGAGATAGACGTCATTTCATTGCAAGACGTTCATCCAGCAACCACGCCATTTAAGCTATTTCATCCATAGGAGATTCACGCCACCAAAATGTAAGAGTGAGATAGTTTCACAGTTTTTGGGTTAATCGATTGGAACTTCAACCTCCATTTTTAGGCCAGAGTTACCAAGAACCTGGAACAACAAAACTAGAACAATAACAATGCACATTCTCAAAGTAGTACTGTGGGAAGACTTGAGGACGTATCATTTTGTGACTCATGGAACATTTAAGGTCATGATGTCAAATCTTCAATGCACTGCACTTATTCTTGAAGAAATGAGGCGGGAAAGTAGATAGTACATGTAATTTTAGGGAGATATAATAATAGTCAATCACAGTAGTGCGACGGGAAAGAAAAAAGTTTAGGACGAAGAAATATCATTTTAATTATGTTTTTTATGATAATTATTAAAAAGAGGGAGATTGTGCACTATCTTCCTAAGTTCGTTTCATCTTTTCTTATATCCAGATGGTTATTGTCAAAATTATCAGTACACATAACCATGAAATGACTTTGGACCTCAAGTAGTAATGGGAAACAAAAGCTTCCTTACTATGATGTTAGAGAAAAGCTACTCTTTCTTATCTGCATTATGAAAAGTAAAGCACCTTCATAAACTCATCCAGCATTAGATTAGATTCCTTCGCATAGCCTAAAACTTGGCTCAACACTTGCTGTTAATGAAAGATAATCAAACTTCAAATCAATGAAAACAATATGACGATCAGACAGATGCAGGCTCTTGGAAGTACCTCTCTTTTCTCATCAGACATGAATGAACCAGTTAGATCTTTCAGCACTAGGATTATATCTTTGAAACACACCTTCCCATTACAGTCTGAATCATATACTTTGAAAATAACTGCACAGAGAAACGATCAGTGAAGACCTTTCAAAAATATGCACCATAGTTGCAGTTTCAGTAGCAGCTTAATGGCGCCTCTGATCCATGCACTTACATTCAATTTTGTGATGCATACTGGCTTTTGCACTAAATGCGGATAAGAAAGCCACAAAATCTTTGAAATTCAATCCATCAACCATCTTAAGCAGCCTTTGTACAGAGTGAAATGCAAAGGTCATTGTGTTGGAAAAACATTTCAGAGCATTTCAAGTAAAATCCAAAACCAAGCACCGATTTTGGATTGATTTATCATAATCAATTCAACAAACAACCTGAGAAAGTGGATTCATGGCGAATTCCGGCACCGACAAGAACTCGTCTGCAGAAATAAAACCCTTTGCATTTCTGTCAAGTTGGCAGAATCTCTGACTCTATTTTTTGTTGGGTGACTGGGAAGTAAAAACAAAAAAATTTGGAAATAAAACGAAAAAAATGGATGAAACTAAGGAGAAAGGAACAGAATTAAAGAAGACCCACAGAGATTGTCGCCGTGCTCTTGAACTTCTTCAATATCATATTGGGTAAGCATCGATGAAGCATTCCCCATCAGCACCCAGAAACCCCAAGTGCAGATACTTGCCTTAAAAAGCTGGAAAACCTTTAAAAATTGATGGGAAATTGTTCGGGAAAGCAATAGAAGAATCCCGAATGCCAGGAAGCACTTCAAAATAAACTTCCAAATTCTAGTTCTTAAAGAGGTCAAATAAATTGACAGCATATTCTCGGGAACCAAACAAAAATTTACGGAAGGGGAAACGGGAAACAGGAAAACCAGGAGTTCAAGCTGACCTGAAAAATGGCGGCTGAGTTGGTGAGGCTTCAGATTGAAATCAACGATAATCCATTAAAGGCGACACCATTTGGTTTTAGGAGGCAACCAAGAAATAGATTAAGACTTATCTCAAATTTGCAGATTTACGATCTAATCTTAATTTTTCTCTGACGTGTCATCAGTGATGCTCATCCCCAGACGGGACCACCTCCATCGTCGATCTGAATTAACATCGTTTATGCATTTTCTCACTTAATTAATTGAAAAAGATTTGTGTTTGTTTTAGAAAAGCTAATTATTTTTGTGTATTGTAGGACAAAAGTATGTATCAAACCCCATAATTACTTACAAAGAAGCCAAGACAAACACATGCTCCGCTACGAGCATTTAACAAAACTCTCCATTTCAAACTATAACTTTTGAGAATTTGAAGACTAGATGTGTTAAACAAGCGGACGGACTAGGCTTGACACGATAGCAAGGCGAGCTTGGTTTGAGTCATTTAATTTTATCTCGCGAGTTGATTCGAGTTGAAATTTTTTTAACAAAACTTGTTAGACTCGCTATACTCAACTCATGTAACTCGTTAGACTCGAATAGTTGAACTTTTTCAAGATTGACTCGGCTTAGTCAACTCGTATGTCATTCTTAATTACAAATTATTGATAATTAATTAAGTAATAACATATTTAGTATGTGTAAAGTTTGTATTGATGTATCTGTCAAAATTTTTAAATAATATTGATGTGATTTTTTTTATTATATTATTTTAAATACATGTTATTTTATATTAATAAAATAATTTTATTAATTAAACGACGAATTATTAAATTTTGATATTATAATGATAATCAATTATTATAGTTTTAACAACTAATTTTTTTAAAAAATATGCAATATATTGATATAAATTGAAAAATTTATGCATATTTGCTTCGTTTGACTTGTCTCTTTAAATCTCATTAGACTCGTTTAACCGGCTTGACTGAGCACGTTCAACTTTGGCCAGTGAGCTAGTCAGGTTTAAATATTTTTTGGTTGGCTTGTTTGGCTGAGTTGATTAGAATCGCTAAATTTATTATGTTCAACTTGTTTAACTCAGTAGATTTGGTGAACTAATTTTTCTTAAGTTTGACTCGGCTCAAGTGGGTTGTTTGTTATCTATATTGAAAACTGATTTACTGATTCTAATATTTAAAACTAATTTATATCTCAACAAAAAGATTTTCTCTCTTAAATTCGCGGGAGGAAATTTGTAACACCCTGAAATTTTTTGTTAAAATGATTTTCGGATTTTCGTATTGGTAAACGACAGAGTTTTAGTCAGAATCAAGAGAGGAAAATTTATACTGTTAAGTAAAAGATTATTTTGAAACTAATGGAAAAGAGAAAATTATAAAATTTCAACCGAAAGCGAACTGATTGACCGTTTAACAAAAAAATTAAAAGTTGAAGGTGATTTAGTAATTAAGTTTATTATTATTATTATTATTATTTATATTATAAAATAAATAAAAACAAAATTTTTCCCCTGCCATACCCCTCCTCCTGTTCTGTTCTCTCCCCGCGTGAAGACTTCTCCCAAGTTCTTCATTTTTGTTTTCCTTCTTATTTTTTTTGTCATTCCCTCTCAGCTTTGCACGAAAGAAGAAGCTGATCGCCTATTTTCTCTTCGGCCGAAGAACGCAGCTCCATCTCCTCTATCCTGCGTGGAACACGGCCCTCTCTTCTATTTCGGTAACTGTTCTCTTTCTTTTCTGGTTTTGGCCAATAAAAATCTAGGGTTTCGGATAGCTCGGTTTTGGTATTTTTCACCTGTGCTCTGGTTGTTCATTTTAAAAACTGTTATAGTATGTTGAATTAGATACTTTAAGGAAAATTTTGGCTTTGGAATCGAGTTGTTTCGATGATCGTAAAGGAAGATATGATTTTTCTAAGTTTGATAAAAAAAATCTGTGAAGAGGTTTTGGGCAGCTGCGGTTTTTCGAATTTCTGCTATTTATCAAGTCTGGTTTTTGGCAAATGGATGAAACCACATCAAAGTGGACCTAATTAGGGTTACGTAGCATCTTGAATCGTTGAAATCGGGTAAGGATTGAATGGGTTATGAATTTTAGAAGTTATTGTGCAAAAACTGAAAAATTTCAACTGGCATTCGGTTTTGATTTTTCTGCCATTGATTATGCTTTGATTTTGGAAAATAGATTTCACCAGCATAAACGAGATCTTATAAGGTTTCCAAAACATGTTGAATCATCGAATTTGGCCAAATATACGATTTGATATGAATTTTCAAAGTGGAATGAAAAACTGTGAAACGATTTCCGAGCAGATTCGATTTTTGATTTTCTGCTATTAATTGAGTTCCATTTTTGACAAATGGATTTTACCATGTTGAAATAGACTCGTTTAGGAGCCCTTAGTATTTTAAATCATTGAATTTAGACTTATATTCAATTTTTTGCAAATTTTTGAAGTTGGACAACATTTATGACAAATTTCAAAAGTTCGGTTGTGATAGTTTCAATTTTAATCCCTTGATATATAGTTATTTGGTTGAAATTGATTGAAGTGTCGAATTATTAGGGTGGTTGATTGAGATTATGTGGATGATGACCTAACCTTGGGAAAATTACTTGAATTGGATTTCAATTTTTAGATTGTGCATTATAGAATAATGGGTGTTTGGAGATAGAGATTATATGCACATGTTTTGAGTTCTATTATGTTTGGATATTGGATATTAGATGGTGTTCATGCTGGTTGATGGATGTTAAGAGAATATGTTAGCTTAGTTGTTGATTTGGAAGTTAAGTGTATAGAGTTACACTTGATGATCTTGTGATTGTTTATTTAGTGTTTAAAAATAGAAATTTGTGGATTTGGTTATATGTGGTGGTTGTGAATTAAAATTGTAAATCGTGAATGATAACTTATAACTTTATGTTTTAGAATTTCAGGAAAACAGAATCGATCGGGTTGGATCGAATAACTAAGGACGCCAGGTAAGTAGTGCATGCATGTGTTTTGGCCAAGTGGGCCTACACTATAGAACTTTAGGGTTTATGTGATTGATTATGATATGCGTGCGTATTGTTTGACATGCATCATATTTTTAAAAACGGGAACGAAAATGATTTTTAGCATGTTTTGATGTATGAGGTGAGACGTGTGGCGGTGGTACCGCAGATCCCGCTAGTGTGCGGGCCGGTTGTAATAACCCGGGAATTTCGAATTTTAATTTTTGATTTTCGAAATTTTTAGTTTAATCCCGGTCGGAGTTTTGAGAAATATTTCAACGGGAAATATTTGAATTATAAGACTCGGAGCCTACTTTTGCGATGTTTTTTCGGAATTTAAAGTCGGGAAGTTGAGAAAGTTACGAAATTTCAGACGATTGAAGCACGTGAGGGCAATTTGGTAATTTATATTTATTTTAAAATTAAAAAAAAAAAAATTTATAAAACACCCGAATGGCTTCGCGAGGAAGCCATTCGGTTGTTTCCTCTGTGCACTCGAGAGAGAAGACGACCGGGAGCAGGGCGATCGTGAGCTGGAGTCGGAGCTGCGACGGCCGACGAGCGCAAGTGTGAGGAGTGAGTTGCGAGCAGGGGCTGCTATTCCGACGAACCGGAGCCGTTCGGTTCCAGCAACTCGAGTTCCCGAAGTGAAAGCCGAGTGTTCGGCCGACGACCCCGAGGGGCTGGTTTCCGGCCAATTCTGCTGCCAACGACCAGACGTGTTGCTGGAGTCCTTCTCCCACCCGAGTGCCGGACGCCACCACTTGGTAAGTCCTCTCCCTCTGCTGTCCTGTCCGTATGAACCGAGACTGAGGTTCAACTCTTCTTCGTTTTTTTTTTTTTTTCTCTCTTGGAATTTGGCTGCAAATGTGAGGGGATTGAGAGGGTGAGTGTGTAGGTTAGCAAGTGGACAGCAGGAGACCGGTGAGAGGGAGGGAAGCCAAGGGAGAAGGTTGAGCCAAAATTCAGACTTTGTGCTTGAATTTCTGATTTTCGGGTTAGATTGTGCTTAATAGGTGAAATGTGAGTGTTCGGTGCAGAGAACTTGCGGGATTTGCCCGAAGTTGAGATTTTGGCTATTTTTCGGATAAAAACAGCTTCTGTTTTTGGCTGTTTTGGCTAGGCTTAAGTCGATCATTTCAAATTCTGTCTTTGAGGGTTAAAATAGGTTGTTAGAAGAACGTGTGGTCACTGGAATCGTTCGATTTCGATATCCGACGCAAAAGTTATGTGCGTCGGAAGTTTATGCGGGATTTTGGTTTAAGTCAAATTAGTGACCGTTTTTCGTGGAAATTCGGCGTGTGAGAGTAGCATAGCCATTTTGATGTATATAACTAGTTGAGAATGAGTTTTGGTTGAAGGGAAGTGAAAATGTGAAATTTTAATAAAAATGGCAGATTCGGTTATTGGCAGTTTTCGCCTATCTACGGCCTACCGATTTAAAATCCGTCTTGGGATGTTAAACTAGGTTCCTAAGGAATGTTTAGCCACTTGAATCGCTCGATTCCGTTGGCGGACGCAAAAGTTATGCACATCCGAACGTTGGGCTGGTTTTCAGCCAAACCGAACCAATGAACCGTTTTAGTTGAAATTTCGTGAGTGAAGTCAGAGAAGGTTGTTTTTTTTAGCTAGTTGGTAAATGTTGGGATAAATACTGATGAGAAATTGGTTGTGTTTTAGGTTGAGGCTTTCTGTTGGCAAAGCTGTGCATCGAGCGAGCTTAGTACGCTAGGTAAGTAGTGCATGCATGTGTTTTGCCCAAGTGGGCCTACACTGTATAACTTGAGGGTTTATGTGATTGATTGTGCTGTGCGTGCGTCAAATCATATTTTTAAAAACGGGAACGAAAATGATTTTTAGCATGTTTTGATGTATGAGGTGAGACGTGTGGCGGTGGTACCGCAGATCCCGCTAGTGTGCGGGCCGGTGCTTCACCAGTCGCGGATCCTACTCGAGGGGTGAGCCGGCTGGGCCGTCATGCGGCGTGAATGTCTTGACGGTGAGGATATGGGCAGTGGTACCGCGGATCCTACTAGTGTGTGGGTCGGTGCAACACCAGTCGCGGATCCTACTCGAGGGGTGGGCCGGCTGGGCTGTCGCGAAACGTGTGTGTGTGGCAACTGTGGCCCCGTGCTGGGGAGACTGGGACTGGGGCGACGTGTCAGGGTGTAGAGTGGCGCGAGGTACACCCTTACCCTGATGTGGTTGCCGTGTGGTGATGCGTGGGTGTAGCTTGTGGGCCTCGTTGCTGGGGAGTCCGGGACGGTGGCGACGTGTCAGGGTGTAGGGTGGCGTGAGGTTCCTCCTTACCCTGGTGCGGCTGCACTACGCGTCACAGATGTGACAACATGAGTGTGAGTGTAGAGACTGCATGTGATAGGATTGCATTGTCGGCTTTTACTTTCATATCGCATTACTTATTGAGCGTTAGGCTTATGTTGTGTGTTCTGTGGTGTAGGTGCTGACGATACCGCTGGTGAGCCTCGAGTGCCTAGTCCTGAGGCGTAGGATGGTTGGCGGCGTGCGACTGTGGCACCGGATGGCGGACTTTTGTTAGGGCGACCCGACCCGTGGAGATGGTAGGTTGTGGCCTGGTCGGTTTGTGAGGTTTCTTTCTTTTGCGGTGATTATGTACGGGGGATGAGATTGGTTGTTGTATATGAGTCAGCGTATAGGTATATGGAGTGCGTGTGATTTTGGTGACGTACGCAAATATTTTTCATGTTAGAGAATGATATTACTCTATACTGGAGACTTTCTTCATTTGTATTTGATGGATTTTCGTCGTCTTCTTACTCTGATTTGGTTAGGGTGATTTCTCTGGATGATGGATAGATAAACATTATTGGATTATGGTGAATTGTGTGCAGGGTTTAAATTTTGGGATAGTCAGTTTTTAGCCGTTACTTTGCCGAAATTTCGGGAGAGAGGTTGGGAGTCTAGGAGATACGAAATAGGTTGAGGTGTGAACAGTAAATGCTAGAAAAAGGTAGATGAGCGTGGAAGTGCGGCGTGATCGCAAGTGCGCGGGGCACGCGGCCCTGCGGGTGCACACGGGACATGCGGCGCCGGGTGAGGGCGTGCGTGCGGACATGCTGTACAGAGGCAGGGTGCGTGGGGCACGCGGCGCTGTGAGCGGGCGCGAGATACAGTGACGTTGGGTTAGCACGTGTGGCACCGCGAAGGTGTACGCGGGGTGTCGGAGTGGAGACGTGAGTGCTTGGGACCGGACTGGGTAGTTCGTGGGGTGCGTGGGATTCTTTCCTAGGATTTCAAGTCTTACCGTTTTATCTCAAATTGTTTTAAATGGTTTTCTTTTCTGCTGCGTAGTTTTATGTTGAGGACTTCGTGTTTCCTCTTCGGGACGCGAGTTGTTTTTTTTTAATCGAGTTGGAAAATTTTCATACTCATAAATGTTCTTTTGAAAATGATTTGAAAACGAAAGGGGTATTGAATTAAGTTAGTTATGTCAAGTGTTAGTGTGTGTGTAGTGTGTAGATGCACTGTGGCGCACCGAGAACGCGGGGTTTTTTTTTCTCGGGGTGTTACACCGGTGCTTCACCAGTCGCGGATCCTACTCGAGGGGTGGGCCGGCTGGGCCATCATGCGGCGTGAATGTGTTGACGGTGAGGATATGGACAGTGGTACCACGGATTCTACTAGTGTGTGGGCCGGTGCAACACCAATTGCAGATCCTACTCGAGGGGTGGGCCGGCTGGGCTGTCGCGAAACGTGTGTGTGTGGCAACTGTGGCCCCGTGCTGGGGAGGCTAGGACAGGGGCGACGTGTCAGGGTGTAGAGTGGCGCGAGATACACCTTTACCCTGATGTGGTTGCCGTGTGGTGATGCGTGTGTGTAGCTTGTGGGCCTCGTTGCTGGGGAGTCCGGGATGGTGGCGACGTTTCAAGGTGTAGGGCGGCGTGAGGTTCCTCCTTACCCTGGTGCGGCTATACTACGCGTCACAGATGTGACAACATGAGTGTGAGTATAGAGACTGCATGTGATAGGATTGCATTGTCGGCTTTTACTTTCATATCGCTTTACTTACTGAGTGTTAGGCTTATGTTGTGTGTTCTGTGGTGTAGGTGCTGACGATACTGCTGGTGAGTCTCGAGAGCCTAGTCTAGAGGCGTAGGATGGTTGGCGGCGTGCGACCGCGGCACCGGATGGCAGATTTTTGTTAGGGCGACCCGACCCGTGGAGTTGGTAGGTTGTGGCATAGTTGGTTTTGGAGGTTTTCTTCTTTTGTGATGATTATATACAGTCAATGAGATGAGGTGTATATGTGTCAGTGTATAGTATATGGAGTGCGTGTGATTTTGGTGACGTACGCAGATATTTTTCATGTTAGAGTATGATATTACTCTATACTGGGGAGTTTCTTCATTTGTATTTGATGGATTTTCGTTGTCTTCATACTCTGATTTGATTATGGTGATTTCTTTGGATGATGGATAGATAGGCACTGTTAGTTTGGTGAGCTGTGTGCAGGGTTTTTAAATTTTGGGATAGTCAGTTTTTAGCTGTTACTCTGCCGAAATTTCGAAAGAGAGGTAGGGAGTCGAGGGAATATGGAATGGGTTGAGATGTGAGTAGTGAATCCTAAAGAAGGGTAGATGAGCGTGGGAGTGCGGTGTGATCGCAGGTGCGCGGGGCACACGGCCCTGCGGGTGCTCACGGGTCGTGCGGCGCCGAGTGAGGGCGTGCGCGCGGACGTGCTGTACAGTGGCAGGGTGCGTAGGGCACGCGGCACTGTGAGTGTGCGCGAGACATAGTGACGTGTAGTTGGCACGTGTGGCATTGCGAGAGTGCACGCGGGGTGTCGAAGTGGGGACGTGAGTGCGCGGTACCGGATTGTGTAGTTCGAGGAGGGCGTTGGATTCTTTACTAAGATTCTAAGTCTTACCGTTTTATCTTAAACTGTTTTAAATGTTTTTCTTTTCCGCTGCGTATTTTTATATTAAGGACTTCGTGTTCCCTCTTCGGGACGCGAGTTGTTTTCGAATCGAATCGAAAATTTTTCATACTCACAAATGTTCTTTTGAAAATGAAAGGGGTAATAAATTGAGTGAGTTATGTCAAGTGTTAGTGTACGTGTAGTGTGTAGACGTACTGTAGCGCACCGGGAACGTGTGGGTTCTCGGGGTGTTACAAATAAATTTACTCAAAATATCTCATATTTTTAAAATTTATTAACTTACCGAAAATTTTGGTCAAAATATAACTAACACATTTAGTTATATTTTCATGAATGTAACCCACTATTTTATATTTATGAAACTTAACTTATAGTTACCGCCTTAGGGTCAGACAACTATAAAATACATTTCATATATCCTATCTCTAAGATACTAACCTCGGTATTGATCTAAATGAACACTCTCCTTAGGGAGAATGAAAATCAAAGTCATCTCGGAGCCCCACTTAGATCTCACGATGTTGTGTCAACAGTGGAGACCATGGAATGTTACGCCTAACTTACCGCTCCCTTTCATTATTTTGAATTAGTGATTATAAAATATCAAATATTCTCTAATAATGATAAATTAATCATATTAATTTCTCATAACTTAAATTATTAATCTTATAATTATATTATAAAATTAATAATTTCAAATAATCAAATTATTTGAATTTTGAAAAATAAAATTAATTTTTAACAAATTAAAAATTAATTTATTTTACATTCTTGCGTAATTCATTAAAATGAATCAATATTAGTTTTAATCAATTAAAACTAATTTATTTAATAAACTCTTCATTTAATTAATATGCAATTTAATAAATGTTTAAATGCATGACATGTGAGAAATTTAAAATAAATCTAAACTTGCAAAATCTATATGATATGTGAATGCATGACAATATAACAAATTTTATCAACATAAAAATAAATGAAATAGTGACCGGGTTGACTTAGAGGTTTTTCTAAAATTACAACCACAAAATTAAAATAAAAATAAACTTAAAATCTAAATCTCAGAGTCATTTTCAAAAATTCACAAATCAAATTTATGAATTCGCATTCGTATGTGCATCATCATCTGTTTTCGTCAATAGATCAAATCTGTGCTAAAAACTTCATCCATAACCTTGTAGTTTCAGATCTTCATCGTAAGATTACAAATTAGATATAAATGAAAAATGCATAAATTAAATAAATCCTAACCCAAATCACCAACTTAATTTTGATAACTATTTCATGTCATGCAAAATATACATCAACAGTATATATTTATAATTATATAAAATACATAAAATATAATTCTAACACATATCACAATTTACATTAAATTGTATTATCAAAAATATTTTTAGACTAATAAAACAATAGCTCTGATACCAATTGTTGGTTTTCGTGGTCTCTACGCATGACGAAGTTCACTATTACTTATAATAATAGTGACATGTATTACCCACGTGATTTTAAAACTATTTTAAAATCACAAAAACAATAAATTTTAATCGTTAGTCTTAAAAGAAAAATATTTTTGAGAAATATATATTTTTTAAAATGTAAACAATTTACATTGAGAAAAATTATTACATATTTATTGTAAAATAATAAAAGAAAATATCTCTTGGAAAAAAAATTTTACTCAAATACTGTCGTCTGATCTTAACAGATTTAACTCAAGATCAAGTGTTTTTCTCAATGATTTTAAAATCGTCGAGTCTTCTCCAAAAATCTTTACACTTAAATTTCCTGACGTGTGGGCGTGCAGTTTACAAGAATAACACACTCTTATATTTGTTAAGAGATGTGTTCTCAACACATGAGACATCTCTTTTCGATTTTAGAAAACGTTTTCCTAAATCTGAATATGGGAAATGTCACACATTTTCTCTTAAACGGATTAGATCTCTCTTTTTTCTTTTTTGTCTTCTCTTCAAGTCATTTTCTGTCAAATCACATTTGATAATTTTTATAGATCTATTTTAAAATTAATTTTCAGATTTATTTTAATAAAAATTAATTTTTAAAAAATAAATCTTATCTAATAAAATTTAATTTGATTAGTAATTGATTTATCTAATAAATCAATTTATCGATAAATCATATAATCTAAAAATAATTTTTAGAATATATTTTTGAAAATAATTTTTCAAGATAATCTCATCTTATGAGATTTTTCAGATCTACTTTTAAATAATCAACAAACTATAAGTCAATCGTTGATCAAATCTAATCTGATCAGATTTTTCAGATCTACTTATATTCGAATTTCAAAAATTTGATTTAATAGTTTGTTGAATAATTAACTTCAATTAAATTTGAAGATCAAATCTCATCTGATGAGATTCTTCAAATTTAATTCAAACACTTAAAACAATCTCAGCTAATGATATATTTTATTTTGAATTCAAAATATAAAAATTATTTATATATTTTGAATAATAACATATTCATTTGAGTGTCTATAAATAATTAATCATTTATATATTTATTTTTGTAATGTGAAAATTAAATAATGATATAAGATAACAGAGAGACCGATGAACCTGTAGTTCTAATCTTCAATAATATTTGTTAATTAATATAAACTCTTTATATTAAATAACACAATTATTAACTCTAGAGTAATTATACTAAATACCTAGAGTTGCACTCTTAGAAATATAGAGTATATTTACTCAAAGTAATGTTCATTTATATAGTCATTACATATGTATTAATCCTCCATTAAGATTCGTTATAGAGCTAGGTATAAAATTTGTTAATCTCTCATATTATATCTTTATCCTTAACTATCATTAGTTTTTAATTGAATAATTAATTCATAACATTTATAAATTGCGCGCTAATTATTCAATCCCTAAACAAACAAACAAGGGAATCTTGTATTCATTGTATCAATATGTTAGAATTCTCAGCTACTCATTTAATTTATTTTCAAAATACAAGATTTATGTAATGTAAGTCATACAAAATTTTACCGAGTAAATCAAAAAATAAATTAAAATGAAATAAGAGTCTACTAAATACAATGAATTAAGATCATACATATATGGCCATCATTATGATAAAATTAATTGTTGTTTATTTAATGGATATTATAAGAGTAATATAATTTCATATGGTACAGTCTTATATAATCATATTATATAAAATACAATCACTTTATGTCGCTACATATATAGTCAGAATATGACTATACGTTATCAACGAAATGAACTGTATTTATGACTTTAGTAATTTGAAAATCATATTCTTCAAATATAAGTCACGGACTAATATAATTATTTTTTTTAAATTTAATCCTATATATATGAATATATATGTAAATTTAAAATTGTACAAATAATCAACGATTTTTCTTTGAATTTATAAAGTACATCGAATAATGCAAATATAAAAATTAATTATAAAAGTTATTCATTAATTACAGCAAAAAAATATTTATAATATTTATTTGTTGGATACATTATTTTCAACACTATAAATTTGTAAAAATCATATTCAAGTAGTAACACTTCCATCCGAAGTTTTCAAGATAGATGATTGGCAGCAGTGATATTGTTGGTGTTGATGATGATAAGAGGTTTTGTAGGCTCTTAAACTAGAAGTAGGAGTAGATTACAGGATATTATGAAGAAGATTAAGCGTCTGCATAGCCGAATAGTTGTATTACGGAACAGTTTCAGTTCGACCACATTCGATTAAGTTGTAGGTGTTGGATTAGAAATTTGATTAGACCGTTAGGAGTTAGACGTCCTCAGGAGTCCATAGCATTTCGAATCGTCTAAATCGGACAAGTATTGGATAAACTATGCTTTTCCGAATTTGATCAGAAATTGTGTAGGATTTCGGGTTTAGTTAGGAGTGACAGTTTAGTAAGAGTTTATGATTTCTGTGTTAGACTTTAATTAGTTGGACGAAGTGGAATTAATTGATGTGTGTTTTATAGGTTTTCTAGTTAGCGTGCTAAGTTACGAAAGAGTTGCTAAGGACACCAGGTAAGTAGTGTAGTAGGTGTTTTGCCTTCGGGCCTACATCACAGTTCGGTAGGATGGATGCACATTTATTTTATGTTATGCTTTAGTGATTATGCATCATGGTTTTAAAATACGAGAACGAAACGAAAATGAATTTTCATGTTTTTACGGAATGAAACAATAGGATGAAATGTCATGAACGAAATGAGAAGATACATAAGAAGATAATAAAAGTGGGATTGAGTGGTCTTGTACCCGGAGGTGGACCGCGAGGTGTATCACTTCTTCCCCCGCTTTACGTGGTGGCCTTGTCCCGAGAAGTGGACCGCGAGGTGTGTCACTTTACTAGATCGAGGTTGGCCTTGTCCCGTGAGGTGGACTGCGGTGTGTCACCTTGATCTAGCACGTAAAGAAGAACGCAGTAGTAAGAAGATAAGGAAGACGTAAGAAAGAAACTAGAACGAAATTAGAGACGAAATTGTAGAAACTGCATATGTTATAATGTGGTTGAATTCAGTGTTTAAGTTTTTACATACATTACTTACTTAAAATTAGGCTAATAGATGAGTTCTGTGATATAGGTGATGAAGTTATAGCTGGTGAGTACTTAGAGCGTTCCCAGGACTAGAAGACAGTTGAATGAGCGCGCTCTTGGACGGTTTGACAATTGTTAGAGCGTTTTGACCAAGGCAGGGGTATGTAAGGGAGTTTAGTTAATTCGAGTTTAATTGAAATTGTTCTGAGTCGTTTTGAGTTGTGATGAGTCAATTGGAGTCATGTGGACATATAGACGATTTCAAACTTTAGTAGTTGTTTTTCCATGTAAATAATGATTTTGAGTTGATGGAAAAATGTACGTTTTAATATTTTATCATTGAGTCGAATTTCAGTGGTTTTTTTTAGAGAGTTTAAGGTTTTTAGAGAGTTTAAGGTTTTTAGGCAGAATTCTCTGAAAGAAGTGTCGACCTATAGGCTGAGTGGTCGACCAAACCCAGCAAGTGTCGACCAGTATTCAGGAAGTGTCAACCGAAATTAGCCAGTCTCGACTGCGGGGGTGGACCTGTGAAGGCAAAATCGACCAACGTGTAGACCGGTGCATGCAAGTGTCGACCAGTAGTGTAAAATAGGCAGAAGTGTCGACCTCAGGGATCAACCGACGGGGACAGAGAGAAATGTAGTGTTGACCGGTGCATGCAAATGTATACTGGTAGTGTAAAATAAGCAGAAGTGTCGAGCTCAAGGATCGACCGATGCGGACAGAAAGAAATGTAGTGTCGACCAGTGCATGCAAGTGTCGACCGATAGTGTAAAATAGGTGGAAGTGTCGACCTCAGTAATCGACTGACGCGGACAGAGAGTAATGAAGTGTCGACTGGTGTTCACAAGTGTCGACCAATAGTATCGACTGGTGAAAACAGAGGCAAAACAAGTGTCGACTGGTGTTTGAGGGGGTCGACCGAAAATGATTTTTATGTTTTAGAAAACTTGAAACGTTATTCAAATTAATTTTTAACGAACTCTTCTGCTGCAATGATTTTAAACACTTTAGTCGAGGAACAAAAGTTTAAATTTTTGCACGAATTTTACTCGAGTGTATTTGAGTGAGTAGTAGTGAGCATACTGGGAATTGTGAGTCTAACGACCCGAAAATCCTCCATTATTCTCGGTTCGCTACAAACTATTACTTGTTACTATCACTCATTTCCTCTACTAAATATTTCCTAGAAATTGGAAAGCTTTATTTTTCGACCAAAAATGACTTTTCTTTTTTTAATTTACTCAAAACGACTTCCAAAAGAATACGCATAAATGCCGGAGTGGAAACTCGTTTAAAATCGGGTTAAAAAAATTTCGCCTTTAAAACATAAAAATAAAGAGACCGGTCGACACCTGCAAGAGCCGGTCGACACTTAAGTTGTCTCGAGTTTTCATCGGTCGACACTGACAAACGCCGGTCGACACTACATATCTCTCGGGTCTTTTCATTGGTCGACACTAGAAATCCCTGGTCGACACTTTTATACTAAGATAAGAGAGCGGTCGACACTTGCTTTTTGTAGGTCGACACTTTGACCCTCTCTGCCCTCACAGGTCGTCCCCCGCAGTCGACACTCTCGCTGTATTTGCACTAACCGGTCGACACTCACGGTCACCGGTCGACACCTCGTTCCTCTCTGTTTGCGCAGCTCGACCCTCACGGTCGACATCGCTGCCAATTTTACACAGACCGGTTGACACTTGTAACTAGGGGTCGACACCTACTTCGACTCTGCCCTGCACAGGTCGAGCCTAGCGGTCGACACTCACGCTCTATTTTACTCTAACCGGTCGACACCTATGGACTTCGGTCGACACTTTGTACCTCAGAAACTTTAACAGAATTCAACAAAACAACACGGATTTTGACTAAACGTTTAAAAACCATAAATCCACTTCTCGACTCAATTTACAACCTGTTACGCACGCCAAAATACTCAAGCTGAATTCAAATCTCTCTTTTACATTAAAATAACTAAGTACGACTCAAATTACCTCACCACCCATACTTACACCTGCCATAGTCAAAACGCCTCAACAGCTGGCCCAGGCGTCCCACGAGTGTTCTCCTCCAACTGCCTCGTAGTCCTAGGTATGCTCGGGATACTCACTAGGTACTGGGTCGTCACCTACATCACAGAACTCAACTATTAGCCTAATGCTAAGTAAGTAATGCATATAAACTTAAACATTGTAAAACATTCACATCCTAACATATGCAGTTTCTACAGTTTCGTCTATACTTTCATTTTCGTCTCTTTCTTACATCTTCTTTATCTTCTTACTACTTCTTTATGTGCTAGATCGAGATGACACACCTCACGGTCCACCTCACTGGACAAGGCAAAACTCGATCTAGTAAAGTGACACACCTCGCGGTCCACATCACTTGACAAAGTCACCACGTAAAGCGGAGGAAGAGTGATACACCTCGCGGTCCACCTCGCGGACAAGGCCACTCAACCTCACCTTTATTTTCTCATTTCATTCGTCTCGTCACATCCTACTGTTTTACTTCATAAAAATATGAAAATTCAATTTCGTTTCGTTTCGTAATTTAAAACCATGATGCATAGAACAAAGCATAACATTAAGTAAACGTGCAATGTATCCTACTGAACTGTGATGTAGGTCCGAAGGCAAAACTCCTACTACATTACTTACTCGGCGTTCTTAGCACTCGTAATCCAAAATGTCGCTCGCAAACTGGAAAACCTATAAAACCGCATATCTATTAGCCTACTTTCTTTTAACTTCGTAAAATTTTAAAGGAATCAACCACTAAATCCTCACTCAGTCCAAACCAAAATTCTAACTAACGTTCTAACTAACCCTTCAAAAATTCATAATTCTGCCAATACTCGTTCGATTTGGACGATTCGAAATGTTACGGATTTCTCGTGACATTAAATTTCTAATGGTCTCATCAATTTCCTAATCCCACTCATACAGCTTAGCCAAATGTGGCCAAACGGAACCCGGGTTATTCGGTTATCTACACACTCAATTTTTTCCACAAAAGCTTATAATCCACTCTTATTCCTAGCTTCAACATCAACATATGTACAAAAACTAACTAAACTTCGTATCTCCTCCCTAGGGTTCACCCAAAACTCTCTCTAACTCCACTTTTACCGCTTAAAATAACGAAAATACTAACTATCTACCAAAAACTAATTAAAACTTACCAAAAATTTGAAGAATGAAGGGGAAAACGGTTGATCGTTGGCTGCTGAAAGGGAAATGCCGAGCCTGTCGTGCGGGAGAAGAAGAAGAAGAAGAAGAAGAAGAAGAG
>CM039525.1:10111035-10130839 GCA_022433055.1 Begonia peltatifolia | reverse complement strand
GGAACTCGTTTCTCCCCTCTATTTTATCTTATCTTTTTTTTTTTTTATAAATTATTTAATATAATTAATTCTAATTATCATTTTGCCCTCAACCATATCACTTTCGATAAATCTACTATACGGTAAGTGCTCGGATAAAATCTTAAAATTTCTCCTTCACCATTATTCTTGAAATAATCCTTTACCTAACGTTACAAACTTTCCGGGCTCAATTCCTATTCGAACCTCGCCGTTGACCGATAAGAAATTCAGAAAAAAATTGAATTAACTGAAATTTTTGAGGTATTACAGTGAGAGTTTTCGGGTCGCTATACAGATGGTATTAAAGTAGAGAGAGAGTGGGCAGACTGGAAATCGGCGAGTAGGTACTTTTCTGGGTCATTATAGTTGTGGTATCAGAGTCAAATAGTCAAACCGTTCAAACGATTATCTAACAGTGCCGATCGCTTCACGACGTGCTTCGACAACTGTAAGTGTTTAAGTTTAGCTTTAGTTACTAGATGTTTATGAGAGTAATTAACCCTTGACCAGGAAATTAGTCAAGATGTCTAGAGGGTACCAAGAGAGACAGCCGACTCGTGGAGCGAGGATGACTCGATGACGATGAGACGAGTTGGTGAATAGACAGTCTCAGCAATTAGGAATTTTGCTGAATCGAGAGGTTCAAGGAAGTGTAAGCTCTAGCTGTAGGCATGATCAGTTAGGTAACAGATTTCGGAGGTTACGACCACTGACGTTTGAAGGGCAGTCAGCAGACTCGACAGCTGCATAGGAGTGAGTCCGTACCATGGAAAGTATGTTCAAGTATGTGAAGGTAGAAGATGAGGATAAGGTTTTGCTAGCCACGTTTTATCTAGCGAAGGACGCCAGATTTTGGTGGGAGTCTGTGGAGACCACCATCGATGCACAATATATGACATGAAAGAAGTTTAAAGATGCCTTTTATGTATTTCAACATTACGGTACAGACAGCTAAGAGAATGGAGTTCCTACAGTTGAAGCAGATTGGGTCGGTAACCGAGTACAACCGGCAGTTTGCATCCTTGTCCTGGTTTGCTAGTAATTTGGTGAGCCGGAATGAAGACAAGGTGTTTCAGTTTGTACAGGGAGTAAAGCCAGAAATATATAAAGGAGTGAAAATAGTAGGAACTCAGGAAGTGCCATATTCGAGGGTTGTAGCAAAGACATTAGAAGTGGAAGAAGGCAAAATGAATGTGTTAAGCAGCGAGAAGCTTCTAGGAGATTTTTCAAGAAAGTTGCCCCACAATAGAGTAGAAGTGCTTCCCAGCAGCAGTAACAGAGAAGCACTAAAGTAGAAGTACCTCCCTGTAGTAAAAGTCCACAGGGGTCGGTGCAGTACCCCCATCTCCCAGTGCCCTAAGTGCTTGAGATATCATCTGGGCGAATGCAGACTAAACTCGGGAAAGTGCTACAATTGCAATGAAGCTGGACATTTAGCTAAAGATTGCCCGAAGCCCAGGGTGACTCGGTGTTTTAATTGCAACGAGGTGGGCCATGTTAGCAAAGATTGCCTAGCTTTGAAGAAGGGTCCAACGTGTACAACACCGAGGATATTCGCCATGATTGAGTTGGGCTACGATAACCAGCCAGCTATAGTGTTAGGTACCATATTGATAAATTCTATACCTACGTATACTTTGATTGACTCTGGTGCAACACACTCGTTTATTATAACTGCATTCGCGGTCAGATTAGATGTATAGCCTGTAGCAACGGACTATAACTATGAGGTGATGCTACCTTTTGGTGGACGTATGCATTCTAATCAAGTCGTACGAGATAGTATAGTGTCTGTGGGAGACAAAAATTTATTAGCCGATATCATTATTATGGGCATAATTAGATATGATGCGATATTGGGAATGGATTGGCTGTTCAAGCACTACGTTACAATCGACTGCAGGACGGGGACAGTAACCTTTTAACCTCTAGATGGTGAGAAGCACACCTTTCAGGTCGCGAGGCGTCTGTTAGTGCTCGTCAAGTTTTAATTAGTGAGTCTTTTAGTTTTCTCGCCAATGTTATTGATGTACGAGTTTCCAGGGAGTTAAAGCCTCAGGATATTTTGGTTGTTCAAGACTTCCCAGAAATTTTTCTAGATGTTTTGCCCGGTTTGCCTCCGGATTAAAAAATAGAGTTTGTTATACATGTATATTCAGGAGCTGAACCGGTATCGTAGAATAAAGCAATTAGAAGAGTTGGTAGAGACAGGATTTATACGCCCCAGTTTTCCACCGTGGGGTGCGCCGATCCTTTTCGTCAAGAAGAAAGATGGATCGTTACAGATGTGGATTGATTACAGGGAGTTGAATAAGCTGACGATTAAGAACAAGTACCCTCTGCCGATGATAGACGATCTATTTGATCAATTCCAGGGTGCACGAGTGTTTTCAAAGATTGACCTGAGATTGAGTTATTATTAGCTGAAGGTCAGGCCAGAAAATATTTCGAAGACGGCTTTGCGGACGCGATATGGGCATTATGAATTCATGGTGATGTCTTTCAGACGGACGAATGCTCGAGCTGCCTTCATGGACTTGATGAAAAGAGTATTTCATGATTATCTTGATAAATTCGTTATAGTGTTTATCGATGATATATTGGTGTACTCTCGTAGTGAGGAGGATCATAAAGAGCACTTGAGGTTGGTGTTGGAAACTTTGAAGCGGCACCAACTTTATGTGAAATTTTCTAAGTGCGAGTTTTGGCTGGATATGGTCCATTTTTTGGGTCATGTCAACTTGAGCGATGACATATCTATTGGTAAAGAGTGGCCGCAGCCAAAAAATGTCACGGAGATACGGAGTTTCCTCAGGTTAGCACGTTATTATAGGGGATTCATTAAAGGATTTTTGAAGATTGCCGTGCCTCTAACCTGTCTGACGAGGAAAAATGTGAAGTATTTATGGTCTAAAGATTGCGAACACAGTTTCCAAACATTGAAGCAAAAATTAACTACTGTTCCGATTTTGACGCTTGTTGCTGAGGACGGAAGATTTAGCATTTACTGTGAATGCTTATAAGATAGGTCTTGGGTGTGTGTTGATGAAGGAAGGGAATGTGGTAGCTTATGCCTCTAGGCAGCTGAAAACGTATGAACAGAACTATCCGACACACGACTTGGAGCTAACCGCGGTAGTTTTTGCGCTGAAAATTTGGAGACATTATCTGTATGGGCAGCTATGTGAGATACATTCAGACCATGAAAGTTGAAAATATATTTTCTCTCAGAAGAAGTTAAATATGAGGCAATGACAGTGGTTAGAGTTCGTTAAGGACTTTGACTTCGAAATTAAATACCACCCCACCAAGGCAAACATAGTGGCCGATACATTGAGCAAAATGACGGCATCCACTTCAGCCATGACTTCAGGCATGCCATTAGCTTTGGATGCGGAGTTTCAGAAATTCAACTTAGAGGTGGTGTCGAATGTGTCAGTCATGTTGTCAGCTATGTCTCTACAACCCACTATTTTGGAGAAGATTAAGTAGACCCAGAAGGATGATGCTGAGTGCAAGGAAATTAAATTAAGCATGACTTTTAATGACAGGTCGGAGATCAATTATTCAGACGATGGAATTCTCAAGTTTTTGAATAGGTGGTATGTTCTGAATAATGAAGAGCTATAAAGGGAGATATTATCTAAAACTCATTATTCTAAGTTTTCTGTACATCCAGCAAGCACCAAGATGTACAAGGATCTTAAGCAGTATTACTGGTGGCCTAATATAAAGAGGACTGTGGCAAAGTACGTAGAGATGTGTTTGATTTGCCAGCAGATTAAGGTTGAACACTAGAGGCTAGCAGGAAAGCTTCAACCATTGCTCATCCCTGAATGGAAATGAGAGCAGATATTAATGGACTTTGGTGTCGGATTGCCTCAGACAACAAAAGGTTATGATGACATATGGGTGATCGTGGATCGGTAAATCAAGTCATCCATTTTCTGCCAGTAAAGATGACATATTCTATAGACCAATTTGTCGAGCTGTATATTCAAGAGATCGTACGATTACACAGAGTTTTGACTTCAATTGTGTCAGATAGAGATCCCAGATTTAAATAAAAGTTTTGGAAGAGTCTGCACAAAGCTATGGGTATGCAACTCAATTTTATCACGGCATTTCATCCTCAGACGGACGACCAATCAGAGAGGACTATTCAGATGTTGGAGGATATGCTTCGAGCTTGCGTACTAGAGTTTCAGGGTTCATGCAGCAAGTACCTACATTTGGTGAAGTTGTCGCTTTCAGGCTACGATAGGTATGACTCCTTATGAAACTCTGTATGTGAGAAAGTGCAAGTCTCCATTATATTGGGACGAAGTCTACGAAGAAGCATTGATTGGTCCAGATATTGTGCAACAAACTGCAGAAAATGTTGCATTTATTAGACAACGGATCTTAATAACTCAAAGCCGACAGAAAAGTTATGCAGATCATCGGAAGAGAAAGCTAGACTTTGAACTGGACCACGAAGTGTTCCTAAGGATCTCTCCATTCAAAAGAGTTGTAAGATTCAGAAAAAAAGGCAAGTTAAACCCCAAATACATTGAGTCGTTTCTTATTACGAAGAGAACAAGGAAAACAGCTTATTACACGATTCCACCTCAAAGGCGTCGTGTTTTACCCACAAACGAAACAGAAAAACAAAATATAAGCAGAAAACCGAATGCTGTCCGATGAGCAACCTTTTAGGCTCTTGGCATAACGATCTTCCTAAGGAAGACGGTGGTAAACGGGACCGGTTTCTGGCTACTCTCTTCGTGTATCCTTCTCTGAAAAAGGGAGGGAAGACGAGTGGAACGATGGCTATTCAAGCAACCTCGGGCTTGAAAGCTCAAGGAGATGAACTCCTTCTCGGTTCTTGATCGAACCGAGTCTTACCGTTTACCAAACTTCAACTACTTTGGCTGAACACAAAATGGCTATTTCTCATATATTCAACAACCTTTACACACACCAATAGCCATGTATTTATAGACCTAGGGCGGCTAAAGGTTAGAATGAACTTGGGCTTCGAAATGGGCCACATGGTTGGCCATTCTTGGTCAACTTGCACACCAGATCACTCTTCACGATTTGGCCCATTTGTTGCATCAGTGGGCTGCTAAACTCCAGCCCAGTTGTTGCTTCTAACCACCATCTAACTTAACATACATCTAATCCTAATGCCTAAGGATGCATGCAATTATAAAACATTACAGAAAGGTGAATGTTTGCCAACAAAAACATAAGGCGAATGTTTGGCGAATAAAATTCAATTACAAATTAATTCTGAGGGAGACAAATCCCTTCTTCATGTGCTTCCACCTTTAGCTCCCATGATAGCAAGTGCAAGGGTTGATCCTTGTCCTTTGTGCTCGGGTCCCATTTCAAATCCGTAAAGAGACATTCAACACCTGTAATTCCTGCAAAAGAATTGAACTTGTTAGTTAACAGGTTGGATAAAGTTCGTGCCTTGGTTTGTGATCGAGTGAGGGCCCTCTGGGGCACATCCTCCTCCCCAGGTAATTGAGGATTTGACCTCAAATCCGTTAATGGGGTCGCTTCAATGTCATCATCGTCTCCTTTGTATGGCGAGAGATCTTGGACATTAAAGGTGGAGAAAATTTCGTAGTCGCCGAGTAGCTCTATCTTATAGGCGTTATTGTTGATTCTTTCTAAGACCTTGAATGGTCCTTCTGCTCTCGGCATCAACTTGGATTTCCTTTTAGCGGGGAACCTTTCTTTCCTTAGGTGCAACCAAACTAAGTCTCCTTCATTAAAGATAACTTCGCGTCGTCCTTTATTAGCATGTTTGGCGACCTTGTTGTTGCTCTTTTTGATGGCTTTGCGTACAGTCTTATGCAATTCCTTAATTCATTCCGCCTTGTCCATTCCTGATGGATTAGTTAAGTCTGTAAAAGGTAATGGAACAAGATCTAACAGTCTATGGATTAAACCCATAGGCAACCTCAAAGGGCGATTGCTGAGTAGTGGAATGAAGGCTGCGGTTGTAGGCAAACTCCAAGCCTGGGAGTACTATATCCTAGTTAGACAGTTTCTTACCTACAATAGTGCGTAAGAAGGTACCTAGGGTCCTGTTGACGACTTCCGTTCGACCATCAGTTTGGGGATGAAAGGATGTGCTGAAACACAACCTAGTCCCCAACGTTTTCCACAAAGTGCTCCAAAAGGTGCTCAGAAATTTAGTGTCTCTATCCGACACGCTCTCTTTAAAATATAGATTAGCTATTAAGACAGAGTCATTGTTCGTGGCACAAGGAAGGAAATGTGCCATCTTGGAGAACCGATCCACGACCACCATTATAGAGTCTTTATTCCGGGCAGTCCGTGGTAGACTAAAATGAAGTCCATACTAACCTCTACCCAAGGGTGTGATGGGACGAGTAAGAGCATGTATAAACCTTGAGGCAGAACTTTACTCTTAGCCTTCTTGCAAATCACGCATGTCTCCACCATGCGATGCACATCTTTCATCATGCGAGGCCAATAGAAGTGTTCCTTAAGCGATTCTAGGGTCTTTTTCTCACCGAAGTGACTTGCTAGGCCTCCGCAATGAGCTTCTTTTACTAGGCATTGTCTTAAACTACCTTGGGGAATGCACAACTTTCCCGCTTTAAGTAATAGCCATCCATGAGGCGATATTCACCTTTGGCCTTGTCCATACACTTGATGTAATAAGGTCCAAAATCGGGGTCAATTTCATAGGTATCCTTAATCCATTCAAAACCAAAGAACCTAACCCCTGATTCGGTGAGTAGAATGTGTTTTCTAGAGAGGGCATCAGCCACGACATTATTCTCTCTTTTCAAATACTTAAGGATGTATGGAAACCTTTCTAAGAACTCCACCCACTTGGCATGTCTCTTGTTCAGCTAGTGCTGACTCTTGATATGTCTTAGTGCCCGGTGATTAGTGTTGATAACAAATTCCCGAGGTAGGAGGTAATGCTGCCAATGTTCTAAAGCACGTATAACTGCGTAGAATTCTTTGTCGTTGGTTGAATAATTTAGTGTGGGTCCTTTCAACTTTTTGCTAAAGTATGCCATGGGTTTGCCATCTTGCATAAGCACAGCTCCTATGCTGACTCCAGATGCATCTCTTTTGACCTCAAAGGCCTTGTTGAAATCCGGGAGGACAAGTACTGGGGAATGACACAATCTGTCTTTGATGAGGTCAAAGCTCTTTTGACACGCCGGGGTCCAAGAGAACTCTTTCCTTTTCTTAGTGTAATCGGTAAGCGGAGCAACTATCGAACTGCAGTCTTTAATGAATCTTCTATAAAACGAGTCTAGCCCGTGAAAGCTGCGTATTTCTATGATAGAATTCGGTATAGGCCAATCCTTGATGGCGTAGATCTTTTCCTCGTCCGCTTCCATCCCGTCTTTTGAGATGACAAATTCGAGAAAGTACACCTTGTCCTGTGCGAAAGAGCACTTCCCTAAGTTACCAAATAGTTTAGCTTTTCTAAGGGTCTGGAGGAGGGCGTTAAGGTGGGAGAGGTGTTGAGTGAGATCCACGCTATACACGAAGATGTCATCGAAGTATACCACGATAAATTTTCCTAAGTACTCTTTAAGCACATGGTGCATGAGTCTCATGAACGTACTTGGGGCGTTAGATAAATCAAAAGGTATTACCATCCATTCGAATAATCCATATTTTGTCTTAAAGACTGTCTTCCACTCGTCACCTTCCCTCATCCTGATCTGATGGTAGCCGCTCTTAAGATCTATTTTAGAGAAAATGGTGGCTCCATTCAGCTCATCCAACATGTCCTCGAGCCTAGGGATGAGAAATCTATACTTGATAGTAATTTGGTTCACGGCTCGGCTATCAACACACATCCTCATGGTGTCGTCTTTCTTGGGAACTAATAAGGAGGGTACTGCACAGGGACTCATGGACTCTCTTATGTAACCTTTATCCAAAAGTTCTTGTACTTGGTCCTACAGCTTCTTGGTTTCTTCGGGGTTCATTCGGTAAGTGGGTCTATTAGGCAGTACGGCTTCGGGTAGGAGATCAATTTGGTGTTCAATACCATGCAAGGGTGGTAGACCTTGGGGCAAGTCTTCTGAGAACACATCTTGGAACTGGTTAAGTAAATATTTAACGGCTTGAGGAATAACTCCTAGTTCTATAATTCTATCTCGAAAAAGTACTAAAATCAGGGGATCTCCTCTATGCACAGATGTCTCTGTCTCCTTCTTAGTCATGAATAAAGTAACCTTATCATTGAGTTCCTTTCTTGGAGCGTCATCTCTAGATATTTGTTTGGGGGTCATGAGAGCAAACTTAAAGGTCTTTCCTTCAAACTTAAGAGAATAGTAGTTAGTGTAGCCATCGTAGTTTACCCTTCTGTCAAACTGCCAGGGTCGGCCTAGGAGTAAATAACTTGCACTCATAGGCACAATATCGCAGAGGACCGTGTCCTTGTACTTCCCGAGGGAAAATTCAACTTTCACTTGCTTGGTAACCTTGATATCATCCCTATCATCTAGCCAACGTAGCTTGTAAGGGTGGAGGTGAGTGTTGGTCTTTAGGTCTAACTTGGTCACTAACTCCGTGGAGGCTACGTTAGCACAACTGCCTCTGTCTATAATCAGGAACATAACTTATCCTTGATGAAACACCTGCTATGGAAGATGTTCTCACGCTGACAGTCTTCTCCAGAATTCTTAGTGACGAGAACACGTCTTCTTACCATAAGCATAGGTCCTTCAGGGGCGTGGAAAACTTCCATTTGGGAGTCACTATCCTCCTCATCTTCTTTTACACCTTCTCGCTTATCTTCGCTCGTAAACTATCCCGTGTCTTCTTGGAGGTTCATCGCTCGTCTATTAGAGCACTGAGCCATGAAATGACCCAGGCCATGACACTTAAAGCATTTAAGGTCTTACGATCTAGGGGAATTGACACTCTCTACTAGGGTCTTATTGCTTGATTCTTTGGGTGGCCAACTACGTGGAAACGGTTTCTTTCCCTCAGCTTTGGTGAAAGTTTTGTTTGGTTCTGGTTGCGGAGGGGTGATCTTAGGAGTAGTCTTGAGCGAAAATTTCTGGGTGAAGCTAGCTTTTCTCTTCCTACTAAGTTATCGCTCTACTTTCATGGCCATTTGTACTACCGCGTCAAGGGATTCTAGGGGATGCAGCTCAATAATGTCTCCTATATCTTGGTGCAATCCTCGAACAAATCTTGCAAGCAGTTGCTCTTCAGGCTCGTCCATATCTCCACGAATCCTAAGGGTCTCAAACTCAGTAAGGTACTCTTCAACTGATCGACCCCCTTGTCTCAGGTTTTGGATTTGTAAGAATAGCTCTTGTCGGTATTGGCTGGGTATGAATCGTTTGGTCACGAGGGACTTCATCACTCTCCAAGTGGTGACAGGGTCGTCTCCTATCTTCTGTCTTTGGGATTTAATGTTGGCCCACCAGAGGGCCGCGTATCCCGTGGGCTCGACCGAAACTAGTTAGATTTTAACCTTATCTGAATAGTTATAGTAGTCAAAAACTTTCTCCACTTTATCTATCTAATCTAGAAAGGTGTTACCGTCGCACACGCCATTGAATGAAGGAACATGCAACTTAATGTTCCTAAGATCGTCTAAGTCCTTTCGACGGCTAGACCTGAAATTCTCTTATTTGTCTAGGGTCCACTCATCATCATTATGATAGTCAAAGTCTTGGAACCTCCTTCTTGGGTTAGGTGGCCTCTCACTCATTAGGGAAGGATCCTGGTCGGGAAATCTTCTGGGAGGGTATTCAGTTCTCCTAGGGTTATCAGGTTTCATCCTAGGAAGGTCATCTCGAGAGGGTTCTCTAGAGTTAATCTTATTGAGGTTATCCATTATGAATTTCATAGCAAGGGTTAAGTCTTTGAGTTGTTGGCTTAGATTACTAACCTCTCCGTTAGGTCCATTTAGTTATCCTTGAAGGCTGGACTCTCCCTCTTGATGGGTATGAGTCTCGGGTTGGGGAACGTCTTTACCCTGGTTCAGTTCTTGAGTCATAGTATCGGGGTTTAATTCTCGGTTGAGTGCACTACTAGTCTTCATGTGACTTCTTAAGGTTATAGGAGAAACATGTGTTGTTACGCTAGATTGACGCTAAGTGTTAGGAAGGAGGGAAAAATTTAGTGGATCCCAAATGCTTAAACTTGGAACGCAAATTTGAGGGCTTAAATGACCATTTTTGGAAACCAAGGGTAGTTGTCATAGGCAGAGCATGTAACACTATCGTAGAGCTCTGAGAGAGTTTCGAATTAATGTCTTACGGGCGAAAATCTGACGCCCGTAGCAAAAGTTATGATAGTTTTAAGTTCAAGGGGTCAAACCTACCAAAACAACTAGCGAACTAGGCATAAAGCTTTACCAGGGTATTAACACATTTTGATAAACATGTTTTTCCTTTAGTGTTTATATCATGCATCAACTCAGTTATCATTAAACCACACAGTAAGAATATAATAACATAATCACAGAGATTACAGGGTGTGTGCAAATCATATAGGATATCCGATTAGGCAAGTAAACAAAGTATTCTGCCAAAGTAATTATGCCAAGGTGTTAGCAAGCATGGAATGAGGCAACAAATAACATAATCAGCACAAAAACAGTATTAAATCACCAGGTACAGAGCAGCAACAGAATGATTGTTCCGAATAAGGTAATAACACTAGCTGCTACATAGCACACCCATATGCATAATAACATAAACGTACAATACCAATGGTTCAGCAATAGACACCTACCACCTGCACCTACCCTCTAACAGCAGCTAGGCTGTAGGGTGTTCTGTCCTCACTTGCACCTACCCTCAAACAGCAGCTAAGCTGTAGGGTGTTCTGGTCTCACCTGCACCTTCCCTCAAACACCAGCCAATCAGTTGAGTAAGACTTGTGCAGAAAACACAATACGATTATGAACATACGAATATGAACAGATCAACACATAAGTTTCTGTCTTTAAAGACTAAATGGTTTTGAGTTTTCGATTTTTAAATTTTGTCCAGTAATAACATATCTACGGTAGTGTTCAAGCTTATCCTTATATGTTAAACACAAAATTAATGGAACCGATTTCTGCCTTTTTCAAAACCAACGAACCAGAGAAGAAATGAAAAGTTTGCAGCAAACAAAATGTGTAAGAAAATCAATCCACTCGTTTGCAGACATTCAGGGGAAGCTATCCATGGCTCTGATACCACATGACACGATTCTACCTCGAATGTGTCGTGTTTTACCCACAAATGAAACAGAAAAACAAAATATAAGCAGCAAACCGAATGCTGTTCGATGAGCAACCTTTTAGGCTCTCGGCATAACGATCTTCCGAAGGAAGACGGCAGCAAACAGGACCTGTTTCTGGCCACTCTCTTCGTGTATCTTTCTTTGGAAAAGAGAGGGAAGACGAGTGGAACGACGGCTATTCAAGCAACCTCGGGCTTGAAAGCTCAAGAAGATGAACTTCTTCTCGGTTCTTGACCAAACCGAGTCTTACCGTTCACCAAGCTTCAACTACTTTGGCTGAACATAAAAGGGCTATTTCTCATATATTCAACAACCTTTACACACACCAATAACCATGTATTTATAGACCTAGGGTGGCTGAAGGTTAGAATGAGCTTGGGCTTCGAAATGGGCCACATGGTTGGCCATTCTTGGTCCACTTGCACACTAGATCACTCTTCAAGCTTTGGCCTATTTGTTGCATCAGTGGACTACTAAACTCCGGCCCAATTGTTGCTTCTAACCACCCTCTAACTTAACATACATCTAATCCTAATGCCTAAGGATGCATGCAATTATAAAACATTATAGGAAGGCGAATGTTTGCCAACAAAAACATAAAGCGAATGTTTGCCGAATAAAATTCAATTATAAATTAATTCCGAGGGAGACAAATCCCTTCTTCATGTGCTTCCACCTTTAGCTCCCACGATAGCAAGTGCAAGGGTTGATCCTTATCCTTTGTGCTCGGGTCCCATTCCAAATCCACAAAGAGGCATTCGACACCTGTTATTCATACAAAAGAATTGAATTTGTTAGTTAACAGGTTGGATAAAGTTCGTGCCTTGGTTTGTGATCGATTGACGACCCTCTGGTGTACATCATCTTACCTGCTACAACTACCAGCCTCAATAGATGAGATTCACAATGTATTCCATGTGTCCATGTTGAGGAAGTGTATTCGAGATCCTTCTCACGTTGTGGAGCAGCAACATATAGAGATTCAACCTTCTTTGACGTATGAGGAGAAGCCAATGGAGATTCTGGATTATGCAGTGAAGATCTTATGTAACAAAATGATACCATTGGTGAAGGTCCTATGGCGCAACCACAACGTAGAAGAAGCAACCTGGAAACGGCAACAGGACATGATAAGTTGATATCTAGAGTTGTTCAGGTAACAAATTATGAGACCAAAATTTCTTTAAGAAAGGTGGAATGTAACATCTGAAATTTTTCGCTAAAACAATTTTTAGATTTACGTAATTGTAATCGGCGGAGTTTTATTCGGAATCGAGAGCGAAGAATTTATGCTAGTTGGTAAAAAATTATTTTGAGGTTAATGGAGAGGAGAAGATTTGTACGAATCCAACCGAAAACGAACCAAGTAACCGTTCGGTTAAAATATTAGTAGTTGAGGGCAAAATAGTAATTAAGATTAACTATATTAAATAATATAATTATATATATAAAAAAAAAAACTCGTGAAGGAGGCAGCTCTCTGTTCTTTTTCTTTCTTACGCAAGAAAGCCCTCCTTTTTCGCTAAGTTCCTCCTTCAAGCAACGATCTTCTTTCATCGATCATCAATCCATGGTAAATCTTAGTTAGTTCTTAGTAGATAGATGATCCCTTAGTTGTTTTGAGCGATAAAAGTGAAATTAAGGAGAGTATTGAGTAGTTTTTTGTGAAATCAATGAGGGAGATACGAGATTTTGAGGGTTTGTAGTTGATTTTATCCGTGTATTGGTGTTAAAGCTAGAAGTAGGCGTAAATTAAGGGATATTATGGAGAAGATTGAACGTCTTGATAGCCGAGTACTCATATTACGGAACGGTTTCTGTAACGCCCCGAAAATCGTCCGTGATTCCCGGTTCGCTACCAACTACTACTCGTCACTATCCCTCATACCCTCTACTAAATATTTTCTAGAAATAGGGAAGTTTTATTTTTCGACTCAAAACGACTTTTTTTTTTATACTCAAAACGTCTTCCAAAGGAAATACATATAAATACCGCAGCGTAAACTCGTTTAAAATTGGTTTAAACAAACTTCATTTTTAAAACATAAAAATCAAGAGACTGGTCGACACCTGCAAGAGTCGGTCGACACTTAAATTGTCTCGGGTTTCCATCGGTCGTCACTGGTAAACACCGGTCGACACTACATATCTCTCGGGTCCTTCATCGGTAGACACCGGGGACACCGGTTGACACTTCTACCCCCATTTTAGAGAGGGGTCGACACCCGTTGTCACTGCCGACACCTTGATCCTCTCTGTCTGCGCAGATCGACATTCGCGGTCGACACTGCTGTCCATTTTACACGGACCGGTCGACACCTACTTTGGCTCTGCCCTGCACAGGTCGAGCCTCGCGGTCGACACTCCCCCTCTATTTTACACTGACCGGTCGACACCTATGGACTTCGGTCGATACTTTGCACCAAGAAACTTTAACAAAATTCAACAAAACAACACAAATTTTGACTAAATGTTTAAAAACCATAAATCCCCTCCTCGACTCAATTTACAACTTGTTACGCACGCCAAAATACTCAACCCAAATTCAAATATCTCTTTTACATTAAAATAACTACGTATGACTCAAAATACCTTACCACCCATACTTTCACCCGCCATAGTCAAAACACCTCAACAGCTGACCCAGTTGTCTCATAAGCATTCTCCTCCAACTGCCTCCTAGTCCTATGCATGCTCGGGATACTCACTAGCTGCTGCGTCGACACCTACATCACAGAACTCAACTATTAGCCTAATGCTAAGTAAGTAACACATAAAACACAATAAAATTAAACATCTCCTAACACATGCAATTTCTACAGTTTTGTCTCTACTTTCGTTTTCGTCTCCTTCTTATATTTTCTTTATCTTCTTACAACTAGGTTCTTCTTTACGTGCTAGACCGAAGTGACCCCATAGTCCACCTCACTAGACAAGGCCAACCCCAATCAAGTAAAGTGACACACATCACAGTCCACCTCATTGGACTGGTCCACCTCACTAGACAAGGCCGCCACGTAAAGCGGAGGAAGAGTAATACCCCTTTTACGATCCACCTCACTGAACCGATCCACCTCACTAGACTAGGTAATGCAAACCCACCTTTATTATCTTCTTACGTAGCTTCTCATTTTATTCATCTCATCACATCCTACTGTTTTATTTCATAAAAACATGGAAATTCATTTTTGTTTCGTTTCGTAATTTGAAACCATGATGCATATTACAAAGCATAACATAAAGTAAACGTGCAATGCATCCTACTGAACTGTGATGTAGGCCCGAAGGCAAAACTCCTACTACATTACTTACCTGGCGTCCACTCGTAATCCAAATCTCGCACGCTAACTGGAAAACCTATAAAACTGCACATCTATTAGCTCGACTTTCCATTAACTCCGTAAAACTTTAAAGGAATCAACCACTAAATCTTCACTCAGTCCACCAAAATTCTAACTAACGCTCCAACTAACCCGTCAAAAAAATTCATAACTCCGGCAATACTAGTCCGATTTGGACGATTCGAAAAGATACAGGCTTCTCGTGACATCTAGTTTCTAATGGTCTCATCAACTTCTTAATCCCACACATACAGCTTGGCCAAACTGGACCCGTTCCGTAACTCGAGTCGTTCGGTTATCTACACACTCATTCCTCTACATAAAACTTATAATCTACTCATATTCCTAGCTTAAACACCAACACGCAAATACAATTCGACTATAACCCCCAAATTTTGTATCTCCTTCCTAGGGCTCACCCAACTCTCTTTCTAATTCCACTTTTACCACTCAAAACGACTAAAGGACTAGCTATCTACTGAAAACTAACCAAAACTTACCGTACATTTGAAGAAACAGATGAGGACGGAAGAAATCGCCGCTGGAAGAAAGCGTCGAGCTACTCGTGCAGGAGAAGGAGAAGAAGAAGAAGAAACAGGGGGAGATTTCCGATCCTCCCATGTTGTTTTATTCAATTTTATTTTAATAAAATTAATTATATTATTAAATATAATTATTTCTAATTACTATTTGGCCCTCAACCCTTAACCGCTTACTAAATCTGTTATACCGTCCAACTCCGACTGGATTCTTAAATTTTTCTCTCCTCCATTAGTCTCGAAATGATCTTTTACCTAAGAGTAGAAATTTTCCGCCCACAATTCCGACCATTACTCCGCCGATTACAATCACGTACTTCCGAGATTAACTTAAACGGAAAAAAAAAATTTGGGTGTTACAGTTTCCGTACGACCATATTCGGTTAAGCTGTAAGTGTTGGCTTAGAAATTTGATTAGACCGTTAGGAGTTAGGCGTCCTCAGGAGTTCATAGCGTTTTGAATCGTCCAAATCGGACAAGTATTAGATAAACTATGCATTTTCGAATTTGGTAAGAAATTATGTAGGATTTCGGGTTTACCTAGGAGTGGCAGCTTAGTAAGAGTTTATGACTTTCGTGTTAGAATTTTATAAGTTAGATGAAGTAGAATTAATTGATGTATGTTTTATAGGTTTTTTAGTTAGCGTGCGAAGTTACGAACGAATTGCTAAGGATGTCAGGTAAGTAGAGTAAGTAATGCAAGTAGTGTACTAGGTGTTTTGCCTTCAGGCCTACATCACAATTTGGTAGGATGCATGCACTTTTATTTTATGTTATGCTTTAGTGATTATGCATCATTGTTTTAAAATACGAGAACGAAACGAAAATGAATTTTCATATTTTTACGGAATGAAACAGTAGATGAGATGTGATGAACGAAATGAGAAGATACGTAAGAAGATAATAAAGGTGGGGTTGAGTGGACTTTTCCCAAGAGGTGGACCATGAGGTGTATCACTTCTTTCCCCGCTTTACTTGGTGACCTTCTCCCGAGAGGTGGACCGCAAGGTGTATCACTTTACTATATCGAGGTTGGCCTTGTCCCGTGAGGTGGACCGCGTGGCGTGTCACCTTGATCTAGCACGTAAAGAAGAACGCAGTAGTAAGAAGATAAGGAAGACGTAAGAAAGAAACGAGAACGAAAGTAGAGACGATATTGTGGAAATTGCATATGTTAGGATGTGTTTGATTTCAACATTTAAGTTTTTACGTACATTACTTACTTAACATTAGGTTAATAGATGAATTCTGTAATTCAAGTTTAGTCAAAATCGTTCTAAGTCGTTTTGAGTTGTAATGAGTCGATTGGAATCATGTGGACGTATAGACGGATTTCAAATTTTAGTAATCGTTTTTCTATATAAATAATGATTTTGAGTTGATGGAAAAATGTACGTTTTGTTATTTTATCGTTAAGTTGAATTTCGGTATTTTGTTTTAGAGAGTTTAAGGTTTTTAGGCAGAATTCTGTAAAGGAAGTGTCGACATATAGCCTGAGTGGTCGACCAAGCCCAGCAAGTGTCGACTAGTATTCAAGAGGTGTCGACGGAAATTAGCCAGTGTCGACTGCGGGGGTCGACCTGTGAAGGCAAAATCAACCAAGGTGTCGACTGGTGCATGCAAGTGTCGACCGGTAGTTTAAAATAGGCAGAAGTGTCGACCTCAGGGATCGACCGATAGATAGAGAGAAATGTAGTGTGGACTGGTGCATGCAAGTGTTAACTGGTAGTGTAAAATAGGCGAAAGTGTCGACCTCAGGGAATGACCGACGCGGACAGAGAGAAATGTAGTGTCGACCTTTAGTGTAAAAAGGAGGAAGTGTTGACCTTAGGGATCGGACAGAGAGTAATGAAGTATCGACTAGTGTTCACAAGTGTCGACCGGTTAGAGTGAGGAGAAGAGAGGTGTCGACAGATGGTATCGACCGGTGAAAACAGAGGCAAAATAAGTGTCGACCGGTGTTTGAGGGGGTCGACTGAAAATGATTTTTATGTTTTAGAAAACCTGAAACTTTATTCAAATTTATTTTTAACGAAGTCTTCCGCTGCGATGATTTTAAACACTTTAAGTCGAGGAACAAAAGTTTAAATTTTTGCACGAGTTTTACTTGAGCGTATTTGAGTGAGTAGTAGTTGTAACACCCGAGAACCCACACGTTCCCGGTGCACTACAGACGTTTACACACTATGACACACTGAGACTTGACACAACTCACTCAATTTAATACCATTTTCGTTTTCAAATCATATTCAAAAGAACATTTGTGAGTATAAAAATTTTCGACTCGATTTGAAAACAACTCGTGCCCCGAAGAGGAAACACGAAATCCTCAATATAAAAATGCACAGCAGAAAAGAAAACAATTTAAAATAGTTTTAAGATAAAACGGCAAGACTCGAAATCCTAGGAAAGAATCCAACGCACCCCTCGAACTACACAATCTGGTGTCGTGCACTCACGTCCCCACTTCGACACCCCGCGCGCACCCTCGCGGTGCTGCGCGCGCTAACTCAACATCAATGCATCACGCGCATGCTCACAGCGCAGCGTGCCCCACGCGCCCCGCCTCTGTACTGCGCGTCCGCAAGCACGCCCTTACCCGGCGCCGCACGACTCGTGAGCACCTGCAGGGCCGCGTGCCCCGCGCGACTGCGATCACGCCGTACTCTCACGCTCATCTCTCCTTCTCAAGTAATCACTGTACACATCCCAACCTATTCCATATCCTCTATACTCCCAACCTCTCTCCCGAAATTTCGACAGAGTAACGCCTAAAAACCGGGCTATCCCAAAATTTAAACCCTGCACACAGTTCACCAAAAACTAACAATATTTATCTATCAACCATCCAGAGAATCTCCATAACAAAATTAGAGTTTAAAGACAACGGAAATCCATCAAATACAAATTAAGAAAATCCACAGTATAGAGCAATATCATGCTCTAACCTATAAAAATACGTACGCGTCCCCAAAACACTACAACCACTCTATACAATCCTGTACAACCGACGTCTCTACAAACGCCTCTATCCGCATGAATACCTGACACAAAATAACAACCCAACGAATCTCACCATCACCTACCACCACTACGGGTCGGGTCGCCCTAACAAAATCTGCCATCCGGTGCTCTGTCCCACGCCGCCAACCATCCTATGTCTCAGGACTAGGCTCTCGAGGCTCACCAGCAATATCGTCAGCACCTACACTACAGAACACACAACATAAGCCTAACGCTCAGTAAGTAATGCGATATGAAAGTGAAAGCCGACAATGCAATCCTATCACATGCAGTCTCTACACTCACACTTATGTTGTCACATCTGTGACGTGTAGTGTAGCCGCACCAGGGTAAGGAGGAACTTAACACCACCCTACATCCTGACACGTCGCCACCATCCCGGACTCCCCAGCAACGAGGCCCCTAAGCTACACACACGCATCACCACACGGCAACCATATCAGGGTGAGAGTGTACCTTGCGCCAGACTACTCCCTGACACGCCCCCATCCCAGCCTCCCCAACACGGGGCCACAAGTGCCACACACACGTGTTTCGCGACAGCCCAGCCAGCCCATTCCTCGAGTGGAATCCGCGACTGTTGTTGCACTGGCCCACACACTAGTAGGATCCGCGGTACCACTGCCCATCACCCTCACCGTGAACATAGACCCGCCGCGTGACGGCCCTGCTGGCCGACTCTTCTAGCGAAATCCGCAGTTGGTTACGCACCAGCCCACACACTAGTAGGATCCATGGTACCATCTCCACGCGTCTCATCACTTATTCAAAATATGCTCAAAATCATTTTCGTTCTCTTTTTAAAATATGATGCATGCCAAACAATACGCACGTATACCACAATCAATAACATAAATCCTAAAGTTCTACAGTGTAGGCCCACTTGGGCAAAACACATGCATGCACTACTTACCTTGCGTCCTATGCTCACGTGACGCATAGTTCCGCCAAAAAATGCCTCAACCGAAAACGCAAACAATTCACTCATCAATCTTTACTTCAAAATCTACCAAATAAGTTAAAAATGACATTCCTTAATTAAACCCATGAAATTCCAACAAAAACAGGTCATTCATGTGATTCGTCTGAAAGCCAATTTAAACTTCAAACGCGCACAACTTTTGGCTAAACGTCCCCTTAGGAACCTAGTTTAACATACTCAGACGGATTTTAAAACAATAAGCCGTAGCTAAGTGGAAAAATCCCAAAATCGAATTTGCCCTTTTTATCAAAATTTCACATTTTTTTTTCTTAAACTAAAACTCACTCAAAACTAGTTTTACGCATAAAAAATGGCTATGCTACTATCACAAGTCACAGTTCTACAAAAAATGCTCACTAATTTGAATCGGACCAAAATCTGACATAAACTTCCGACGTGCATAACTCTCGCGTCGGATATCAGAATCGAATGATTCCAGCGGCCATATGTGCCTCTAACAACCTAATTTAACTCGCAAAAATAGAGTTGAAAATGATCAACCGAACCTAGGCCGAAATGGCCAAAAACAGAATCTCCTCTTACACAACACAACAATCCGATTTTGATTTCAGTTCAAATTCTAAAATTTCTACATGTAATCGGCCACATTCCACTCACTCATGCATAATCCACTCAAAAATCGG